>CM032452.1:64989842-65171384 GCA_019049505.1 Pachyrhynchus sulphureomaculatus | reverse complement strand
CTGATGACGTCTTTTTCCACAATCGCTCTACATGATGCAATTGAAAATCTTTTCCGTTTTTTTTTTTTTCCTGTTCCTGAGTGAGGGTTTTCCTACAATATCCTTAATCGTAGTAGGTTTTTTGTTAGTTCACTGGTTTCTTGAAAGCACTTTTTTATTCAAATTTCTTTTTATATTTAAAATTCTTTTTAACCAAACTGTCGTAAACATTTTTCACTATTTGTTTAGCGTCAAGTGATAAATGTTTTCTCTTGGGAGAAAGCCACTATTGCAATTTTCCCACGGACGGACGCCACATAATTAAAATAGAACTGTTACGTTGTAAGAGTGTAAGTAGCAACTAAAAATAAAAATAATAAAAATCATAATGGGGGGGGGGGGGGGGACCTGTGGTCATTAGGCCTATATTATCAAATACTTAAAGGGCTCTAAAACCGGGTTGCCAGGTAGTAAATACATAGGATAAAAATAGATCCAATATGATTGCAGGTGCAAGTGAGGGGCGGTACACAAAGCAGGTAAAATAAAAATACGTTTATCGTAATACCTGACAATTATGCATAAAATCTTAATAGGGTCGTTTATTGCCTCATTGAAAAAGCAAAAAGGTAGGATCTTATATCTCTTCGGATTTACCATAAAACGTTTTTTTACAGTTTACCTATAGTAATCGTTCCGGATATTTTAATAACTAATATTTTCTTATGGGCATAGTACACGTGCCGTAGGAAAATCTCCAAAGCGCTGCAGGAGCTACACGGTGTGGGAAAAAAGCTATTCACACAGTTGTTTTGGGCAAATCATTCTATAGGGATGAGGTTTTGTATATACGAGGAACTGCATTTATATTTGCATATCAGGGTTGTATGATAAGTAACTGGCCAAGAAAAAAAACATTTTATTTTTATTTGCAAAAATTTATTTTACATTTGTCAACAACCATAGTCTCCTTTTTTTAAGCTCGATACATGCAGTCCAACGTTTTTCTCTTTTGTATCCCATCTAAAAAATATGATTTCCTCCAATCCTTCAAAATAGGCGTTTGTTTCAGCAATCATCTCATCAACTGAGCCAAAATTTTTTCTGGCGAGCCATTTTTTCATTTTTTTTTTTTCATATTCGGAATTAGGAAATAATCGGTGTGGGGCTAAATCTGGCGAATATGGTGGATGGCGGAAGCAATTTGTATCCTAACTCATGAAATTTTCCCATGGCGATGACACAAGTGTGCACGCGTACATTGTCTTGATGAAAGAGAATTGTTTTTTTTTTTTTTCGCCAAATGCGGACGTTTTATCTTTCACAGCATAGTTGAAAACGGTCCAATAAGTTGTCACAATATTCTCAATTAAACCGTTTTGTCATTTTCAATGTAATTGATGTAGATTATGCTGTTAGTGTAGTAAAAAAAGGTGAAAATAATGATGAGATAGTCATAGTTTAGATACAGCAATATTATGATTTTATTGGTCCTCTCTGTGGATATTGTCCTGAGTTTTGGACCTCGAAAAAAACTTGTGCTCTTTTTGTATATAAATAATTTTAAGTTTTTCAGAAAGCGTTTTTTTGAGCTTAAAATGTAAATATCTCCGGTTATATCAGTCGTATCAAGACAAACAAAGAACTAAACTCTTCGTAAATTAAATTTCCAACAAAAAACCTCGTTCTAAATCGCTCAAATATCTACATAACTTAAAAAATTGAAAAAACAGTCAAAAATCTGTTTTTTTTTTTTTTTTTTTTTTTTTTTTTTATTTTAATTTTTTTTTTTTTTTTTTTTTTGTTTTTTTTGTTTTTTGTTCATTTTTTTTTTTTTTTTTTTTTTTTTTTTTTTTTTTTTTTTTTTTTTTTTTTGTTTTTTTTTTTTTTTTTTTTTTTTTTTTTTTTTTTTCATGTTACAGGTCGACTAAGCGAAAAAAAAAAAAAAACGATCGGCTTGAAACTTCAGAAAATATTTCTTTTATTATAGCAGAAATACCTGAAATTTTTGGTACAAAAAAATATTGAACCCCAGTGGACACAGTCGAATTTGTTATTTAAAATTTTAAATTGCCCGCCCATTTTATGCTATTTTACGAGGCTGGTTTGAAAAGTCCGTGCAAAGTCCGAGAGATGGCACCACCCGGCGCGTATTGAGGTCATGTTTAGTTAGTAGCATCTCTTGAATGAACGCACACCAAGTTTCAGCCATATTGGTATAAATTTTCTTTGTGTTTGGCATTTCGTGTGAATCAAGGAAGTCGAGTGATTTTCAAGAAATGGACGAAAAAGAATTTCGTGTGTGGTGATTAAACATTACTTTATGAAAGGCAAAACGCCTCAGGAGACTAAAGAGAAGCTTGATAACCATTATGGTGACTCTGCACCTTCGATTAGAACAGTTTATAAGTGGTTTCAAAAATTTTCGGACTGGCCATATGGGCACAAGTGACGCTGAACGTTCTGGACGGCCTGTGGAGGTTACGACTCCAGAAATCATTGATCAAATCCATGATATGGTGATGGATGACAGAAGAGTTAAGGTGCGTGAGATTGCTAGTGCTGTGGGCATCTCGACTGAACGGGTACATAATATTTTGTATAAACATTTGGACATGAGAAAGCTATCCGCAAGATGGGTGCCGCGATTGCTCACGCTTGACCAAAAAAAACGGAATCGTGTTGCAAGGATGGTTTGCAGCTGTTCTAGAAGAATCCGGAGGACTTTAAGCGTCGTTTCGTCACTGTGGATGAAACATTTTCATTCACATTACTATACTCCTGAGACCAAACAACAATCTAACCAAGGGGGAATCTGCACCAAAAAAGGCGAAGACCGTTCCTTCGGCCGGAAAGGTTATGGCGACTGTCTTTTGGGATTCGCAAGGGATAATCCTCATCGACTATCTGAAAAAAGGGTAAAAAACTATTACAGGTGAATATTATTCATCGTTATTGGACCGTTTGAAAGCCGAGCTGCAAGAAAAACGCCCGCGATTGGCCCACAAGAAAGTCCTTTTCCATCACGACAACGCACCAGCACACACACTCAGCAGTTGTGGTCGCAAAATTAATGGAAATAGGATTCCAACTCGTTTTACATCCCCCCTATTCTCCAGACTTAGCTCCCTTGGACTACTATTTGTTCGCCAATTTGAAGAAAATGGCTGGCGGGGGACAAAGATTTTATTCAAACGAGGAGGTGATTACAGACACTAATGGATATTTTGCAGACTTGGACAAATCCTATTATTCGGAAAGGATCAACAAACTAGAACATCGTTGGACGAAGTGTATAAGCCTAAAAGGAGACTATGTCGAAAAGTAAAAAAGGTTTACCCCAAACACATAAGTAGTTTTTATTTTTGCACGGACTTTTCAAACCAGCCTCGTAGTCCAAAATGGATCTTTTTTTTTTTTTTTTTTTTTTTTTTTTTTTTTTTCAAAATTTAGGTCTCGACATCAGCTTTCCAAAGCTATTAAAAAATTTTTTTTTTTGGAGTCATTGTAACCGTTTTTTTTTTTCAATATGTTTATTAACCAAATAATAACAATTGACATTTTGAAAAAAAAAATTGTTAACGAAAATGTTTTTTTTTTAATAAAGGTCTCACGATTTTCTACTAGAAAAAACGCATTTGTTTTTATTTGATTAATAAACGAATGTAAAAAAAGAACGGTTAAAATGACTCCACATTTTTTTTTAATGGCAGCGGATATCTGGCGTTAAGATCTAAATTTTGAAAAAAAAATGAAAAAAAAGTTTTTTGTCGGTTTTTTCAATTTTGTAGGTTATATACAATTTGAGCGATTTAAAACTAACGAGGATTTGTTGGAAATTGGAAATACGACGAGTTTGCTTTTTATTTTATCTCGATCCGACATATATAACCGGAGTTGCTCGCATTTTAAGCTCAAAAAACCCGTTTTGAAATCTTCAATTGTTTATAAACAAAAGAGCACAAGTTTTTCGAGGTCCAAGACTCACACACAATATTCCTGGTGATAGAGAATAAAATCATAATATGACTGTATCTAAACTCTGTAATTTCAAATGCTTTTTTACGGCACTACGTGTGCATCCCAAAACACTGTGACCATGACTTTGTTGGCCGATAAAGTCGCCTTGGCCTTCTTTGGCACCGGTTCGCCTCGGAATATCCACTGATTGGACTGTTCTTTTGTCTTTGGTGCGCTGTAATGAATACATGTTTCGTCAACAGTTTTGCATATATAATTTTAGGAAGTACCAACTTTCAAACGATACGTGTCAAATATTATGACATTTCGACGATTAGTTTACACGTTACAGTGGTTTTAGTGATGCGACTTTTGATATTTTCAAAACAATGGAAAAAATCGAATTTCGTGTGTTGGTTTTTGATGGGAAAAAATACCGTTCAAGCAAGGCAATGGCTTGTTAAGTATTACGGGGATTCTGCCCATGGAAAATCACTCATTATTTACTGGTATGCTGGATTTAAACGCGGTCGTACAGGTACAAATGATGCTGAACGTTCTGGATATTCAAATAAGGTGGTTACACCGGAAAACAATCCACAAAATTGTTTTGGACGACCGTAAAGTGAAATTACGTAAGATAGCTGACATTCTAACGATATCCAAAGAACGTATTGGTCATATTTTGTATGAACATTTGGGCATGAGAAAGCTCTGTTCGAAATGGGTACCGCGTTTACTCACAGGGGACCAAAAACAACAACGAGATGATTCTGAGCGCTGTTCGGACCTGTTTAAGCGAAATAAAAAGGATTTTTTTCAAGCAAAATGCGACAAAGGATGAAACATGGATCCACCACTATACACCGGAATCAAATCGGCAGTCAGCTGAGTGGACAGCAGCCGGTGAAAGTCGCCTGAAGCGACCAAAGACACAACAGTCGACTGGGAAGGTTTTGTCCTCTGTATTTTGGGATGCGCATGGAATAATTATCATCGACTATGCTGAGAAGGGAAAAACTACCAATAGCGAATATTATATAAAGTTATTGGGGCGCTTGAAGGGAGAAATCGCAAAGAAACGGCAAATGAACAAGAAAAAAGTTCTCTTTCATTAAGACAATACACCGTGTTACAAGCCAATGGTTACATGCAAAATTGCATGAATCGAAGTTCGAATTACTTCCTAATCCACCGTATTTTCCAGATTTGGCCTCCAGCGACTATTATCTATTCTCAAATCTCATTGGTTTTTTTGCATATTAGGCCAGGAATCTTTTTCAGAATTTTAAAACTTAAATAAACATTGTTTATTCAAAACGACAACCTTTTTATTTTCTTGCTCAGTTGATAAGCTTTAAGAATTTGTGGCCATCAACGGCTATCGTAAGCTCTAGAGTTTTCTATTTTTATCCTAGGCAGAAACCAGTAAGTAGATGTAAAATATATAATTTTTGTAAAACATATTCAGCAGTAATTTAAATAACTGGGAACCTACGCTTTCTAGCATTAAGTGCCATTCGCACCTTTTTCAGATCATTTCTTTAAAGTAGTATCGCCCAGAGCATTATAGATTTTTTTTGTTGGAAATATTATATATGCACCCAATTTGAAATCGATATATCATTTCGCTCAAGGCCCGACAGATCAACGAAAAATGGAAACTAGTCGTATATGTTTCCGACCCCTGTAAACCTAAAGAAATACAATACTTGCCCTTAGCAAGGGAAGTAGAAACAAAGAGAAAGGATCGAAGGAAGGACTCGAAAATATTATTTTGAAACTTAAGATAAAAAATGTAAATATCATTGTAATATGCTATTCCAAAAAACGTAGAAACATTTCTTTGTATCAAGTACGATGAACTGCTAAATGAATGGTAGGTTTTTGATATGTATACTTTAGATGACGCACATTCATATATATATATATATATATATATATATATATATATATATATATATATATATATATTATATTTATATATATATATATATATATTTTTTTTTTTATGGGTCCCTAAAGCGCTACAGGAGCGACACGTGTGCGGAGAATGCGATTCACGTTGTTCTTGAATCCCTGTAGATTGTACTCAATGGGAAACACAGTCCTGGGCAAACTATTCCAAAGGTATGATGTTCTCCATATAAAAGACTGCTTGAAAAGCGTTGTACGAGGAGTAACAAGCTGAACCTCATACGGATGTGAAGTATTAGCGCGACCTGTACTTCTAATATGCACCGCTCTGGGAGGAATTAAACGGGCCACATCCTTCGAACACTTTCCATGAAAGTACTTGTAGAATAGGCTCAAGTCGCTAACCGTTCTTCGATGTTCCAGCGAATCAAGGCCGTTGGTCAGTTCCGGGTGTCCAATCAGACGAATAGCAGTGTATGTTTGGGAGCGGAGCTCCAAACATGGGAGCAGTATTCCATAGTTGGTCGAATTTGAGCTTTGTAAAGAATTAACAGTTGTTGTGGAGTGTAAAAGCTTTCTGGTTCGAAATAATATTCCCAACTTTTGAGAGCTCTCCTTGCTATGCCTGCAACATGTTCATGCCAGAACATATTTACTCCCAAATTAACGCCTAACAGATTGAGTGACGATGTTAGAGGGATGGAGTGCCCCGACATAACTATGTCGGGGTTCTGCAACGTTAACTTTTTTAGAAAAAACTGCCGCCTGGGTTTTTGTAGCGTTAAATTCCACTTGGTTACTGCCACCCCAAGATAGAATTTCTTCCAGGTGTTTGTTAAGTTGAATGACTTCCTGCTGTCTGCGGATATTCGTCTGAGTAGTCGATGTCCGAGCGTTCAAAGTGAATGAAGAGATAAGTGTACTGTCATCTGCAAAGCTGTAGATTGGATTCTCGGTCTTTTCCAGTAGATCGTTAATATAAATGAGGAAGAGAGTAGGAGACAGTATGGAACCTTGGGGCACACCGGCGTTGATAGTGAAGGTGTTAGAAAGAAATCCGTCGACTGCCACTCGTAAAGAACGCTCTCTGAGGAAACATGAGAGCCACAAACAGAACTTTTCAGACATACCATAAGAACGTAGCTTAGCCAACAGCCCATCGTGCCAAACACGGTCAAATGCCTTGGATATGTCAAGAGCAAACCGCTCGAGATTCTCCAAAGTGTTCAATTGCGTTGTTCCAAACATGTGTTACATAAGTCAGAAGATCTCCTGTTGATCTATTTTTACGAAAGCCATATTGGTGATCACTAATAATGTTGAATCCTTCAAGATATTTTATAAGATGCTGATTGATAGCCTTTTCCATGACTTTCGATATTATTGAGAGTAGTGCGATTGGACGGTAGTTATTTGGCAAGGTCTTCTTGCCTTTTTTTAGGTATCGGCTGAACTGTGGCACATTTACAGCAGGAAGGAAATATTCCCTTTCTGTAGGATAGGTTGAAAAGTCTACAGAAAACTGGGTTTAGTTCCCTCGCACAGTTCTTGAGAACTTTGGCAGGTATTCCGTCAGCGCCAGAAGCCTTTTTGGTGTCTAGCTTCATCATCAAAATACGTTTTATGATACGCTGTCTGAAGACAATATCGGGCATCCTTGACTGTACTATGGGAATAGTAGGTGGTGTTTTTCCTTGGAAATCGACAGTAGAATGTGAAGCAAAGAGTTCAGTCAACAAGTTCGCTTTCTCAACAGGTGTCGTTGCAATAGAATTATCTGGCCGTGTGAGTGGTGGTATGGTGGTTTGGTGAAATTTTGACTAACTGCCTTAGCGACTGACCAAAAGGACCTGGAATTGCTGGGACAAGCGAGAAGTTTGTTTCTAATCCGTTGATTGTGTACCTCCTTGGTTTCGTCGATAATTTCTTTGCATCTGTTCCTGGCACGAACAAAGATGTTACGATTTATGGTGTTAGGATCTTCACGCCACTGTCGGTATGCAAGATGTTTAGAAGCAACAGCTTCTTTGCATTTTAGGTCAAACCAAGGCTTGCGTTGGTAGGGCATTTCTTCGAAAAAGGAATGTAAGCCTCCATACCGGCCAAAATAACATCGGAAACCTCCTGGCGCAGTCAGATGGGTCGTCGGATCGAAAACAAAAAAAAACGTCCAACCAAGGAAAAGTTCGAAAATATTCCATGAGATCTTCCCATTTAGCAGATTTGTAGTGCCAAATCTTGCGCGGTTTGGGCGCCTCTCTGTCACTGATTGGTAAAATACTCGATGTTGAAAGTAGTTTATGGTCGGAAGAACCTAACGGCGGATTTACGGTGACCGTGTAAATCTCCGGATTGGTGGTTAAAAACAGATCAAGAAGACTGGCGAACTCTCCGTCTCGATCAGGAATCCGTGTTGGTTCATCAATAAGCTGAGTCAAGCCACAACTGATTGAAAATGATTCGGCTTCACGACCTTGTTCGTCGGTAGTATTTGAATATTTAAGCCAGTTGATGTTGTGGACATTAAAGTCGCCCAGGATGGCAATTTCGGCATTTGGATAGTTAATTTGTAAATGATCTATGGTGTCTGCAAGAGAAGCGAAAAGTGTTCTAAAGTTTGTATCACTTGGTGGTCGATAGAGGATACAGACGAACCTTGTGGTTGGTTGAGTCGCTATTTTTAACCACATAACATCAAAGTTT
The DNA here is from genome assembly GCA_019049505.1 of Pachyrhynchus sulphureomaculatus. Lineage (NCBI taxonomy): Eukaryota > Metazoa > Arthropoda > Insecta > Coleoptera > Curculionidae > Pachyrhynchus > Pachyrhynchus sulphureomaculatus. The sequence goes on along the minus strand of CM032452.1, from coordinate 65,162,825 downwards.
GGGGGCTCCAGAGCCTCTTCTCGTTGGCAAGAGAGGTCGCTTCTGACATAAAAGACAGATTCCAAAGTTACGCCTAAATCGGGAATAGAAATCGTACCCAGGATAAAGATAGTTTACTGTGCTGGTCGATGAACTGACCTTAGTTTCACAGAGAGCGAGTACATGAGGTTTATTTGATTGCAGGTGTTGGTGCACTGAATTTATGTTCGAATTTTAAACCTCGTATGTTGCAAAAATCCATTTTGAAATTCTGCCCCCCCACCCGGAGATCCGAACGGGGGGCTATTTTATCTCCGGAATTTTTTGCATCCAGGTGCCTCATCATGCTATTTGGTCCCACAGTCCGGGACATCGGCACAGCCACGAAACGTTAAGCAACTTCACGCAGCCTAAGCCGATGCGATGGTATCACACCGGGCGATGCTGGTGGGATCTGGGCATCTACCATCTAGATTGTTCTTTAAGTCGCCTCCTACGACAGGCAGAACATACCGGGGAAGATATTCTATCCCGCCCCCCCACGGGGGGCTATACATATATATATATATATATATATATATATATATATATATATATAATATATATTATATATATATATATATATATATATATATATATATATATATATATATATATATATATATATATATATATATATATATATATATATATATATATTTATATATATATATATATATATATATATATATATATATATATATATATATATATATATATATATATATATATAGAAGAGGAAGGTTAGTAAAAGGGTTTACTGGTAACAACCAAGAGGGTTCTCAAATTAGGGATAGCCCTTAGGATTACAGAGTGAACAAAAAGGTCTCAAAGTTCTTAGTAACTGAAGTTTCAGTCTAATATCAAGCTTTCGATGCCAAATCGTACATTATTTTCAGGACCTAGGAGACATAGAAAGAAACCTCATCAGCCAGAGAACCACTTTAAAGAATATGTCATACTGCAAAAAGAAGAAGGGCAAGAGGCCCTATCATAATTTTTTATTCTTCTAAAACGGACAGAGTTATTGGAATAAAAGGGTACTTACTGAATAATCACAGTTGGCTCTCTGTCCAGGGAGAAAACGTCTATATCAGTTAAGGTAAAGGAAGTGTTGACCCATGATTTTAAAACAATAATTAATGCCGAACTTATTCTTATACATGTAAATTCACACAATAAAACATAGATTTGTTAATTTAATATTTCAGTTAAAAGAGAATCATATTTAGGAATTAATAGAATTATTAAAATCTAAAAAGTTACACCATACATTTTTTCTTCAAACTGACACATGATCGGCCATTTTTGAAATAAATCTAGTACAATTATCAATGTTATCGAAACTACACTTGCGTGTTGAGAAAAGTTATTAATAAAAATTCAAATTAAGACCGTTCAAACGTATGAAAAATAAAATAAGCAAGTGGAAAATTTATGCAGTATGAAAATTCAAAGAAACTATGGTGTAAGCATCAATAGTTATCATTTTTTAGTATGTTTCTTAGGCCAATAAATATGTATAAGTGGACCTTAAACCTTCGACGTCTTTTTTATGGGTAAGACTATTCTGGCAGTTCTTTATATAGAACATTTCCAGAAAATTCCGTCTGAACATGTTACTTTCAGTGTCCAAAATGAAGGTTTCGTTATGGTGGACTTTATGAATGTATTTATTTACATGTTGATTGAAACTAGGAGAACCTGAGTTTTGCCAAAGATTAGTTTTATCTTTTTTGTAATAGTAATAACACCCAAGTTTCTTCAAAATGTACTGTTATTTTAACGTTTGTGCCTCTGAAAAGCGCGATAATTGATTTGGAAAGACTCTCTATGTGCTGTAACTTTCTAAATTTTATCTCAGTTAATACTGCATTGTTTAAAATAATTCTTTGTCTAGGTCTATTAATAGATTGGAAAGTTTTTTTTATATGATAGATTTTGGATATTTGTTAGCAATTAGGATGTTTTCTAATAATTTGAAATTTTTTTCCTTAAATGTAGGGTGACAGCTTCTGTCAATTCTGTTCTTTAGTGCTGTTATTATGTTTTTATTTTTGTTTCAAGGGATGATAGGAGTGATAAGGTATATATCGTCCAGAGCTTGTTTTCTTTCTCCACCAGTCTAATTTCATTATGTTGTTTTCAGATTGAAATACCCTTGTGTCAAGAAAACGAACCGAGTTGTCAGATTCAGTCTCTACTGTGAATTGCAGTTTTTCGTTGAAAAAGTTAAATATGTCGACAGTCTCATGAACTTGATTTTCAGGTAGAGCTACCAATAAATCATCAACATATCAAAAAACTTTGAGACCTTTTTGTTCATTCTTTAATCCTAAAGGCTATTCCTAAGTTAAAAACCGTCTTAGTTATATATATATATATATATATATATATATATATATATATATATATATATATAATAAAGAAAGAAAGCAAAAGATTGCCGTATCAAAATTTTTATAAAATACAATCTTAGTTGGGGAACTCGGCAAAAAGGGGGCGTGATAAGAGATCACACAATTTTCATAAAGCCAATATTTCGGTCCTGGATTGGGACCTTCTTCAGGGCAGAACTGAAAAGAAGAACAAAGCGTATTCACTGATCGTGTTTGGGACAAATTTAAATAAATGATGTTATCTTTAGGTCGTTACAATAAATAAAATTAGTGTAGAACAAGAATAAAATATTAGTTATAATAAATCAAAAAAATTCACATGAGAAGTGCAAAGATTTCGTTAGCCTGAATGGCCGTAGGTAGCTTATACATAAAAAAGTTGTTACATTAAAAAGTTGGTCAATCCATAAAATATATATAAAAATACACACTAAAACACTGTAGACAAAATTATAAAAACCAAAATTAAAACATGGATGTCATTGGGAACCTTGGATGTTGAGAACGTTGTTAATTATTTCAACTGTGACCACCACACATGGCCACCGCCATATAGGAAAGATGACAAGGACGACAGGAAACAGCTGACCGACAGAGATAAGGGGTTTAGTCAAGAAGACTCAATTAACCAGAATGTGGGGTCGACACCTGGAAGGAACCGATCAAAATTGGGAAGTGCATATGTTGGACCTTTAAGTAAGAAGGAGCCAATTGAGCGACCAAAAATCCGGTATGGAGCCGAGGAAGGATAAGTCATAACCTAATTATAGGTAAAGGGTGAGCGAGGGAGCGAGAGAGAGAGAGAGAAAATAATGGGAGCAACGAAGAGGAAGATTGTCTAACAAATTAATTATTAATTTATTAATTTCTTGTTGGAATATGATTGGAGGAAGAGATTGTTTGCAAAAACCAATAAAGATTGAAAGCAACAGGAGGTGATGAAGGGGTGACGTAGGGTACTGTCATTGGAAGGAAGACAGTAATCGCTAAGTGCACAAGATGGCCCAGATAAAGTGGAAGGAATCTATGAAATCCAGGATCAAAGAGAACCGTAAACAAAGAGAGGAAGGAGGAAAGAAACCACGGAAATCACAAAGCCAAAAGAGAGAAGACTACCATTTCAATACAGATGGATCATAAAACACTTGAAGACAGGGAATTATCGTGTGGAGTTGATTTATCACAGGAGAGGAGGAAACTATATATGCTACTAAGACCATCTAGGTCGGTTCTTTTATTGATATTAAGGTGATTCTCCTGGATGTAACACATTTCAAGGAATTCTCTCTTGGAAAGATTGTTAGAGAAATGAAGAATTTTGGGTTCCCTGAAATTAAAAGAATGACCATTGTCAACAGAATGGGTAGCCAAAGCACATCTGTGTGGATGGCATCTAGTATCGCTTTTATGGAGTGCAATACGACGATTCAAGGATTGAGAAGTTTGGCCAATATAGATTGATGGACAATTGAGGCATATATATATATATATATATATATATATATATATATATATATTTATATATATATATATATATATATGTATATGTATATGGACGTTCTTTGTCAAATGGAACAAGGCTCTGCCCAAAATTCATGTTGATGGATTTGAGTGATCTTGGGCTTAAAATGTTCGTTATTGATCCCTCTTTATGGGCTAGTGTGGCCTTTTCGAAAATTTCTAAATGGCGGCTCAATATGGCGGACAGAAATCAGAGAAAAATCAATATTTTGGAGTAAAAAATTAGCAAAAAAAAAATTTACTGCCGATTCAATTGGTTTTGGGTGCAAATTGTTTGTAATTGACAGCCCTAAAAAGTTGAATAGGTAGGTTGGCGAAATTCAACATGGCGAATCCAAGATGGCGGTTATACAGGTTATTTTGAATCCAAAATTCAAAATGGCGGCTCCGGTTAACTTCAAATTGTAATAAAATCGGTAGAAAACGGTGAAATTTAGGTGGAAACAGTCCCGAACGAGTATATTGATGGTTCATAAATCGTCAAATGATTGCTTTTTGTATCATGAAGTCAAACTTCATAAATCAAATATGGCGGAGTCAAAGTGGCGTCAAACAATGCCATATATAAGGAAAAATCCACTGTCAGATAAATTCGCACAACCCATTTACTTGAAATTCTTAAGCGAAAAGTATTGTCTCGTGGCTTTGTGCATTCTGAATACGAATCCGCATTCGGAACAAAAAAAAGAGTATTTTATGGTGCTAATTAAGAGACGAAACACTATACTAAAATGTCTTAACCTCTCTATTAAGTTTACTCTAAAAGTCTATTGAACCGAATTTTAGTCTCTCAAACCCTATTTAAAATCTGCTTAACATTTTGGTCTCAATAATTCATTTTTAATTAGGAAAAATGCTATAATGAGTAGAGAAAAGGTATTTTCAGAGCAAACAGTTGAAGAATATTTTGTTTTTAAAGAGCCGTTACATGATTTTCACTGTTTTTGGAGAATATTCAGAATTCTATATCTTTAAGAGTCAGAAGGGAAAATCTCAACGTCATCGAATATTTTATTACAATAAATTTTGTATTCATATTTATCGAAGCAGGTTATATAAGTAGTCGCGAAAGTGAAAAGTTTTCTATTTCACCGTTAGGTGGCCATCAATATACTCGTTTGGGACTGCTTCCACTAAATTTTTACCATTTTTTACCGATTTTATTACATTTTGAGGTTAATCGGAGCCGCCATTTTGGATTCATAATAACCTGTATATGTAATAAGTGATTGAAACTCAACATTTGAGGCCAACATAATCAGGTTAAGTGTCAAAACTCTCTCTTACAATTTGAAGATAATCGAAGCCGCCATTTTGAATTTTGGATTCATAATACCCTGTATAAGTAATGAGTGATTAACACTCAACATTGGGGTCCAATATAATCAGGTTAAGTGTCAAAAACTCTAGTCAGAGTCTTGATTTTTTCATTTTTCGACGATTTTGAAGTTTCAGCCGCCATGTTGAATTTCGCCAACCTACCTATTCAACTTTTTAGGGCTGTCAATTACAAACAATTTGCACCCAAAACCAATCGAATCGGCAGTAATTTTTTTTTTGTTAACTTTTTACTCCAAAATATTGATTTTTTTCTGATTTCTGTCCGCCATATTGAGCCGCCATTTAGAAATTTTCCAAAAGGTCACACTAGCCCATAAAGAGGGATCAATAACGCACATTTTAAGCCCAAGATCACTCAAATCCATCAACATGAATTTTGGGCAGAGCCTTGCTCCGTTTGACAAAGAACGTCCCATATATATATATATATATATATATATATATATATATATATATATATATATATATATATATATATATATATATAAATATCACATTTTATAGACCTTAATTTATAAGTAACCAGTCAAGCCATTAGTGTTCCGTACGTCGTTACTTTTAAAATAAAATTTTTTTCGGAGGTTTAAAAAGATCAATGATTTCACAAAAAATATCCCAAATGAGTTGTCAACAAAGTTTTTTTCCGATTCTTGCTGAAAACTGATGACCTTGATTTTTTTATTATATACCAGATAAATTATTAAAGGTAATGCGCGCGTGATAATTTTCAAAATTTCTTGATAAGTACTTTTTAAAATAAAGAGGAGGGACAGCGATTTTTCGCGATTTTTTAAAAAATAATGTATAAAAAAGTGTGCACAAATATTACATTATCTCTATTTTTGAACTGTTTTTACAGGCTTTCATTTGACACCCCACACGATGATATGGTAAAAAAAATTTTCACTTTCGATTTTACTTCCCAAAACTAACCCCTTAAGTCAAAATTTCACTTTCAAGACTATAAAGTTCTGATGAGGCTTTCAATTCCTATATTAGTACCAAATTTCAACTTTCTGTGTCAAATAGTTTCAGAGAAAATCGGGTGTGACAGACAGATAGACAAACGGACAGACAGACAGACACTGAAGTGATCTTATAAGTGTTCCGTACAGAACACTAAAAATAGGTATAAGAGAGAATCTCTTCTATACTTTATATTTTGTAATACAATCTGATGGACAGAAGCCATCTTGCGACGAGCCTGTAGATATTAGTCTCCAGTAAAGAATTTCAGCCACGGATTTGGTTGCTGCTACGGCCCTTTTCTGATAGTGGCGTCATATAGTTACTGAACTGAGTATTGCTTAGGCTTTCCAAAAAACCCGCTTTATGTTTTCAAACTATACAAAATAGTTTTCTTACGAAGTAAACTAAGATTTAATAGAATGTGTTTAGTTTTCTCAGGCTCATACGAGTCTTTCCCAAAGACGGAGTTGCTGATTAGCTACTGCTTTCAAAAATAACTTGTTTCATAAGTTTTTAATTAATTATCCTTGTTTCTCCTAGTTAATTATAATTCAAATTAAATATTTTTTATGCGAATGTAATTATATAGTAAATTATAAGTGTAATTTAAGTTGAAAATTATTATATTTACTATTAATTTAGAGGTATGCCTAGAATGTTTATACTTCGTGAGTTCGTTAATTAAAGGTTTACTAAATTTGGAAGTACCTTTGAAAAGGATTTATTAAAAACATAAAGCAGGCCTTAGAAACAGGCCATTTTTTTTGTTTAATAAATTAATTTCATTCGAAAGCGTTTATGATTTTACAGAAATTATATTTACATATGAAAATGTAATTATACAAAATATTGGTGCTGTAGTTCTACTTTTGTAACAGGAGTTAAATCTTGGACCAGGTGCATTTACGTATTTTTTGTTGATTGCATTTAGATTTTCTTGCAAATTAGCTTGAATTTCATTGGGCGTGTGGTATTATTAGTAATTTGGTCCAAAGTTTATGCCATTTTTAGTGATTTCTATGAGTGCAGTCAAAGATAACTGCAGAGAGTGGGTCATGAAACGCATTTTATGAAGGCTAGATACGAAAAAAGCTTTTGGCGCTGATGGAATATCGGCCATAGTATTTAAAAATGCGGAGGCACCGAGTTCAATTGATACTTAAAAAAGGCAACAACACATTGCTTTCAATAAAATCGAAAGTTTTGGAAAAGTATAGTAATCCGCATCTTTTAAAATATCTGGGAGGATTTACTCTTACTAGTGATAATCAATAAGGCTTCCGTAACAAAAGATCGAAAGAAGATCTAAGTACACTATATCACACATATTCGGAACAACGCAATTCAACATTTTGGAGAATTACGAGCGGTTGTATTTGTTATATTCAAGGCATTCGACCGTGTTTGGCATGACGAATTGTTGGCTCAGTTATGCTCGAATGGTATCTCTGAAAAATTTACAGTAACGATCTGCTAAAAGGGATGAGGAATTCAATCTACTGTGTTTCTCCATTTATTTTGAATTTTCGAATATGAGCCACTCATGCAAATACCTTCAAATTGTAGGATGTAACGTAACAAAGATCTGGAAGAAATTATGTCTTGTAGTGACAGAAACGGAGTAGAATTTAATGCCTTAAAATTCTAGACTGCTAATTCTTCTTTGCGGAATTCGACATAGTTATGTCGGTATACTCTATTTTTCTAGCATCGTCAGTTAACTTGCTGGGCGTTAACTTGGGAGCAACTATATCTTGGCATGAATATGTCGCATGCATAGTGAAGAGAGTACTTAAAAGTTGAGAATATTATTTTGAACTAGAGAAGTTTACTCTCCACAACATCTTCTAATCCTGTATAAAGCGTAAATCCGACCAACGATAAAATGCTGCCCCCATGTTTGGAGTTTTACTCCCAAACATATGTTGCTTTTGCTAGACTCTGTTCTGAAGAGAGCTGCCCACTTAATTGAAGACCTGGAACCTTGATTCATTGGAACATCGAAGAACGGTTGGCGATATGGGCCTATTCTATAGATTTATTTCATTAATGGAACGTGTTCGAGGGATGTAGTCCACTTAATTCCTCTCAGAGTAACTGACGCACAAAACTTATCTATAGAAAACCATAGTTCACACAAAATTAACAGATGATATTGATGCAGATAATAATAAAAAGATTGATATAATGACATGTTAGAAGAGTCATCTTCTTTAACAGCAATAACCCTTTAAGTAAATCTAGGGTTTAAATCTGGAGAATCCAATCTTAATGTTAAGCCTAATTTACCTTTACCTTACCTTAAGACAACCTTTGAGGGAATATTTAATTTAAAAAGAATTGATGGCAAGGGGAACAAATCAATAACTGTTGTTTTGTTTGAAATTAGTAAGTAATTAGTAAGAGGTAAGTAAGTATTTGATATATGCGGCAAATAAAATATATTTTTACAATATGTCTAGTATTTTTTAATGATTTGTGGAATATTTACTCTTTATGTTTTTAAAATATCGAACAAACCCAAATACCTTATTGTAAATGTACATGTATAACTCATATCTGCAAATTAATTTAGATGTACTGCAACTCCAACAGAGACCCAGATTTACCTAATATTTTCTTTGCAAAATAAACTTCGTAACGTTTATTTTTTACAATAAGCAGAGTTTGCTCAACGCTACATGGTTTTTGTATAAACAATAAAAAAATTTAAATTACTTTTCTTTACCTCAGTTTTGTTACATAAAATTTTCAGCGTGTTTTTTAGTGTTCCATATGGAACGTTTGTGGGATCAGTTTCGTGTCCGTCCATCTGTTTGTCTTTCTGTCAGACCCGATTTTCTTCGAAACTATTTGACTAGAAAGTTGCAATTTGGCACAAATATAGGAATTGATGGCTCAATCAGAGCCGTGTAGTCTTAAAAGTTAAATTTCGACTTAAGAGGTTAGTTTTGGGGGGTGAAATAGGAAGTGAAAAAAAAATTACTAGGTCATCGAGTATGGTGTCAAATGAAAGCTTGTGAAAACATGAGTTCAAAAATATATATGTTATAATATTTTAGCACAGTTTTCTTTGTATTATTTTAAAAAGAACGGCCAAAAATCGCTGCCCCCCCCCCCTGTCTCAAAAAGTACTCATCAAAATATTTCGAAAAAATTTGGGAATATTCTTCATAAAGTGTAGATCGAGTTCAATACGTTTGATAATTTATTTTTCTTATCTTTTAATTACTAGATTCTAGATTGAGCTAGATTGATTTATTAGCTATTAGGTAGCTAAGATGCTATAATTATTATACATTACTGATTGATTGGTGGTGGCGCATGACTCTGTCGCGCAAGTTACTTGCGGGGCAGAAGGTCTCGGGTTCCAATCCCGGCAGGTCTGTACACTTCACTTATTTCTGAATTTATTTAAATTTATTTGGCCTGACCACGTACATAGGTAGTAGATGTTTGTACAAATGCCATAACGTCCGTGGCAGCACTATCGCGTTGTCTAAACGGTGCTGTGAAATACAAAAATGTATGTTTCGGCTCTTGGCCAACATTGACGGGTATTACATCCCCGCCGATTTCGTCAGGATATGAAAAAAGGGTAAAATCCCTACTTAGGCGTGAAGGTGAACAACAAAAAAAAAAACATTATTGACCAAGAAAAAATGTAAAAATACATATTAGATCTGAAGATATATACATGTCAGGGACCTAATTAACTTAGCATAGGGAAGGATTTTATTTTATTTTAAAAGCAATCACTAATCGCTCAAGTTCGACTTGCACTTGGCCGTTTTTTTAATGGTAAGATACACTGTTTATCATCGGTTACCATTTCCATAGGAGTTCATCATAATATTAAGAATTGTCAGGAATTGCCTTGAATGTTTCAAGAAACCATGTTCGTAATGGATGTTTTCGGATTTCTAACTTTCGTTGTTTAAATAGGGCACCAGATTTTAGTTGACAAAATATTTTAAAAAACCTACTCAGTAATGTTTTAAATAACTGTGAATCCACCCTTTTTGACCTTAAGGCATATAATTTGCACCTTTTTCACCTCCTTCCTTTAAAGCAATATCGCTATATAGTATATAGGTTATTTCCTATTGCAATATTTCAATATTTTAATCATTTCGTTTCAGTGGTATCTTCCCAACAGACCGATAGTCCGACAGATCGACGGAAAATAAAAATTGTATTTTTTTCGAACTCCTGTACATGTAAGGAAATACAATATTTCCCTTACTAAAAGAAGTAGAAAAGGAGAGGATACGTTACGTATTATATTACAACTTAACATAAAAATTTAAATTTCACTGCAGTATACTAGAACTCCTTATTCAAGCTGAAGTATACGGAAATCATTTACCATATAATGCAGTAGGTAATTCCATTGGGAATACACGGCTAACTAATAAATATTCTCCTAAGGTACGGCAACATCAGTAAAGTGAACCGAACTATCGTTCCTTGGAGACTCATCTATAAGCAATGGATAGTTATAATTTATAGGTTAATTGATGCTTCGGCAAAAATTTGCCTTCGAAATGCTTTTATGAATGTTATATCACTTTGATAATCAGCGATATAGAAGCAGAGATTTTGTTAAAGACGGAATTTTCATTCAATATTAAATATTTGAAGTCCTAATGTCACTTACTTGCACGTAAAAATATTTTACTTATATGAAATTTAACACATAACATAACACACACATATATATATATATATATATATATATATATATATATATATATATATATATATATATATATATGTATATATATATATATATATATATATATATATATATATATATATATATATATATATATATATATATATATATATATATATATATATATATATATATATATATATATATATATATATATATATATATATATATATATATATATATATATATGTTGACGTGCCACTATGAAAAGCATCGCCAATAGACTGGATAGCCAGGCATAACCACGATATGTCTGATCAGTCATTAGACTAGAGGAGGAGGATGAGGAGAAACTTGAGTTAGCTTCGAGCGGCCGCAGCAGCAATATCACAGTATTGAGTAGCAGCTGCAGCAAAAGCACTTGAAAATGCCAAATGAGATTTTGGCGAAACACGAAATATATATTTCAAGTGCTTTTGCTGTTGCTGATACTCGCTACTGTGATCTTGCTGCTGCGGCCGCTCGAAGCTAACTCAAGTTTCTCCTCCTCCTCCACTAGTCTAATATCTGATCTGACATATCGTGGTTATGCCTGGCTATCCAGTCTATTAGCGATGTACGTGGCACGTCAAAGTTCTCTGTTAGCTGTTTGTCTTGTAGCTTTCTCAATCTTAGTATCCACCAGCATCTCAATCGTATCCATCCAGCGGCTAGGTGATCATCCATTTGGTTTGCGCTGCACCACAAGTTTCTCCACATTATCAGCACGTGTAGTGTAACCAAAATACTTTAGGATAATTGCAGAGATCTCATTGAGTACTGAAGCATTTATTCGCCGAGCTGTTTACAGAATCCTCAGCATACCTGTTTTTGCGCTTTTCCATTTGCCTGTCATTCAACTATCGTGGTACCTTCTTCTGAATCTTTCCCATCTCTCGTAGCCGATTGGAAACAGCTTGTTGATTCGTCCAACAATGCTTGCAATTCCACATCTTCGTATTTTTTTGGCGGTTTCCACGTTCCTTGTCTGCAACATCAGAGTCACCACTTTTGAAACGCCGATACCATCGTTCACATGTATCTTGCGATGGAGCATGTTCACCATAAACTTCTCGAAGTAATCGATATGATTCAACAGCAGTTTTCTTCAAATGAAAACAAAAAATGAATGCTGTCCGCGAATGCTCTTTGTTCAGTATAAATTTTGACATATTGAACACAATAACACAACATTATTCCAATTTATTACTCGTGCACGTCTGACGCTTGTTGATGACACAACAAAATGGCGCAGTGTTTAAATCTTTATAGCACAAACTGCATTGGTGCACCATCTGTTGTCTGAAATCCGCATTTCATACTTGTACACGTGGTATATATATATATATATATATATATATATATATATATATATATATATATATATATATATATATATATATGTTCTATTGCCATCCTTTCTTTATCTTCAAGAAAAACCTAAAGGGGGCCTATAGAAGGACGACTTAAAGTTTAAAGCGGGCCAGAACCAAAACTTTTCTGTTACCCTACAACCGCAGGAATAACGAGACTCACGCAATTTAATCGATTTCCGAAAATTGTGGATCTATCTAGTAACAGCATTACCCTTGTTTTCCTAATTTAGCGCTCTATAGCTTTTTTTTTGTTCATACAACTGAAGGAAGACCTCAGCGGCCAAAATTTTACCCCATGTGATCAGTCGAAAGCTCGGGCAATTTAAACGTTTACCGCAAGCTGTGGATTTACCGAGTTAAAACATCCACCTTAAAGTTCTGATTTAGCATTCTGTGACTTTTTCTTGTCAAACGTATGAAAAAAGTCTTCAGGGCCCAAAAAAATATTCTTTAAATCATAAGTTGAAAGCTATTTTATCATCGTTTTTTGAGGCGCTAACAAAAGACTTTTTTTGTATGGAATGAAACAACTCGAGAAGCGCTGGACTAAGTGTGTTAGTGTAAACTTTAGTTGTGAAGAAAAATATTTTGTAAGACTTTACGAGTTTTCCTTCGTAGATAGATAACTTTAAAAAGCACCCCCGTATAAACCGAACTTTTACATTTCTGCTTAAAAAAGTAATATAGAAATGTAACCTTACAACAGCCAATTTGTTTTTAAAATTTTTTGTCATCATTTTTTTACTTAAGACATTACAATTTATTTAAAGGACTACGAAGATAAGCGACTTTGGAAAGATTGGAATAAATTTCAACTTGTTGATTTTTTTACGTTATAAATTACTTTTTATACCGTAATAAAGGCAAAATTTATTTTTTCTTCATTTTATATCTTTTCTTTGTTCACTTTTTTGTTAGAATAATTCATAAAACATTTTTTTAAATACGTAATTTTTTGAAGAAGAAATTGATATACAGACGTGTTTTTTTCCTAATTTATGAACAAGAAATAAGGAGCTGCTTAGATTTAATTTTGGTAAAATGTATTTAGGGTTAAATAAAAAAATAATGCCAGAAAAGGAAACATATTTTACTTACGTTGTCATTATAGAGAATGTCCACTTAGTATTTTGGCTCGGAAAGCCTTCTAGCTTGACAAAAACAAAATTGTAAAATGATTTACCCAGTACTTTTCCTGGAAACATGTAGTTCTAGAATAAATACTACATTTGACTACCTCCTACTAAGGGATAATTTAATACGATCCAGTTTATGGTAAAATACTAACAAAAAAAATAACCAGTCAAGTGCAAGTTGAACTTGCGCAATTAGTGTTCCGTACGTTGATCGATTTAAAATAAAAAATTTTGTTGCAGAGGTATAAAATGATCAGTGACTTCACAAAACACACTCCAAACGAGTTTTCAACAAAGTTTGTTTCCAATCTTTACTGAAAACTGATGACCTTGAATTTTTTTTTATATACCAGATAAATTATTAAAGGTTTGTGATAATTTTCGTTCAATCTACACCCCGTGGAGAATATTCCAGGGTTTTTTCAAAATTTTTTTATCAGTACTTTTAAAGATAAGGGGGAGGGCAGCGATTTTTTTAAGAATAATACAAAGAAAAAAAGTGTGCACAAGTATTACATTATATATACATATATATATATATATATATATATATATATATATATATATACATATATATATATATATATATATATATATATATATATATATATATATATATATATATATATATATATATATATATATATATATATATATATATATATATATATATATACATATATATATATATATATATATATATATATATATATATATATATATATATATATATATATATATATACATATATATATATATATATATATATATATATATATATATATATATATATATATATATATATATATATATATATATATATATATATATATATATATATAATAGCCGGGCCCGCGGCTCCGCTCGCGTGGATTTGATTCACTACTATCGTCACTGCTTATTCCTTATGTTACCCAACGTAATAAAATATCTCCCATTATTTCTTCTTATCTCACAATATTTCTCCTTATCTCCCATTATCTCTACATAATTTCCATTATCTAGGCTTATCTCTGCTCATCTCCCATTATTTCTCCTTATCTCCCATTAGCTCACCATAACTCCAATTATCTAGATTTATCTCACCTTATTTCCCATTATCTAGGCTTATCTCGACTTATCTCCCATTATTTCTCCTTATCTTCCATTATTTCTCCTTATCTCCCATTAGCTCACCATAACTCCAATTATCTAGATTTATCTCTGCTTATCTCCCATTATCTCACCTTATTTCCCATTATCTAGGCTTATCTCTACTTATCCCCTATTATTTCTCCTTATCTCCCATTATTTCACCATAACTCCCATTATCTAGACATATCTCTGCTTATCTCCCATTATCTCTCCTTATCTCCTATTATTTATACTTATCTCCCATTATCTCACCTTATCTCCCATTATCGAGGCTTATCTCGACTTATCTCCCATTATTTCTCCTAATCTCTCATTATCTCACCTTATCTCCCATTATCTAGGCTTATATCGAATTATATCGAACATATGTATAAATTTATAAAAACACGTAAATCGAATAAGTGGTTCTCGAGTGATAAGCGCACTAACGGACAGACAGGCAGACAGAGAGACGTTGCATTTTATATATATTGTATTCTTTGCTACATGATATTGTTCCATATTTAATGCTTTAGGGAGTGTATTGCAAGAGAACGCGCTAGCGGCAAATTTTTCTCCGACTTGATTCACTATTGTCGACACTGCTTATTCCTTATGTCACCTAATAAAATATATGCTATAACCTGGCCAGAGAACGTGTGTTTAAAAAAAGGCACGTAAATCGGATAAGTGGTTCTCCAGTGATAAGCACACTAACGGACGGACCCACAGACAGACAGACGGACAGAGAGACATTGCAGTTTATATATATTATAGATATTCTCTGCTACATAATATTGTTCCATATTTAATGGTTTGGACTAGGTATTGCAAGAGAACGCACTAGCGGCAAACTTTGTCCGACTTCATTTACTATTATTGTCACTGCTCATTCCTTATGCTACCTATCGTAATAAAATATAGCCTATAACCTGGCCGGAGAACATATGTATGTTTAAAAAAAAAAAGTACGAAAATCGGATAAGTGGTTCTCCAGTGATAAGCGCACTAACGGACAGACAGACAGACAGAGATACGTTGCATTTTATATATATTATAGATGTAATAAAATATATACCTATAACCTGGTCAGAGAACATATGTATGAATTTAAAAAATCACGTAAATCGGATAAGTGGTTCTCGAGGGATAAGCGCATTAACGGATAGACAGACAGACAGACAAACATTGCATTTTATATATATTATAGATATAGATTATTATTATTATTATATAACCTGGCCAAAGAATATATGTATGAATTTAAAAAAAAGACAGGTAAATCGGATAAGTGGTTCTCGCGTGATAAACGCACTAATGGACAGACAGACAGACAGAGAGACATTGCATTTTATATATATTATAGATTATAGATTACAGACATTCTTTGCTACATCATATTGTTCCATATTTAATGGTTTCGGCTGTGTATTGCAAAGGCGCGTGCTAGCGGCATACTTATTTCCGACATCATTCGCTATTTTACGTCACTGCTCATTCCTTATGCTACCTATCGTAATAAAATATAGCCTATAACCTAGCCAGAGAACATATGTCTGTTTTTTAAAAAAAAAATACGTAAATCGGATAAGTGGTTCTTCAGTGATAGGCGCATTAACGGACAGACAGACAGACAGACAGAGAGACGTTGCATTTTATATATATTATAGATAAATATAAATATATATATATATATATATATATATATATATATATATATATATATATAAATATATACATATATATATATATATATATATATATATATATATATATATATATATATATATATATATATATATAAATATATATATATATATATATATATATATATATATATATATATATATATATATATATATATATATATATATATATATATATATATATATATATATATATATATATATATATATATATATATATATATATATATATATATATATATATATATTACTCGTGTTTTCACCAGCTATCATTTGACACCACACTCGTTGACGTAGTAAAAAATTTTTTTCACTTCCGATTTTACCCCCGTAAACTAACTCCTTAAGTCACAATTTAACTTTCAAAACTACATGGCTCTGATGAGGCCGTCAATTCCTATATTATTACCGAATTTCAACTTTCTATGACAAATAGTTTCGGAGAAAATCGGGTGTGGCAGACAGACAAGCAGACGGACAGACAGACACCGAAGTCATCTTATAAGTATTCCTTACGGAACATTAAAAAGAAAAATAAAAATTATCCT
Source organism: Pachyrhynchus sulphureomaculatus (assembly GCA_019049505.1). Classification (NCBI taxonomy): domain Eukaryota; kingdom Metazoa; phylum Arthropoda; class Insecta; order Coleoptera; family Curculionidae; genus Pachyrhynchus; species Pachyrhynchus sulphureomaculatus. Next base: position 65,145,981 of record CM032452.1, on the reverse strand, counting down.
TGACTAAATAACAAGAAAGTTTTTAATGATAAAAAATTAAAATTCGTTATTTTAAAATCACGCCGAACAAGACTTATACTCCTTGCCAACGAAATACGTGCGTATGTTAAAGAATAAAATTCAAGTGTGGACGATACAGATAAAAAAAACATTGTCCAGGTATGCGTAGCAAAATGTCTTGATGTGTGGCTAGATTATTATTTTTGTGATATTTATTATTATCTATTATAAAGTTGGAAGCTAAAAATATAAGTTTTTCGCGGTCTAAAAGCCCTAAGACCTAAAAAAAGAAAAATTTCGAAGAGTAACTTTTTTCACGAATACAATACTTTCTATTGGCAGGGACAGTAAATACAATAATTTATCTGCTGTTCTATAAGTACATTTCCACTAACTTAACCGTTTGTATTTCAGACGCTGGTTATATATTCAACTCAACATTTTTTAGGCAGGCTGCTCTGTAATTAGATTTCAATCCTTTCTATATACTCTTTCTGTAAAAATTGGAAATAATGGAAAAAACTGCAACAGAAGTATATTACATACACGTAATTACCCTTTTAGCTCTCTAGCTCACCTCTTTCATCCCGTAGATATTTCACTACAGAAAAAATAATTTATATTAAATATCTAATATCCCACTTAAAAGCCAGGAAAAAATTTCATATTACTATTGAAACGATACAATGACCCCCACCCCTTTCAATCTCTTCCCATGTTAACAATGAAACTAATAAAAAATATAATGTCTCGATTCCTTGAGTGAAAGAACGGCGAAAACCAATAACAAGACAAATAGGAAATTACTCTTCTACCTTCCTTCTCCACCCATTTGGCACCTAGCACATGTTTTATTATGAAAGATTATGTTTAAAATTTGTATATTCTCCCATCCAAAAAACCTGGAAAAACTCTCATAATACTATTAACTCTACAAAAATTCTCCCAACTCTTTTACCCGCTTCCCCTATTAAAAGTGATAGTAATAAAAAAGTATTTTAATTTTCATATTCTTACAGTCCAAGAACTCTGAAAAGGGCATATAGCAAGATATATATGAAACAACTCCTCTAACCCCTACCTCACCCCCATTAGCCCCTTAAGCCTCTGAATAAATAATTTTATTAATAAATTTGTCACTTACATTAGCCAAAAGACCTAGAACTATATAATATTTAGCCATCTCCACCCTTTTTAGCCCTACTTGTATTAAAATTGAAAATATTGAAAAAATAACCTAATTTCTGAATTCCTTGACTCCAAAAACCTCGAAATCAATCTCCTTTTTCATCTCCTTAACTCCTTTCATGTTTTACTGTAAATATTTATGCAAGACAGATAGACAGACCGACGGAAATAAAAGACTATATTTAGAAACCCTAAAACGTGAAGAAAAGTAAAAAACCTCGGACAGTAATTTTTTCATAAAAGTAAAACTTTCCTGTAGCAAGGAAAGTAAAACTATCTGTAATAGGTTTTAGCATTAGACGCACGTTTTGTGAATTCAAACCGTTTTAAAAAAAATTTTATACGACTAGGTTCGAAATCTGACAATGGATGTGGATATACTGGCTGTACAATTAAAGAAACTTACGAGAGTAAAAGGTGATATGTTCACGATGGAAAACGTAAATCCCTATAGAATAACAACCCGGTCAAGTGCAAGTTGGACTTGCTTTGCTAGTATTCCGTATTGTGACTGCCTTTAAAATAAAATAAAATCCTTACTTAGTCTAGGTTAATTAGGTCCCTGACATCTTAAGATTCAATATGTATTTTCACGTTTTTTTCTTAGTCAATTTAGTAATAAAAGTATAGAACAAATATTTACTACCTAACACCTGGTTGGTGTAGATTATTGTATAGAAAACTCTACCAGAACGTCATTTTTTTTTTAAACCAGATAAATTTTCAAACGTAAAACACTCGTGATTATTTTCGCTCAATCTACACTTTATGGAATATTCCAGAATTTTTTCAAAAATTCTTGGTCAATTCTTTTCGAGATATTGGGGACAGCGGTTTTTGGCGTTTTTCTAACATATAATATGGAAAAATTTGCGCGGATAAGACATGTTTTTGAACTCTTATTTATACAAGCTTCCATTTGACACCCCACTTGATAATTTGACAAAAAAAATTTTTTTTAACTTCCATTTTCACCCCCTAAAACTAACCTCTTAAATCAAAATTTAACTTTCAAAACTATACACTTCTGACTGGGCTATCAATTCCTATATTTGTGCCAAATTTCCACTTGCTACGTCAAATAGTTTTGGAGAAAAAATCGGGTGGTACAGACGGACAGTCGAACAGACGGAGAGACGGACACCGAAGTGATACTATAAGTGTACGGAACACTAAAAAGTGTTAAATGAGGTTGAAGTTTGTAAAAAGTTTTCTTGTTTTGACATTACAATAGATGTTCATAGGATTTTTTTGCAGAATGAGAGCAAATTAGATATAATTTGTTGATAATTTAAAGTAGTAAGTAAATTTTTATTGTACAGTCTGTGAAGTAAGAACGTGACCTTCAAATTCTTGAAAAAATGTATTTCGAGAACGTTTTTTTGCCATCAATATATTCTTTGGTGTACTAACAACGACACAATTACTTTAGTAAGTTGTCCAATCACCTCCTGCATCAATAATCGCCTGGCGGTGAGATTTTCTGCATACTAAAATTTCTCAAATCTCGCGAGACAACTGAGTTAAAGTCCTCAGAGCCTTTTCTCTGAGCTTTTTCTTTACAAGGGACTAAACGTTTTCAATAAGGTTGGCGTCCGGCGATTGTGAGGGCCACTCTAATATATTATTGTGAGCCGAAGTGAGCCTTTTCGCGACGTGATTTTCGCCCAGCGAAGGTTTCTTCAAGGTGCTTCGGAATTTGACATCATGAGAACGAAGATGTTGTCGAATGGTCTCATGGTACATATTCAAACCCGATTTTCTTAATTTTGCTTCTCTTAGACACAGCGTCAATTTCGGGTCCCGTGAAAATAAAGACATGATTCGTTTTTCGACTTTAGGAGTGACTTTGCCTACCGAGCCACGTTTGGGCAAGGCGTCGAGATTTTTTGTCTCGTTAAAATAATTTATCCACTTCTTCATAAACGACATCGACTTTTTAATGTTTATTATTAATTATAAATATTTAGCGGCCGCGGAATGTGTCATTTTAGGTCCCTTTGGATGGCAACAAAGAAAGACTGCCTAGAACCAATGCGCAAACAAGTGATTCATTTGGATTTTAAGTGACGACGATCGACTGATACTTTTACTAAAACGCATCGTAGACAAGGAGTACCTCTACCGATTTTTTGTTCAATCACTGGAATGGCATCTACTCAAAATGAATTATCGCGGACACGTTCTTACTTGACATGTCAAAAAAGTCTTACCTCTATGAACTTGTGCTATACGACTTTTTCGTAATTTTTTATTTCTATTATGTTAATGTTTACAATAAATTACTCTATTTTACTATTAGAATCTGAAACTTCAGAAATTACTATAAAGTTAACCCTAATTTATCTTTGAGCTCAATATATTAGTTTTGTTTGGTTTAGATTTGGTAGTTAAATGTAACCAATAATTGTATCGATTGGAACAGGATGAACTAATGAATATTCCATCAAGGTTAATGTCAGTAAATATAACCGATATGATTCCCTAGAGGATCGTATTTATGTCGTAGGAAGCCTTTATTCCTACGTAATTTGATGTTCGGAAGGATTGGGGCACGTAATTCGAACGGTTTCTGAATAAGTTATGACTAAATAGTTCGCCTCAAATAGGTGATGGATATATTGGGATATAGGAAACTATCAGAGATATGAAGGCGAACAGTTCTACACAATTATGTGCTTAATAAAATGAAATTTAAAAAACTGTAACCTAATAATTTACGTTTAATTACTGCAGTATATATACACATGTGGGTCCTTTTTAGTGTTCTGTACGGAACACTTATAAGATCACCTCGGTGTCTGTCCGTCCGTTTGTCTGTCTGTCACACACGATTTTTTCCGAAAGTATTTGACATAGAAAGTAGAAATTTGGTACTAATATAGGAATTGATGGCCTCATTAGAGCCGTGTAGTTTTGAAAGTTAAATTTTGACTTAAGGGGTTAGTTTTGAGGGGTGAAATCGGAAGTGAAAAAAAAAAATTTTTTTGCTGGGTCATCGAGTGGAGTGTCGAATGAAAGCTTGTAAAAACACGAGTTCAAATATATATATATATATATATATATATATATATATATATATATATATATATATAAACGTAATACTTGTGCACACTTTTCTTTGTATTATTTTTAAAAGATCTCGAGAATCGCTGTCCCCTCCTTATCTCGAGAAGTACCGATCAAAAAATTTTGGAAAAAATTCTAGAAGCAGTGCATTACCTTTAATAATCTATCTGGTATATAAAAAAACAAAAATTTCAAGTTCAGCAGTTTTCAGTAAGGATCGGAAACAAACTTTTTCGAAAATTCATTTGGGGTGTATTTTGTGAAGTCACTGATCATTTTATACCTCCGTAACAAAAATTTTTATTTTAAAAGCAGTCAACGTACGGAAGACTAACTGCGCAAGTCCAACTTGCACCTGACCGATTATTATTTATTTTAGGTCCGTACATAGTGTGATCTAAAAGTTCCCGTAAAGTAAATTCCAAGATATAAGGTCCTGCCTTTTTGCTTTTCAATGGGGCAATAAACGACCCTATTAAGGCTTTGTGCATAGTTGCGAGGTATTACGATAAACGTATTTTTATTTTACCTGCTTTGTATACAGCTCTCACTTGCACCTGCAATCATATTGGATATATTTTTACCTATACATTTACTACTTGGCAACCCAGTTAGGAGCCTTTTAAGTATTTTATAATATATACCTAATGATCACAGGTTTTTTTTTTTTTTTTTTTTTTTTTATGGGTCTAGCACACGTGCTACAGGGAAGTCCCTAAAGCGCTACAGGAGCGACACGTGTGCGGAGAAAGCGATTCGCGTTGTTTGCTGTAAATTGTACTCGGTGGGAAACACAGTCCTGGGCAAATTATTCCAAAGGGATGATGTTCTCCATATAAATGACTGCTTGAAAAGCGTTGTACGAGGAGTAACAAGCTGAACCTCATACGGATGTGAAGTTTAGCGTGACGTGTACTTCTAACATGCACCGCTCTGGGAGGAATTAAGCGAGCCACATCCTTCGAACACTTTCCATGAAAATACTTGTAGAATAGGCTCAAGTCGCCAACCGTTCTTCGATGTTCCAGCGAATCGAGGCCACCTGTCTGTTCCGGGTCTCCAATCAGACGAACAGCTCTTCTCTGAATAGAATCCAACAAATGCAGTGTATGTTTGAGAGCGGAGCCCCAAACATGGGAGCAGTATTCCATAGTTGGTCGAATTTGAGCTTTGTAAAGAATTAACAGTTGTTGTGGTCTCCATTAAGATTCGAAAGATACTTTTTATTAATTTTATTTTTAGTTTTACTTACAACTTACAATGCAACGGTTCTATTATAATTATGTGGCGTCCGTGGGAAAATTGCAATAGTGGCTATCGCAAGAGAAAACATCACTTGACGCTAAACAAATAGTGAAAAATGTTTACGACAGTTTGATAAAAAGAAATTTGAATAAACAAAGTGCTTTGCAAGAAACCAGTGAACTAACAAAAACCTCAATTTCTACCATTAAGAGTATTGTAGGAAAACTATCACTCAGGAACAGGAAAAAACGGAAAGATTTTGTGATAGTGAAACCGAATTAGGCTTAAGTTAAAATACATTTTTATTTATTCAATATGTCCCCTCTTGTAAACCCCATTCATTCAAACTGTATATTTGTACTTCTTATCCATTTGTTTTTACATGCATATATAAATAAGCATCTCCAAAAACACTTATAATTTTATTTATTTGCATCAATGAATAAAATTCTTAAGTCCATCTCTGCAACCTGCCATAAACAAAAAGTTAGAATTTTTATATTGCCCACTTAAAACAGCAAAAATCAGGATCTTATATTTTGGGACATTCTATACTGACTCTACATAGCAAGAAAGCCAAATAGCATCAACTCGCGCCGATAGGTGGCGGTAGGTACATCCCTAAAATCGCGTAACAAATTTCAACTTGCTAGCTCGTTCAGAATGTTCTGTATGCCTGTTTGTGTAAAGATCTAATTGTGCCTCTCTGTGATTTTTGTTACTGATATCAAAAAAGAGTAGTGCGTGTTTAAAATTTTGCTTTAAACTCGGGAAAACTGCTACTAAAGTATATGAAATGATTCGAAAAGTATGAAGAGTGTGACTTAATTTTAAGGGATTTCCAAGAGATGGCGTAACGCATTGAGGCATACTCTTGCTATATTTATGGTGAAGCACCATCATTAGACTTTAATTTTTAGTATATGTTATTTTGCCGAAGTGTAAACAACATATTTTTTTTGAACATTGAATATGTTGAATTACGTGCCCACAAAACACCATTTGCGGAGAGCGTTACTTTTTTTGTTCAATGCGAAAAAAAGCGCTCTTGAAACCTTTGGTGATTATATTTCATCGATAAAAACATGTGTACTGGTTTCGACGCTTTAAAAGTGATGATTTCGACACGGAAGACAAAGAACGTCCAGGCCAGCCGAAAAAGTTTAAAGATGAAGAATTTGAGGCATTACTGGATGAAGGCTCATGCCAAATGGAAAAATAACTTGCAGAATCACTGGAGTTGATTGCACGACTGTTTTCAAGCGCTTACATGCACAGGGAATGATTCAAAAGCAAGGAAATTGGGTGTCGTACGATTTGAAACCGAGAAACGTTGAAATGCGAACTTCTCCTGCGAACAACAGCTTCAACGGCACAATTTGAAATTTTTTGCATCGTATCATAACTGATGATGAAAAATGGATATGTTACTATAATCCAAAGCGCAAAACATCGTGGATGAAGCTCGGTGAACCATCAACATCGTTGCCAAAGCCGAATATTCATGACTTCAAGCTTTTAATGTGTATCTGGTGGGATTAGCCGGGTGTAGTGTATTATGAGCGGCTTCAACATGACGAAACTATTACTTGGGAATATTTCCGACAACAATTTATATAATTGAGCCTAGCGTTGAAGGAAAAACGACCGCAGTATGTCAAAAGACACAATAAAGTGATTTTTCAATATGACAACGCCAGGCCACATGTTGCAAAATCTGTCAAGGAAACGCTAGAAGCGTGTGGATGGGATATCCTAGCTCATCCGCCGTACTCACCAGAGATTGATTCGGATTACCACTTGTTCCGACCGATGGCACACGGCCTGTCTGAACAGAGCTTCTATTCTTATGAGGATATCAAAAAATAGGACGATTCGTGGATAGCCTCACAAGATGAGTGGTTCTTTCAACGTGGTATTTATATGCTTCGTAAAGATGGGTGAAAGTAGTAGCTAGCGATAGATAATACTTTGAATAATCAATTTGTATCCATTTTTTTACAATAACCCGATATTTTTACCGAAATATTTAGGGGCGAAATCCCGAGCCCTGCGCAAATTGGTTGTCTCAATTTAAGGCCGGCCGAACTTCGGCGAAAGATGACGAGCGTTCCGGAAAACTTTCACTGCAATCACGTCTGAAATCATCGCCAAAGGTCAACAACTCATTAGTAAATATCTTGGTCGGACAATTCTGAGCGTCTGAACTTTTTATTGGTTAGAAATCAGTCAGTATTGGAGTAGCAAGAGTTTTCTTCTGCATTACGACATTGCATCGGCCCACACTTCGTTCTATACTGCCTATTTTTTCGCGATGAATTTCTTGAGTGTCATTCTTCATCCCTTCTTACTTACCAAATTTATCACTCTGACATCGGGCTGTTCCCCGTATGAAGATCGCCTCTTTGAGACGGTAGAGGAGATAAAACGCGAAACGCTGGTCATATTGGGGGAACTTAGAAAATCTAACTTCATCTGGTTATTGTTTGGCAATGTGGTTTAGCCAATGGTACGAAGCTATTTTTATTTTATTTGGAAGCCGCCCTACCTTGAGAGGGCATTTTTCTCGCGTCCTTGAGGTGAGATACATAGCGCAAGGTTTAGTTTGAGCAATAACGTTTCATTTTCCATACAGTAGGTAGTAGTATAGTTGTAGAAAGAAGCGATACTGAAAAATTCTAATAAGAAAATAAAAAGCGCGAAGAGGTTTTTTGCTTTATTTCCGGGATTTTTTTTAAATTTCGATTTTCGATCTTTCAAACGCTTGGTGATGGTGAATCAACCATTATAAAAGCAAATTTTTCCTGCTTGCTTTATTATAGTCGACCTCAAGTTCTATTCAAAGAACATTCTCTACTTACACTACGGTTCTACTTTAATTAATAATATTAGTCGTAACATTGTCACTGACAATGAAGTTTTACAAATTAATTATGAAGAAACAATAACTTTTTCGTCCATGATAAGTCTTTGTTATCGGAAGAAGCATGATGATCTTTCAGAAGGTTGGTTTGATTATATTACAACTGATGATTCATGGGAGCCATCGTAGCCACGTCAAATCTCTGGATACACACCCTCTTATCTGCCGGTCGAGGAATCATAGCTGAACTGGAATGAAGAAGAACCTTTTCCACCAGCCATGGGTTTTTCTCATTTAGGGCTGCCCACGATGAAGCCACCCATTGATAATTTGAAACCAACCATGATGGAGTCGACCATCACGGAACATTCTATGATGAAATCAGAGGATGAAGAAGCTCTTCCAACAAAAAGAGTTAAATTTTGTGAGTAATAGGGAGGAACAGTTACTGATTTTTATAATTTTATTTCCAATAATTTCTTTAATTATACAATAATTTTACATGGGCTAATGCGCAATGCTACGGATTAATGTTTTTATGAAAATAACATTCTGGAATCTTCTTAAATCGACTTGATTTAGTTTCTAGTTTAATTGGAATGTTGTGTATGTATTCGTAATCCAAGAATTTCTTTACAAAAATCGCCTTTTCGTTTCCTTTTGCCTAAATTCGGCATGGAGACTGGTAAACCTTTAATACATCTTTTAAAAAGTTATCTATTTCATTAATTTCAACAACTTCAGTCTCCCAGTCTATAATGTAGTATAGTTCCGACAAATTAACGAATTTTTGGTCTTCAGCAGATATCCTGTTGGTGGTTTAAATAAATAATTTGCAGAACGAATACCATCATAAATTGCTGACTCTTTGGGAGCATAGCCAGGGTAAGAGTAATTATATCCCTGAATGTTAATAAAAATGTCTAAGTCAAGCAAATCCATGTTTGATACTGATATCAAATTGATAATAGAAATATGGTTTCGGTTTCGTTTGGGTTTTTTCGTTTTTTGTTTTCGTTAATTTTTCTTGTTTTTTGCTTCTCTTCAGAACATATATATGTACCTACCTCATAATTTGGACGGAGAAGACATTTAAAAATTTTTATTATTATTCTTTGGAGTAAGAGTTCCTCTCTGTATAGGGAAGAGTCACTTTGTGTTTGCTGGGAGGGGGCATTTATTAATATGTACAATTTATTTTATTTTTTGGGAGGAAGAGTTACCCAGTTGGTGAAAGGAGGAGGAGAAGGAGCAGAAGGAGGAGGTACTTCTACAAGCTACCTACTTATAGTTCCGTTTACTTTAGCGTTTCTCAACCCGTGGGGCTCGCCCCACTAGGGGGCCTGATTGGGGGGCACGAGCGTATCGAAAAGAAATTATTATTAAAAACATTCATTAAACACATTTAATATAATTTATTGAAAGGAAAGCAATACAAAATACATTCTGACATAATAAAAAATAAAATACTCATTTACACTGATATAATACACCTATAAATAAGATTGTATTAGTACTGCATAATGTATTTACCTAAAAATTAACATATCAATAGTAAATTAAAAAACAAGTTTAATAATTATTAGTGACTCCCTTGGGCCAGTTTTGCAGAGCAAGGATTTTCGAAGGATGGTTTAATATTAGAAATGGACACTCTGAGTTCTTTTTCTATATTTACTTGAGATTTATATTTTGTTTTCAAAGCAGGCACCGCAGAAAATCCGGCTTCGCAAAGGTAGAATGTTTAAAATGGTAACAGTATACGAAATGCTCTTGTTTTCAGTGCAGAAAACTCATCATTCACCCCTGCCCAAAATTCAAAGAGTGATTTATTTTTAAATTGTCTTTTGATTTCGCCACTTGCCGTGAAGTCTATGAAGATTTCTTCTTCGAAAGTTGAGAGCCCTTCGTAACCTGCTACCAAGTTGTCGTCAGAAAGAAAATACTTTTTAAAATTCTTTGTCAACATGGCTAGATGATTTTCAATGGTTGCTAAAACAACTTTTATAGGTTGTTCTTCAGCCTTGTATGTTTTTAACACATTCACCCAAATTTGCAAACATTTCTGGTTGTTTTTTGTTTTACATTTCTGCTCCACAATTCCAATTTTCTACAAAAAGCATTAATTTTTTCACTTGTATCGAATATAAGTGTATTTGTTCTTTGGAGTTGAAGATTTAAGGTATTTAATTTCTGCAATATATCGACCAAGTAGCTCAATTTCATCACAAATAAACTATCTCGAAACTTCTCGGCTTCCGGTCGGTTTTTCTCTTTTAGAAAAATGGTTCATTTTTTAATTCATAAACACGTTGCAAACATTTCCCACGTGATAACCATCTTGCCTCGCAATAAAATAGTAACGCTGAATGTTTGGCACTCATGTCTTCACAAAATGCAGAAAAAATTTTAGGAGTCTCATTTGAATATAATTTACTACGGTTACAACTGTAGTGAGCACAATATTCAGAGCAGGACTCATTTCTTTGGAAGCCAGAGCTTCTCTGTGGATCATACAATGTGTTCACACACACAGTGGAGATTTTTGTTTCACAAGTGCTTGTACACTTGGAAATCTTCCAGACATTGAATGAGCACCATCGGTATGTATTCCGACGCAATTTTTCCACTCCATATTGCCTCGTTTATAAAAATCGTTTAAGACAGCAAATAATGCGAGTGATGTTGCTTTAAGTTATATTGGTTTGCAGTAAAATAGTTCTTCTACTGCTGACATACCACCAAAAAATCGAACATAGGCAATGAAACAAGCAACTTTATTGCTATCTGTTACCTCTTGAAGCTGAATTGAAAACAATTTGTCACGCTACTTCCCGAGAAGCTGATGCTTTACATCTTCAGCTATATCACCAATTCGACGGGTAATATCATCATTTGATATAGGTATGGATAGCAATTGTTTGGCAAAATTATGTCCAAACATAGTTTGTACAATCTCAATTGCTGCTTTCAAAACAAGCTTTTCACCAATAGTGTGAGGCTTTTTACATCTGGCTATTTTGTAAGAGGCAAGTAAAGCTTTTTCATTCACAGACAAAGTTTTTTTAAAAAAATGATTTCTGCTTTACATATGATTTTAATTTTAATTCGAAGAATTCTCTGGGTTTGTTAAGGTACTCACTATGAAGCGTTTCCAAACGTCGTTTAAGTTTATTTGGTTTCATGCTGTCTGCTGCCAAGATTTTTGAGCAAATAACACACAGGGGCTTTTTTTCTTCATTTGCTTCAGTACTGGTAAACCCTAAATTTAACTATTCTTGAGAATATTTTCTTGATTTTATTTTCGGAATCACGCTCGTCTGTGCACATTATAGTCTAATGCTCGCTTACGCCCACTTAAAAATTTATCCATGATTCTGTATAAATTTACTGCCGTGAATACTTAATACCTTGAATTTCAATTAACACGTAAATTACAACATACACATTCACGATAAATCCGATAGCAGTAGACGAATCAACTCGACTGAGACGGGCTGTAATTGAACGAGGTGCAGCATTTATACACTTTTGGGCAGACTTTCCGAATATTCGAGACAACTCGGAACTTCTCGCAAAGCCGCTACCGATATAGTGGACGTGACAGAGAGCAATAGAGAGGAATCGATTCTAGTTTTGTTAACGCAGCAGATATGTGTTGCAAAATATGAATAAATTTACTTATTCTTGGTAGTTTCTAATTAAGGTCATAGTGTAGCTTTAGCATCAAAATACTGAAAATACATTATTATTGCATGCATTGTTATTGTATGAGAGGGGGGAGGCGCGATGAACATTATGTTTGAAAATTGGGTCGCAAATACTGAAAGGTTGAGAACCGCTGGTTTACGTCTCAGGAAGATATGGAAGGTATTAATATGTTCGTTGCCCCTGGGTTGACCGTTTCTCCACTAATAAATTTCCTGAAGGTAAATCTAAATGTTTGCATTCGAGACTTAAACCGTTGGATAACTGCACCTACTGGTGTCTACAGCATCGAAATACCGAGCTCAAAACTTTCAAAGTTTACTACTAGTAGTTGTAGATTTTAGAGTATAACAGCTTTATCTACAATTAGGTTTCCGTAGTAATTTAATTTAATATGAAGTAAAAATAAAAAGAGAGAGCCTATTTATTTACACATAGCCCAGCCGAGGCACTATGGGACAGAATCGTGCGTACCGTCTCAAAAAATATGTTTTGCGAATGTTCGATATTGAATATTTTGTTAATGCACATATCTAACTGAATGTCTGATACATATTATATAGAATTTAAACTAGATTATTTGTTGACGCTCAAAATAATGTCGATTATGTAGAACAGAATTGCACCAGTTTACATGGTCATATTTTCATTATTTTCAATGCAAATATGTAAGTGTGATATATGGTTAGAATGATTATTAAGTACCTTATTTAAAAAGCATTTAAGTAGACGTTTATGTAAAAACTGGAGAGGTACACGATTGTTTTTGCAGTATCAAATATCCTAACCTTATTAGAAACTTTAAATAGACTTTTGACAGTTAGCGATGTCTGCCGATGTCGTAATTTTGATACCATCACATAGAGCAGCTCATATAAAAGTCAAGGCAAAAAAAAAAAAATTTGCCCGAATCTGCCCCCTTTTAAATGGGACGAAAAATAACTAATGGGGAGGGAAATGCAAAATATTTTGATTTGATTCAGGAGATTTTTCGAAAAATAGATTATTTCTGACATTTTATTGTTAAATAATATTGTCTACTAGCGTCTATAGCGGACATAGGTAGGCAGGTAGGTAGGTAGGTAGGTACAAGGCAGCTTTACCAGGTAATATTACTAGAACAGGTGACTATTGTTTACATCCCAGCAAGTTGTCAAAATTTTGTTTACAAACTACCGCATTGAACTACATACATACATAAAGTGGTTGTTCTTTGAGAGAAGCTCTCGTGATTTTTGACAATGTGGTGAACTTTCTACCAACAAAATACATGTGATTTTTTTCGGCTTTGTTGCTATTGCCGAACTGCTACTACCTGGTAGAGCTGCCTTGGGTAGGTAGAAACATTTTTTGTGTTTTATATATAAAGATAGATTACTACCTAAATTAAAGTTTAGGTAAGGTGGAAATACTGTTATTGGAAATCATATCATATCATATAAGAACGCGATAAATATGTGACTACCCGCAGATAATAATATTTTTCTCACGGAATTGAAGTATAAAAGTTATTGATTTAATTGTCATTTACCAGTACTTTATTGTGCTTGGACATAGAGTCTTCACCAACCTCGGTAAAAAACAATATTTGCGAAGTACCTATACAACAAAATGAGTGAATTTGTTGTGCCTCGACGAGTATTATGCGAATTTTTCATTGACCATGGGACAAAAAGAGAAGATATTCAAAAATACTTAGAAGAACACCATCATTTGTCGTCTTCAAAAAGTGAATTAGTTGTGAAAAGTATTCAAAAATCGCTTATATCAGCTTTTAACAATCGCTGGACCACATCTAACCGAACTAAAGAACGTTTCTTTAATAAAAATACAACGTGGTTAGACGGTGAATTTAAGGTACAGTTCGACGAAATACCAATGGATATCAAACCTACAACATCTGTAGAACGTGGACCTCCATCAAAGTCTTATGAAGATCTGTCAGAGAAATCGAAAAAAAGGAAGAATATGGAGTTAATTCAAGAATATGGACTCGAGAATATACATAACGCATACTTCCGAGGATTGCGGTCTGAAGGAGAATTGGAAGAAGCTTTTGTTGTTGCAATGATGCGGAATTGTGATAGAGATGAAAAAAAGGTCATAAAGGAAAAATTGTTGCATGAAACTCGCAATGCAACATATTTTACGGCGGATGAAGCTATAAGTCTTTTTGCTGATTTAGATCTTTCGAAATCACAATACGGATTACTTCGAGCAAGTCTGATTAACAAAAACTTCGATATATTGCCGTCATATAATATATTAACAAACGCAAAAAAACTGTGTTATCCTCCACCCTCCAGCATTGAAATAACCGATACAGGCGCTAAAGTAAATCTACAAGATTTGCTGGATCACACTACTGCCCGTATCTTAAAAATTGAAAATATTTACAACCCAACAAGAAGAAATCTTAAATTGTTTACCAAATGGGGATGTGATGGTTCATCGGGACAAAGTGAATATAAACAAATTTTAACAGATGAAAGTAACTTGGTCTCAGATGCAAACTTATTTATAGCGTCTTTGGTACCAATAAAGCTGATTGATACAGAAACAAAAGAGGTTCTTTGGCAAAATCCGGCTTGCTCTTCTATTCAATATTGCCTACCAATTTTGATGGAATTTGCAAAAGAAACGCCCGAGAAAACCCGTTCGGTGGTCGGTGATATTCGGGGTCAAATTAATAATTCGAAAATTTCTGAGATACACATGGGGGACCAGCTAATTGAAATAGGTCACGAGCTGTTCTTAACTATGGTGGATGGAAAAGTTACACAAGTTCTAACTGACACAAATTCTGGAGCTGTGTGTACGGTGTGTGGGGCTAAACCAAGCGATATGAATAATTTGGAGAAGATTGAATCAAAACCAGATGATATGAATGCTTACGAGTACGGTTTGTCGACGTTGCATGCATGGATTAGGTGCATGGAGTTAGTTTTACATATTTCATATAATCTTTCGTTTAAAAAATGGGCTGCGAGAACTCCGGAAGATAAAAAAAGTAGAGAAGACAAGAAAAAAACTTGCACAAAGTCTATTTCGAAGCCGAATGGGATTGCATGTTGATAAACCCCAGCAAGGAAGTGGAAATAGCAATGACGGCAATACAGCTCGACGTTTTTTTTGAGAACTACTACTGCTCTTCAGAAATAACAGGAGTTAATGAGGATCTTATTAAAAGGTTTTATGTTATTCTTCAGACTTTGGCATGCGGTATTGCTGTAAATCCAGAAAAATTTGGTGAATATACTCGCGCTACTGCACAATTGTACGTTACACAATATATGTGGTATAACATGCCTTCTTCAGTACATAAGATCTTAATACATGGGAAAGTATAATTAGACATTTTGCTATTCTGCCTATTGGTAATTTATCTGAGGATGCCCAAGAATCTCGTAATAAAGATTACAAAAATATCAGATTATGTCACGCTAGAAAGTACTCTAGGTCCGCAACGAATGAAGACGTATTTCATGGTCTTTTATTTACATCAGACCCATACATATCAAGTATCAGAAAACCATCAGTCACTGTTGCCAAGGAACTGTTAGACGAAGCCAAGAACCTTTTAGATATTTAAATTGTAGTTTGTATATCAATTTTTTTTTTTCTATTTTATGTAGTGGATTAATAGATGTTTGTCATTTATTATATGCTATTTTCATATGTGATATTAACAAAAATACGAAATAATAGTGTATATCATTAAACTGTATAATTATCATTCAATAAGTTAAGTAAACTATGTTTTTGTATGAAAAAGTGTCATTTTTATTTTTATATTATTTTTTTATATATTATAAATAAAATAATTCTCGCAAAAAAGAAAACCGACTCCCTCCCTCCGATTTTCATAAATTTTCAATAGAGTTATCTAAAAATCAATATTTTGGACGGACAAAATATCCGTCCGATTTCCGAAATTTTTTTATGTGTTCAGCCTGTTGACAAATTCTTTCAAAAAGAAGAAAGAATTTTGAAAATCGGTTTATAAATGGCCGAAAAATTAATTTTTCGGACGGACATTTTGTCCGTCTGATTTCCAAAAAAAATTTACAGGACCCAACTGCAAGCAATACCTTTCAAACAAAAAAAGAATTTTTAAAATCGGTTCACAAATGGCGGAGTAATATTGGAACAAACATTAAAAAAAAGACAAAAAAAAAAGGAACAAAAAAAAAGGAACAAAAAAAAATACACACGTGAAGTCGGTTAAAAATTAACAACGAATGTACCATTATTTGATAGTATATACATTAGAGATACTACGTATCAAATTTCAGCTATTTACTTCAATCAACGACAAGTTACAGATTTTTGAGATGGTACGCACGATTCTGTCCCATAGTGCGAGGTGGCAACTGAGGTGCCCTGGTAATAGATCATAAACACGGCCTGATTAACACTGAAATAATTAAAATTTTTGCGATGGAAACAGGAAAGCCTTACTCTAATTTCCGGTGAGGTTACTGATGCTTGTAAAGAGGCTATAACATATATATCTCGAAACTAACATAAGTAAAGGCGGTAGAACGGGAAAAGAAGTGGAGAGTAGAATAAGTAAAGGAAAGGCGGTCATAAGACACTTAAACTCTGTTCTGTGGTCGAAGAATATAATAACACAGAGAAAGCAGTTCATTTATAATGCAGTATCGGGTTATACGGTTGTGAAACTTGGCAATTGAAGAACGATTGGAACAGAAACTAATGGCACTCGAAATGGATTACTGGCGAAGATCGGCTGGAATATCATGAATGGGTAGAGTTAGAAATGAAAGTAAAAATCACGATTATTGCGAATATTCAATAACGGCCACTTATATGGTAAGGACACGTGGAAAAAATGGAGGAACACCGAATTCCAAAGACGAAAGGAGGGAGACCAAGAGCGACATGGTGTTCAGAGGGATCGAAGAGAATGGAAACTGGGAACCGGAAGGGGAAGAATAAACAAACCGGATTAATGATGATGCGACTTAATTGAAGGGGGGGGGATAAAAGGGTATATATATATATATATATATATATATATATATATATATATATATATATATATATATTTATTTATTTATTTATTTATTTATTATCAATTAACGGGAAACCTCATTATAAAAGTTATAATATTCAATATATAAGTAATAATAACAGTACAGTAATAAGTATTTTAGATAAAGAAAAAAAAATGATATGTCATCACAATTCAAAAGCCTAATCTAATAAACAGGAAACATATCAGTGGTCATACACCACTTTAATGACTTGCCCTTTAAAGCCAGACAGCGAGCCTCCGAATGGATCAATGGAAGGATTATTATTTAGGAAGAGCAAGGATCTTCCTAATGGAGAATGAATTCCATAATTAGTACCGTGATGACCGATGACAAATATCTCATTTCTTCTTAAGCAACGTTCTGGAACCTTCAACTGTATCTGCCTTAAAAGGGGTGGACAATTAATAACAATCGGCAATTTAAATATGGTGCAAAGATCCGATACCCATCTCCTGTCCTCTAATGTCCGCAGATCAAGCATATAAGCAAGGGCTCCACTGTCACCAACCAACCCCAATCTATAAGAGCAATATCTAATAAATTTATCCTGGACATGTTCGATCCCCGCGCTATGAACACTATAGTAAGGTGACCAGACCGTTGATGCATATTCAAGGTGAGATCTTACTAGAGAACAGTATAGCTTCTTTATTGAGTCAATAGATAGACCTTTTCCGATTCTAAAAAGAAGTCCCAACATTTGGAATGCCTTTCCAGTCATGCAAGAATAGTGTTTCCTAAACGACAACTGAGCATCCATTATGACTCCCAAATCCTTCAAAGAACTGACTGGTAACAAGTCCTAATCACCAAGCTTGTACTGAAAGGCTATTTTATTCTTTCTCCTAAAAAACCTAATCGTACTGCACTTCCTAGGGTTTAAAGACAATCCATTATCATTGCACCAATACACAAACAGATTCAAGCTCTCCTGCAGCTTCATGCAGTCCGCCTCAGTCACAATTTCACGGTACAATTTTAAGTTATCAGCAAACAAAAGAAAGCTACAGTCAGGAACAGCCTGACGAATGTCATTAATAAAGATGTTAAATAGTAGTGGAGCACAGGGCCCACCTTGAGGAACTTCTGAGGTCACCTCGGTACTACCGGATATAAAACCTCCTATCCTCACTCTCTGTGAGCGTCCCACCAACATAGTCTTGAGCCACTTTACAACACGCTCATGAACCCCATCGGTCTAAGTTTTGCTAATAGTTTTTGATGGCTAACCCTGTCAAATGCCTTGGAGAAGTCAGTGTAGATCGAATCCACTTGGCATCTCCTTCGCAAGGCATCCAACAGAGCATTCTCATAGGTAATCAAGTTGGTGACCGTCGACCTACCTCCCATGAAGCCATGCTGTTCTTCTACCATTATACCTTTACAAATCCATCTGAGTTGATCATAGACCAAACCATCAAGCAACTTAGGAATTGCAGACTGCTTTGAAATACCCCTATAATTCTGAACATCCTCTCTTTCATCCGACTTGAAGAGCAGTGAAGATTGCTTAACAAATATTCAGGTACATTTTCAGGACCACTTTCCATTTTTTTAGACAGCCTAGTAATCCTATGAAATATCTCAGAAATGGTAAAAGGTTTAATTATAATGTCCGCTTTGTTATCTAATCTATATTCTACACAAGATACATTAGCCATACAGAATACAGTACTAAAAAACTCCGAAAATAAATCAGCAATGTCTTGGCCGCTGTCAGCCACTTTATCTTTATAAAACATACAGCCGGATAAAACAGATGATTTTCTGTGGTCATTGACAAATTTGCAAAAGTTTTTTTTTATTTATTGGGGTGGGGCGCGTCGACATCAATGGTCATTTGGCGCCCATGAAAGAGTTAGATAATTATTTCGAGATCTTTGAGGTATTTGATTATACCTGCCTTATTTGTTTGAAAGGTATTGATTATTTGCTTGATATTCGATGGAATATTGTGTATAGATCTTAGATGAGATGAATGTTCTGCTTCAAAGATGTGTTTTACTGACAATGCGGAACCGCAAATAGAGCACGAAGGAGCGGGTTCACCTCTCAATAAGTGTGGGAATGCGTGTGATATGTATGTCGTATTGCTAATCTTCTCAGAGTTGTGTTCTCTGATCTGCTGAGATTGTGGATGTGGAGGGGGGGGTGGACTTGAGATTTAACTTCCCACAACTCGTTACTGGAAACCTCAAGGTCCCATTCCAATTGAAAAGCATTTCTGGTTATTGATGTTAATATTTTTACAAAATCATTCATATGATTCTCCCCGGTGATGGTGATGCCTCTGTCAGCAGCTTTTTTGGCTTCCCGATCCGCCATGTCATTACCCTTAATACCTGAATGACTCGGGATCCAAATGAGGGTAATTTGTTTTTTCCTAATATTGGCGATGTAGAGTAAATCTGAGATTTGCCTCAGGTATGCATAGTTAGGGTTGTTGGATTTTATGGCCTTTAAGGCACTTAATGAGTCAGACGCGATAAGGGAATTATTATTTTCTTTGGATCTAATTGCGTAACTGATTGCTTCCTTTATTGCCAGAAGCTCTGCTGAGGAAATTGATGAGTGAATTGGAAGTTTGAATTGTTTCGTGATATGACTGTGCTCGAAGGCTGCTCCCACTCCCCCAGTCGACTTTGATCCATCCGTGAATATTATGGAGTAATTCGAGTATAGAGTATGAAATTTTTGTCTGAAAAGTTGGTTTACTTCAAAGTCGATAAAGTCATTCTTGCTGAGGGTTTGTAGATGAAAGTCAATCAGTGATAACCAAGGAGGAAACGTGGTGTATAGTGGGTAGTTGAAGGTTGGTGGGTTGAGTCCATGTAATGTCAGGTCATTTTTTATTCTACTAGGAATGGATTTGGGAGGAGAGGAATGATTGGCACGATGAACTTGGAATAGATCCAATGAAAGTTTGGAATGTGGGCGTTGAAGTGAGGATGAATAAAATTTCATAAGAGAAAATTGTCTTACGAGATGGAGAGAGGGAACAGATGCCACACACTGAAGGCTCGATATTTGAGAAGTTCTGAATGCTCCAGTTGCAACCCGCAGAGCCTGGTTTTGTATAGTGTCTAATAATTTCTTTACAGAATGGCTGGCTGTATCATAAATGAAGTCCCCATATCGGAGCTTCGAAAGGATCAAGGACTTACATAAATTTATTAGAGAGGTGAAATCCGCTCCCCATTTAGTGTTTGCAAGCATTTTTAGAATATTGAGATCTTGCATTGTACGGTCTTTTAGTTTCTTGATATGAGGGAAATTCATCCTGAGAATATTGGTGGAGCTTGTTGTGGGGATATCCCTGTTGTTAATGTGTAATACGTTCATTTTTGGACAGTTTCTGATCCTACAAAAGTGGATTGCATTCGATTTTGTTGGAGAGAATACGAAGCCATTATTGGTGGCCCACGAATTTAGGGTATTGATTGTGATCTGCAACTCTTTTGTGATTTCTCTGGTTGAGAAATTGGAGGTATAAATAACTAAGTCGTCAGCAAACATTTTGAATTTTATAGGGGAAGAGATGAGATGAGTGATAGGCAAGATAGCTATATTAAAGAGAGAGGGACTTAATACTGAGCCCTGGGGAACTCCAAGGGTGAGTTTGTATGTGTCGGATATTATGCCATTCGCTCTGACTTGAAATGTTCTTGGGGATAAAATTTTTTTTATGAATTTAGGGAGGGCTCCTGTAATACCCATCTCATTTAGTTGGTTCAGGATGCAAATTCCATTTGTTATATCAAAAGCATTGCTTAGATCCAGGGACACGAGACCCGTATGCTGTTTCCTATGAATGGCTGTTCTTAAGTCTGTGTCTAAGGATGCTAAATGGTCAATAGCCGATCTATGTTTCCTAAATCCGTATTGGAATTGAGAGAGAAGATTTTTAGTTTCTAGGATTCCCGCAGATACCTTCCTCAATATTTCTGACATAAGTGTCATAATCATGCTTAACTAGTTGTTTGCAAAGGGATCTCAAATTACTAAACTGGAGATAATCTGCACGCAACCCACTGGAGGTATAGTTTTTGTGCGCTATTTTTTTATTTATAATAGTACTTCGGAGTTACGCACTAAAATAATGTGGAAAGTTTGAGGCTTTAAACAGCTTAATAGGTACATAAGATAAGATAGCATTATTAAGTATTTCATAAAATATCCTTGTAGGCGATGGCACTGGCCCGAAAAACAGGCAAGTCAGAAATATGACTAAATATTAAATCTAGAAATACATTAAGGTTATTAGGTATGGATATAACCAGAGACAGGCCCAAGAAAGTAAAGTTCTCTGCAACAAAGTTTGCGTGAGAATCAGGTGTACAGTCAACCTCTAGGCCTGTCCCGTGGCTACTTCACACAGCAGAGGAGAGGTTATAATCCCCATATAAGCGTAAGTCGGTTGAAGAATATTAATGACAGACCATCTCAACAGACTCACAGTGTTGCTGGTATTGCTTCAGATTGGAGTTTGGCGGAATATAAACCCCACCGATAATAAATCTAGAATAGCCATGTTTAATAAAGATAAAAAGTTGTTCTGTAGAAATGTTTTCGGTTTTGATCAAACGCGAGAAACACTTTATAAGAACACCACCTCCGCGCTTCTTGACACTTGTCGTCTGGGTTCGATCACACCGATACATCCTGAAACCCCTTATTGAAACCTCACCATCCAAAATCCTATCACTCAGCCAGCCCTCAATAATTACATCGTAACTAGCACATAAAACAGTATGTCTCAAGTCTCTGAGCTTAGTACTCAACCCACCAACATTTTGACAGTAAACTCTTATAGGGGTTGAGCTTTGCAGATTTTTTTACAATACGAGGAAAGGTATTTATGAACTATTTAGTTCTTCATACATATATATATATATATATATATATATATATATATATATATATATATATATATATATATATATATATATTTAAAAACACTAATGGATTACTACATCATTCATATAGGCATTTCTGGCATGATAAGTTTGAAGTTCCTCACAACATTTTTTTAATCGCTTAGATTATTATTGCCTCGGTGTAATTCAATTAACCTTCAAAAAATATTACCCAGTTATAATCCCAAGATAATAACTATTGACTAATAAATATTCCGAAAACATCTATGAATAGCAGTCAGTTTATCCATAAATCAAAACAACAATAGCACAGCGATAATTCCGAAATTCTGTTAGTATATTGACAATGTATTGCCTTGATAGAATATTCATGGGTTTATTCTATTAAGTCAGCAACGTGATTGGTTTAATAAAACCAAACAGTTTAAACGAATCTTTATTTTATCATATCTTACTCAGTGTCATATATTAAGAACCGATTATACAGGGTAGTAATAGGAAAATTCAATAAACAAAATATGCGGGAATTAAAATCTTCGTGAAAGTGTTGCAATTAGGGTTATTTAGGCGAACAAAGAGGATGTTTTGCCCTATATAGTGTAGCTTAAAAATGTTTAAAAATATCTTTAACTGGACACATTTTAGATTTTCTTTATCCTTGTGTTCTTCGATGAATTAAAAACATATTTGAAGAAATATGGTATGGTACTGTTTGAAGAGAGATAGCCAGAAGATTAGAGGGATCCTTTTTGCCAACTACATCAATAATATATATATATATATATATATATATATATATATATATATATATATATATATATATGTATATACATATATATATATATATATATATATATATATATATATATATATATATATATATATAAAATGCAACGCCTCTTGGTTTGCCTATCTGTCTGTCCGTCCGTTAGTGCGCTTATCACTCGAGAAACACTTATCCGATTTACGTGCTTTTTTTTTTAAACATATACATATATGTTTTCTGGCCGAGTTATAGGCTATATTTTATTACGTTAGGTAACATAAGGAATAAGCAGTGACAATAATAGTGAACCAAGTCGGAAAAAAGTTTGCGGCTAGCGCGTTCTCTTGCAATCCACTGCCTAAACCAGGGGTGCTCAAACTTGAACTGCTGGCGATCTAACTCAATATTGTTAGACTACGATCGATTGACTCTGAGAGGCAGGAGTGTGATGCAGGATTGTCGTCTAGGTAGGGTGTATCGTGGCATAGATATTAGTTTTCCGCACAATATACATTTTTTTAGTCAAGGTAAGTGTAGGTCTGCTCTAAAATGTCAATGAAAAAACTCAAAATTATTCAAAATTGCGAGTTTATTGGTTCTTACAAAACAAACGAGTTCTAGTGTTTAAACTTAACTAAAGAGTGACTTTGGAAGTTGAAGCGTGGCACTGCATGTCCTCAGCATACTTTTCATAAGATGGTACGTAATTACCGAGTGCTAATCGCAAGCATGATGACATATGTTCGTCAGTTAGTCGATTGCGATATTTTGACTTAATTATCTTCATTTCAGAAAATGCAGACTCGCACAAGTAAGTTGACCCAAACATTGCCGTCAGTTGAAGGGCGATTCTCCTTAGATTCGGATATTTATCTTCAGATATAAAACACCAGAATTTTGTATCAGATGCTGTGGCTTTGAGATGTATATCTGATATAATCTGCACTAACTCATTTTCAACAGAACATGAGTCCATGTTAAACTGACTTGCTATTTCAGTAGCTAATTCCTCAATGTTTTTACAAGAAAAAGGATAACTCATAAATGATGCGATATTTGCCAATTTACTGAAATCATAAAAACGTATTTCGAATTGGCCCAAAATATTTAATAATTCTGCCTCATAAATATCATAATTCAACTGAGGAATCCTTGCTTTCAAAGACGGAAAATTTTTCAGATCCTTTCTTTTCAGTTGATCTATCATAAGTTGCAATTTACTTTTGAACGCGTTTATTGCGCTAATCATCTCAATAATAGTTTTTCCTTTACCTTGAAGCTCCAAATTAATGGTGTTTAAATGCATTGTGATGTCTGTCAAAAATGCCAAATCAATCAGCCATTTTCCGTTTTTCAGCATCTGAGTGTCATCACCTCTTTCGTCCAGAAAAGCTGTTATTTCGGGCAATAATTCTTGAAACCTCAACCATCTGACGTCCGTGTGAAGAACTAAATCAGTGTGTTCAGCTGACTCACTATCTTCCAACTGCAATTTAAAGAGCCGTCGTTGCAAGCTACGTGCACGGATAGAATTCACAATTTTTATTGCAATGTCCATAATCTCCTCCATATTTAGAACTTTTGAACACAAAACTTGTTGATGTATAATGTAATGGAAGGAGAAAAATGAAGGGAAATCATCATTAGCTCGACACAATGCCACAAAACCGTTTTTGTTTCCAGTCATTGCTGGTGCTCCATCGGTTGTAATGCACACTATTTTATATATTGGTAGCTTGTAGTTTGTTACAAAATTGAAGAAAACGTCATATATATCTTCGCCACGGGTCTTTCCTTTCAGAGGAATCATTGTCAAAAACTCTTCCTTAGCCGACATGTCACTGAATACCATTCGATTAAAAATACACAGCTGGGCAGTGTCTGTCATATCGGTGGATTCGTCGAACTGTAAAGAAAAGTATGTACATTCCATGATATCTTGTTTTACTTTATCTGCCATGTCCTGACTCATGACTTCAACAAGCCTTGTGACAGTCGGACGAGATAACTGAAGTTCTCTAATAGCAGACATAATCTCGGTTTTATTTTTAAAATCTCCAATTAAAGTCTCACCCGCTTCAATAAATGCTTCCTTCACAACCAATCCATCATCAAATGGTTTGTTGTGTTTCGCCAATATATGAGATATTTTAAATGACGCGATCGTTGCAGCTTTTGATTGTTTGGCTGGTCTTGTGAACATGGTTTGTTCTTTTTTCAAACAAGTTATCAAATTAGGTACTTTTCGTTTTTTTAATTCACTCTGTGACGGAAAATCCTTTTCATAGTTTTGATGAACCGTTTTATGATGCCTCTCTAAGTTCCCACGCTTAGGTATTGCAACTGACGCACGGCAAATGAGACAAATGCACTTATCCGTTACCATACAAAAGAAAAATTCTTCCTCCCAATCGTTATTAAAATGATAAGTTTTACTTTTCTTCGCCGCACTCATTTTGGACTATTTATTAATAAACTTTGTATCGATGTATCGCCTTCAAGTTACAACTCAGACTGACTCCTATTCCTGCAGGCGCAACATTTATATCGGCGCGAACGAAGTCTCGAATGTTCCCGTCAAACACGCCGCCCGAAGGTTCTAGAAAAATCGGCGGGAATCAAAAACGCGGCTTTTCTTTGACAAGTACCGCGCGTTCCTTTGATAAAGCCGCCTTTTGCCGCTAGCAGGGGGTTATTACGATAAAAGAAAGTGATGAGGGGGTTATTCTGGCCTAATTGTGGATCGAATAAATTTTAGTAGTTAGTCATTACATTTTGTTTTAGTTACCTAAAACAAAATCTGTGAATAGTTCTATATCGGAATTTTTTTCTCGAGATCGACTCAAAAAGCACTCGCGATCGACTTGTCGATCGCGATCGACCGTTTGAGCACCCCTGGCCTAAACCATTAAATATGGAACAATATCATGTAGCAAAGAATATAATATATATAAAATGCAACGTCTCTCTGTCTGTCCGTTAGTGCGCTTATCATTCGAAAACTACTTCTCCGATTTACATGTTTCTTTTTTTAATTCATACATTTGTTCTGTGGCCAGGTTATCTATATAATATAAACAGTGGCGGCTCAGAAATTGTCAAAGTAGTTTGTTTACAGTGAGCGTTTAAAAAAAAAACAGTTTTGTGAACAAATGGAAATTTCAGGTGAAGGTTTGCGTTGGATGATTTTTTATGATTTTAGTAAAGACCTAAGTCAACAACAATGCTTCGATCCGCTTCGATCAATTTTTGATAATGAATCACTATCAAAAAAGACGGTTTACAATTGGTTTGCAGAATTTCAATAGGGTCGTGCCTCCGTCAGCGATGAATTTCGTAAAGGTCGACCAAAAAACGGTTGTTGTTCCAAAAAACACC
The DNA here is from genome assembly GCA_019049505.1 of Pachyrhynchus sulphureomaculatus. Lineage (NCBI taxonomy): Eukaryota > Metazoa > Arthropoda > Insecta > Coleoptera > Curculionidae > Pachyrhynchus > Pachyrhynchus sulphureomaculatus. The sequence goes on along the minus strand of CM032452.1, from coordinate 65,119,824 downwards.
GAAGCTGTGCGCATCATAATAGAAGAGGATCGGCAAGTGACTTACCCTGAGATAGAGATCCTTAGGTTTATCGAAAACTGCGGTATATTCAATTATGCATGAACATTTAGCTGTGAAAAGATCTGCTCCCGTTGGATTCCGCCTAATTTGACTGAAACTTAAAAAGAGGTTCGTGTCAATTGGTGTTAAGGAAATGCTCAAAAAAGTCGACCGAGGACATGCACAATCCGTATCCTACATCGTAACAGGAGATGAAACTTCGATATATTCGTATAAGCTGGAAACTAAGCAACAATTAAGTCTTTGGGTGTTCTAAGATGAATCGAATCCAATAAAAGTGGTTCGTTCGCGAAGCATTTCCAGTAAAATGATTGCTTGTTTCTTTGGTTATACTGGACATGTTGCAACCATTGCTTTAGAGGATCGAAGAACGTCAATGCTGAAGGTATGCAACAATTTGTTTGCCAAAAGTCATCGATAAAATCAGAAAAATAACCAAGAACGCCGTATCATTCTTCATCATGACAATGCCAGCTCTCACACAGCACGTCAAAGAATTGATTATTTGACGGAGAAAAATTACGAATTAATTTCTCATTGCCCTCTACGTCTAACGACTTTTTGTTCCCGAATGTCAAAAAACAGCTGTTTTCATTCATACAAAACTGAAAACTAGTATTTTTTTAAAAGATTGAAATATTAGAAAAACTATGAGGTTCAGGTATATAACATTATTAATAAAAAAGCTATAAAATTTTACGTTGAATTTAAAAATAAATTAGAAAATAAGATGTTCCATTTACAAAAACATATATTATATCGGCCACACTTTTTCCAAGTACCCTGTATACTCAAAAATAATTTTAAACTGTGCACCTTAACATTCCCTAGAACTATTGTATTTAACAGTTTTTCGCTGTTCCCGAAACAAATGAGATTACTTTATCCTTAACTCACCCTGTACGTATGAAAGTGTCCACGGAAAGAGCAATATAGATGTAACCTTTGGCACGACAGAGCTGATCGACAAAGTTCGAAAATGGAGGGTTGACGAAGATATGGTAAGCGACCATAGATTGTTTCCGTACGAAATCAACACGACATTGGTGGCGGAAGAAAATTAGTACGTAATAGTTAAGGATAGAATAAACACGAACAAAGCCAAGCTGTTGAATCATGTTTTTGAGGTACCAACTTCAGAGTGGAAAAAATGTTTTGAGAGTTGGTTCGAACGCTTGCAGAAGTATATAAATCTTACAGGCGAATAATTTGAGAAACAATAACATGATTTGTAACAATGTAAAACTTAAAAGGTAGCCCTCGTAAATCTGGAAACTGTTCTATAGATGTAACCCGCTTGATTTCTTCCAAGGTAATATATGCTAAAAATATACGTCGCCCTAATATAACACATTCGTCTTTTTACTTTTCCTATCATTCTCTTCAAGAATTCTTTTATATGGAAAAATGCTTTCCTTTGGAATTAACTTTCCAATAACCAATTAGTCTTTTTTTTTTTTTTTTCTAAATCGCGTGACGTTGTATTCGCTTGAGACTTGTACAAAAGAACAGAAAAAAAAAAATAAAGAAATAAAAACAATATATGTAATCTAATAGTTCTTGTTTCCCTAGAGAAATAATCTTTTGAAAAATATGTGGACCTCCATATACAAAATATTTCCAGGCTTTTAAGGTTTTTACGTTAAAAAAACATCAAGATATGTAGGCAAATGGCATAAATAAGAAAAAAAGAGGAGTTTAGTACCTTACAAACGCTTGAGAATAAAATAAAAGTGTTTTGGGATACGACGTGGTTGGTAGATATATTATTTTATTTCGGTTTTATATGAGTTGGGGGAAAAATAAATATTATTAATATTAAATATTAAAAAAGTGAGAATAATAACGCAAGATCTCTACCGCAATAAAATCTCTGCTAACAATTCTGTCGTGGTAGATATCTACATACGAGTATTTGACAAAAAAAAAATAACAGGCAGAGTTATAACATAGCTTAACCCTTACTGCATGACTTTTTTTATTTTTGCAAAAAAAATATATATGTTAGATAATATTTTTAAATACACGAAATAAATGTTAAAAAAAAAAAATTGGTCACTTTTTTATCAAGATATGAATCACCTTTTGACATGTGCCAAATTTGGCACAAATTGGGAAAACGGAAAAAAATTAAACTAGAGAATAAATTTCGGTAAAAATTTTTAAACGTGTCATACAAAGTTTATTCAGTATGGAATTTATAAAAACAGTTTCGGTCTTTATTTAGGCATAAAAATACCAAACACTTGTTACAAGACATATGAGATTTTCCCTTGCACTCAGGATATTTACATCTTTGGCGATCTTCATTTACTTCTGGCCAGTGACTCAAGTTATCAGTTCTAATTTCCTGGGCTGGTATTTGTGAAAAGGGATACTTTCTTTGTTTCAAATCTAGCTGAGGCTGTAGGCAGGTACTTGGCCTTCCCCTTTTTTTTCTGACTCACGCCAGATTTCGTTAATACTTCTGCAAGAGCAAGCTTGAATTCTGAGAGCGACAAATATAAGTTATCATTTTGCAAACTTCGTCTCCACAGTATCCAACTGTTAGCGCAAGTCATATCAAGAAAATGGAAAAATACCCTCATATACCACTTTTTTGATCTAATTTGGATTCTATAGTATCCTAGCATGCTATCTAGGAGATCTACTCCTGCCATATAAGCATTATATACAGCAACGCTTTGGGGACTGGGGATTTTTATATGGGTATTTGATTTTTTGCAGAACCTCGTTGCTTCTGATGTAGGCTGACTGCCAACATAGGTTGATACGGTATTCACAACTTTATTATCATACCAGGACACTGCAGATATTTGCACACCATCGACAGTTGCCACTTTTTCCAGAAATGTACCTCTACCTTTTTTTTTCATTTCCGATTCCTTAGGAAACTGCAAGCATGGTACACGATTAGCTCTTACTGTACCCAATGGTAAAATGCCATTTTTGGTGAGATATGTTAGCAGGGGAATGCTTGTAAACCAGTTATCAAAAAAGAGTTTGTAGTTTAGATTTTTCGGAATAGATTCTGAAAGTTTTACTACAACGTTGCTACTGGCTCCTAGATCAGGCTGATTATTCTCAAGCACATGAGTAGTTCCACAGTAAAAATCAAAGTCGTAAGAAAAACCAGACACGCCGCTTAGAACGAAAACTTTATATCCCCATTTATGGGGCTTTTGGGATTATATTGTTTTAGAGTTGAGCGTGCTTTCGTTGGGATGATTTGTTCATCGATGGCCATATGTTCTTCTTTAGGAACAAGTAGAAATCTGTCACGAATCTTGTTCAGAAAGGGACGTATTTTAAAAAGTTTATCATAGTCAGGTTGACCCTGAGGAACCTGCAGTGTGTTGTCGTTGAAATGCAGAAATCGTTTGATTTCTTCAAATCTGTTGCATGTCATAGCACTGGAGATATTGGGAATTTCCAACGAATTATTCCAATAAGACCTGGTCGATGGTAACTGAATAATCGACATATATATACAAATGCCACAAAAAACACGAATTTCTTCCTTGGATATATTGGGTGGCTTTTCAGGTCTACTTTGAACCCCGTACAAATTTGACTGTTCAGTTATGTAAACGAAAAGTTCTTCAGTAAAAATGAAATTGAAGAAATGGATAGGATCTTCTAATTCTTTTATGAAATCAGGAAGAATTGTACAACCTTGAAATTTTACAAATTCCTCAGAGACAGCTAGAAATTTATTTTTTTCGGCTTCTCTTTGGTCGGTTTATTAGTCGATGTCGATGGTAACACATTCTGATGATCTATAAAAGTTTGCCCTAATGCTGACAATGGCATGTCATCATCATCATCTTTTATATCGGTTTCGTCAATAATAACATCTTCGTTTGTCGAAACGATTCTTTCGTTTTCACTGTCTGACTCATATAGGAGAACGGACTTTCTAGGACCCAACAAGTCATTTCTTTGATGTTCATCGTCCGAGGATAAATTTTCATTGTCACTAACGTCACCATTTGGAATTCGGAAATTTCTGGTGCCATAAAACTTACTGGGGTCCATCTAAGAAAGAGATGTAATTATTATAAATTATCATGTCTTCATATAAAACTGTTCCAAATATGGCACAGGTAAACAAACTCATATTTTGTCTTCAATACGTCAAATTATAATTATGATATTACCTTAGTAGCAAAATTAGACACCTACCTTTATAAGAATATTTTTTCACAACAAATTATTCACAAGAGAGTATGAAAACTGTTGATCTAAAAAACCACAAAACAGGATATAGCGTGTCACAAGCCGCCACTGGACTAATGGCTTTTCCTGGCGTCGAGATTTGACTGCGGTGGAGTCTGCGCATTTTATGTCAGAGCAGCGAACGTGCCGGATATGGAACAATTTGCAATAAGATCCTTAAGCTACTCAGGGACTTAGAAAAAAAAATATATTTGATGTGTGACAAATTTGGGACAGTATGCGGTAAGGGGTTAAAAATATATAAAATCATGAGTTTTATGATTATATCTTATCAGTTAATATTTATTTTTTTACGTATCATCTAATCGTCTGAACTAATCTTACCATATTATTAAATATAATTTAAAATCGGTACAAGTGATCAAGGAGTACATCAGGGTTGTATTTTGTCACCATTTCAATATTTATTCGGAGGAAATCTTCAATAAAGCACTTTCTGATAAAAAAGATGGAATTACAATTAATGGTGTGTGTGTGTAAATAACCTCCGCTACGTTGATGATACTGTCATTCTGCCGGACAGTGAAGAAGGCCTACAAAGACTCAACAATAGCTTTACTCAGTATATATCACCACTACACCAAACACTTTATTTTGGCACTCAACACACGTTTCGCTAACCATGTTAACTTTATCTACAACTCTACCCTATTTATACTTAGCCTAACCCTTGAATTACTCAGGCGGAACTAATGGCATAGGCAAGACCATCATTTCCGGTCAAGTAACCAGTAGAGGGGACTATAAGGAATAGGCCCTCTGTCTCTATTTAAACTACTTTTACATTTTATAAATTCCATACTTTCGTATGCGTTCAACAATCTCCTATCAGATACATTTTTAATTAATCTTAGATTATCTAATGTTACAATATGATTAGCTTCAAGGGCATGTTCGGCAATGCTAGATTTTTCTGTTCTACTGTATTTTAAGTGTGCGATTTCTGCATTCAAACGCACCAATAACTTTATATAATATTCGCTATTGATGGTTTTCCCTTTTTAGCATCGTCAATGAAAATTATTCCATGCGCATCCAAAATACATGGGCCAAAACCTTCCCAGCCGACTGTCTTTGGTCGCTTCGGGCGGCTTTCACTGGCTGCTGTCCATTCGGCTGATTGCTGATTTAATTCCGGTGTGTAGTGGTGGATCCATGCTTCATTCTTTGTCACATATTGCATGGAAAAAATCCTTTTTATTGCGCTTAAACAGGTCCAAACAGCGCTCCGAATTATCAACACCTTGTTGTTTTTGGTCCCCTGTGAGCAAACGCGGTACCCATTTTGAAGAGAGTTTTCTCATGCCCAAATGTTCATACAAAATATGATTAACACGCTCTTTTGATATTTGAGGGCTATTTTACGCAATTTCACTTTACGGTCATCCGAAACAATTCTGTGCATTTTTTTTAATGTTTTTCGTTTAAATTCAGCATTACCAGTCAATGATGAGTTATTTTCCAGGAGCAGAGTTCCCGTAACACTTATCAAGCCATTGCTTTGCTTGAACGGTATTTTTTCCCATAAAAAATAGTGTTTAATCAACACACGAAATTCGATTTTTTCTATTGTTTTAAAAATATCAAAAGTAGCCTCACTAAAACCACTGTAACTTGTAAACTAATAGTCGAAATGTCATGAAATTTGGACATGTATCGTTTGAAGGTTGGTACTTCCTACGTCTGACATCTATGTGTCAGACTAAAAATTTTAGCCTACGTGTTATGTTGCATGGCGTTCATTATTTTATCCGTTGTTACATCGGGAATTTCTTCAGATCCCATATTTCTTACTATCACTCTATTTCCTTCTTCTTTTCCGGGCGGTGGCGATACTTTCGTGTCATATAGTGTTTGATAATATTTCTCTGTAGCTTCCTTTATCTCGTGGATTTGTGAGATCTCTTGGTTGGCACACTTAATACATCCTTTAAAATAAACTCCCTGATTTAAAATTCATTTGACATAATATGACACATTTAGATTTAACCCTCATAATAGAAATTCAATTAATCTCCAAGTGAAATACAAACATCTCGATGGGCCATAACTCCGTTGCGTTACTTACTTGTAGCTATTAAAACTAAGCTAGCTTGATAGGATTATTAAGCACTACTTTCACAAGTTTTTGCCATTCTCTTTTCATTAAATCCCTAACCAATTAAACACAAGATTTTGATACTTGTCAAGAACTTGTAAAAAATATCAGCCACTGAGGAATTCTTTTAAGATGATTTTACGGATCATTAAGGGCGACTTAAAGTTCGTAATTTCGTCGTTTCCAAGTTAGAAAAGGGAAGTTTATCGGCAGAATAATAAAATAAAAGTAAAATAATAGCGAGTTTAGGACATAATGGTGCGATCTATTCGTGCATAAAATTACGGAATGATTGAAAGTCCAGACATAAAAAAGAATAGATAGAGTATGTCATTTATAACATCGTTTCCCACCAAATCAAAGCTGCATTAGAAATTGCAGTGAGTGAGGTAAGGATAACTAGAAATACTAGACAAAATTTCAACGCTGTCTTATGGAAAAAAATTACTGTATCCCGCTTTTGTACAGCGCCGCCAACAACCTGAATGATCCCACTTGGTCTAGTAGTAGAATTTGTTAGGAATGCGTACCGGTGTTGTCATTTATATTGGTTAATGCTAATAGCAGATATATGTAATTATTTATAACATATTCTTCTTACGACGCCGTCTCCTCACGAAAGTTGGCGTTCCATATAGCTAAACTAACTTTAGAAATTGCTGCTTGAAAAATATCACTCGAAGAACATCCCAACCACCTTATCATATCCTTCAGCCAAGAATTCTGCAGTCTGCCGATGGATCGTTTGCCCTTTATTTTGCCTTCAATAATTAGACGTAGGAGTTCGTACTTTGGGATCTTCATTATATGTCCGAAGTATTGAGTTTTTCTTATTTTTATGGTTGTTAGTAATACCTTCATTTTGTTCATTCTTTCCAGTACTTCTGTGTTTTTTACTGTCTGTACCCAGGAGATGCAAAAAAGGCGTCTATAAATATACATTTCAAAAAATGTCAGTCGTTTTTTTGAGTCAGGGAAAAGTGTCCAGCACTCACATCCATATAATAACATGGAGAATATATACACTCTCACCATTCTCATTCGGAGTTCGAGACTGAGACTTGTGTGCTGGACAAATTTATTCATATTAATGTATGCTACTGGGGCCTGTTCAATTCGGGAATATATTCCTTTCTTGGGTCTCATTTGTCATTTATATTGGTTCCCAAATATTTAAATGTCAAGACATATTCTACGATGTTGTCCCTGATTTCGAGAGAATCTGGTGGTAGATTTTTCTTTGTTATTACCATCCACTGGGTTTTTCTTATATTGTTAATCCAAATCTTTTGATGGCTGTTACGACTCGATCAATCAGTTGCTGGAGAACTTTGATATTATTTGCTAATAGAACGATATTATCAGTATACTGTATGTTGTTCAGTGTACTCCTATTAACTGTTATCCTTTCAATGAATTCATAGATGGCCTTATTAAACACAGCATCAGAATAGAGACTGAACAAAAGTGGTGAGAGAATGCATTCCTGTTTTACACTTTGAGTTATTTTTATGCTTTTGCACTTTTCCAGTCTAATTTTACCTTCCGCTGATTGATTCCAGTACAGATTTTTAATAATATTTAGATCTCTTTTGTCTATATTTGTTGTTTCTAGAATTTTTATTAATCTCTCGTACATATATGCGAGGCTGGTTTGACAAGTCCGTGCAAAGTCCGAGAGATGGCACTACCGGCGCGTATCGAGGTCATTTTCAGTTAGTAGCATCTATTGAATGAACGCACACCAAGTTTCAGCCATATTGGTCTAGTTCTTTGTGTTTGGCATTCGTGTGAATCAAGGAAGTCGAGTGATTTTCAAAAAATGGACGAAAAAGAATTTCGTGTGGTGATTAAACATTACTTTATAAAAGGCAAAATGCCTCAGGAGACTAAAGAGAAGCTTGATAAACATTATGGTGACTCTGCACTTTCGATGGGAACAGTTTATAAGTGGTTTCAAAATTTTCGGACTGGCCATATGGGCACAAGTGGCGCTGAACGTTCTGGACGGCCTGTGGAGGTTACGACTCCAGAAATCATTGATCAAATCCACGATATGGTGATGGATGACAGAAGAGTTAAGGTGCGTGAGATTGCTAGTGCTGTGGGCATCTCGACTGAACGGGTACATAATATTTTGCATAAACATTTGGACATGAGAAAGCTATCCGCAAGATGGGTGCCGCGATTGCTCACGCTTGACCAAAAACGGAATCGTGTGAAGTGTTGCAAGGATGGTTTGCAGCTATTCCAGAAGAATCCGGAGAACTTTAAGCGTCGTTTCGTCACTGTGGATGAAACATGGATACATTACTATACTCCTGAGACCAAACAACAATCTAAACAATGGGTTACCAAGGGGGAATCTGCACCAAAAAAGGCAAAGACCGTTCCTTCGGCCGGAAAGGTTATGGCGACTGTCTTTTGGGATTCGCAAGGGATAATCCTCATCGACTATCTGGAAAAGGGTAAAACTATTACAGGTGAATATTATTCATCGTTATTGGACCGTTTGAAAAACGAGCTGCAAGAAAAACGCCCGCGATTGGCCCACAAGAAAGTCCTTTTCCATCACGACAACGCACCAGCACACACCTCAGCAGTTGTGGTCATAAAATTAATGGAAATAGGAATCCAACTCGTTTCACATCCCCCCTATTCTCCAGACTTGGCTCCCTCGGACTACTATTTGTTCCCCAGTTTGAAGAAATGGCTGGCGGGACAAAGATTTTATTCAAACGAGAAGGTGATTGCAGACACTAATGGATATTTTGCAGACTTGGACAAATCCTATTATTCGGAAGGGATCAACAAACTAGAACATCGTTGGACGAAGTGTATAAGCCTAAAAGGAGACTATGTCGAAAAATAAAAAAGGTTTACCCCAAACACATAAGTAGTTTTTATTTTTGCACGGACTTTTCAAACCAGCCTCGTATATGTATATATATATATATATATATATATATATATATATATATATATGTATATATATATATATATATATATATATATATATATATATATATATATATTCTTATAAATATAATGTTATTTATTTTCAGCCATATTAACTAAAGCTAAGCAACATATTTTTACTTCATTAGATTAGACTTTTTATAATATTGCGAAAGCATAGAATATATGAAACTTTAGAAATCTCCACTTACATTTAGTCAAATTGTAACTCATCGTTTACAGTCGCCCTTTCTTGAATCGACTATTATTGTTGGATATCGTTTAGAGGTAAACAAGAGGAGCCTTAACTGAATGCCTACAACATCTAAAGAAGTAAAATATTGTAGTCAATTTCTCTTAGTGTTAGGATTATAAAGGGAAAGATTCCAGGCAGAAGTGATCCAGGGAGAAGGAGAACACCGTGTTTGAAAAATTTGAGGCAGTGGTACGGAAAATCTACTGTTCAACTTTTCCAAGCGGCTGTCAATAAAACGATCATCATCAACATGGTATCCAACATAATAACAAAGATCCTTGAACGGTAACGGTACCCGAAGAAGAAGAAGGCCGAAAAATCAATGTTATCTTGTAGTTACTAATGATGGAAATTGTAATGATTTGTTTAACTACAAAATATCAATGATACATTATTTTGATTTTACATTCATGTTAATGTGAAGCTTAAATTCTGGAAAGAGAGACAGAAAAAGAGAGAGCGAGAGAGATAGACTAAGACAACTGTGGTATTGACAAATCTTTACAGTGTATCTAAAGGCTGAGTTCAGAATTACAATAATAATTTTAATTATGACAGTATGCCTCTTTAATAAAAGAGGTTTCTATGTACTTTCTCGAGAAACTGTTTCAACACATTTTTGCTATATTAATCTATAGAATCAACTAGGGACGTAATAATTTTGTAATAACGTCACTCTAAAGTGTTTATTACTGTTGAGTAAGATTTACGGTCTCTACTATTTCTGTGTATAGTCCTGTTAGTATTATAACTGATATCTGTTAATTGTTTTATTTAATTTATATAACATGATTGGTATATTTTGAGCTTTGCAGAGGGCAGTTGGTTTAAGGGGTTACATCATCTTGGTGCTCGGAAAAATAGGTATAAAAATTAAAAAAAAAATTGAGGCAGCTATTAAATATATAGTAGTTTTATGAATAATTTGAAATAATAACGAATAAAAAAAATTAAAAAATGACGGAGATATGAGCCATCAAGTAGGACCCTCTTTTGAAAATTCTTGCTGATGGTGGACTTATTTTCTCTGTCAGGCATCGTCTGAAAAATATATTTTTTTTTATTTAGAAAGGTAATAGCTAAGATGTAGCACAGGAAAACAATTTTTTTTTTTTTTGTAGAAATAACACCTGTTTGAAAACAAACTCTGATTTGTATAGAAATTTTGAGTTTAAAAAATTTATAACTTATGAACGTGGCACCCAATCAAAAAAATTCTATGCTACATTTTAGATAATATTATAAAGAATATGTGTTGTAAATTTTAACAAAATCGGTTAAGTAGACCTTAAGATATCTTGTACACCAGTTTGAAAAAATTAGTTTAGAAAAAAACGCAAAAGAAAAAACAGTACCGGCGTCAGCGTCTTAAAACCAAATATTTTTTAAATTACTTTCAATTTGCAATTCCTGGATTGTTGCCGCGATGTCCTCCGACTCCTTTTGAGCAGCTCTTTTTAATTTCCTGGCCTTTTCAGTCTCCTGTTGGGCTCTAATGTTGGCTATAGATATTTGTTGAGAATCCAAGTTATGGGTAAATTGCAGCGCGCTTGAGCCAATTACAAGGATTAATAATTGCATCATTTGTAATACACTAGTATATCCATCATTAAATATACTAGCTGCAATATAAGATGCAATCTCAGCAATTTTTGTGCCATTGTAACATACTTTTGGAGTCATAGGCCAAATGACAGCATTTAGACTTTCGTTGTTATTCGGAGTGTATCTTTCTAAATAGCGTTCTAACAAATTGGTATCAGTTAATCTATCGGAATTATTGTTATAAAGGACTGACTAAAAGAACAATACCCTTTGTCAAGGCTTTGACCGCTCGTGCCGGTCCGATCGCTACCTGAATTTCGGGCCAACTCGCCGCGCTCACTTCAATTTGCTATAACTTCGGAAATAATTTGAATTTTGAAATGGTTAAACGTTTAAAATATTCTTAAAAGTATAAACAATTTATCTAGCCAAAAAAAATCGATTTTTTGAAAATCTCAAGGTGGTGTAACTACAAATGCATCTTTGCGTAACTGGATAACGTTCACATATATTATGTCATCCCTGCCAATATAACTATAGGAATATATAGTTAAAAGGAAAAATACTTATTGAGGCGGAAAGAAGAATGATAAGAAAATCTTAGGATCAAAATAGTTAATGTGTAGGGTATCATTTCATGAGGCCAAATATATCTTAATTTCGTAACATTACTGATCTACGAGGGCCAGTTTCTAGCATAGCATAGAAAAAACAAGCAAATCTGAAAATCAAAAATTGCTTATACGACCTAATTCCCTTTCCACTTTAAACACTTATTACAACGATTATAAGGTAACTCTAGTCCTTCCAAAAAAATTCCTCATCTTTGTTTTCAAACCATTTTTCGACAACATTTAATATTTTTTCTTCTTCTTTGGGTACCATGAACGTTGAACGATCGTTGGTTATCATGTTGGCTACCATATTGATGATAATGGTCTTATTGACAGCCGCTCGGAAGAATTGAACCGTAGACTTTCCATACCACTGCCTCAAATTTTTCTGCCACGATGTTCTTCTTCTCTCTGGACCATGTTTGCCTGGAATCTTTCCCTCTATAGTCAGATGCAAGATTTCGTATTTTTCTGGATGTCTCATCATGTGGCCAAAGTATTCTAATTTGCGTCTCTTCATGGTCGTGACCACCTCCAAGTCTTTGTCCGTGTGAGTGAGAACGCTGCTGTTACTAATTCTATCCATCCAACTGATTTTCAGCAGTCGTCGATACACCCACATCTTGAATGCCTCTAGATGTTTAGGCATTGCTTTAGTTAGCGTCCACGCTTCCATGCCGTACAAGAGAACCGGACAGATATAGCAACCTACCATTTTCATCCGTAGTTTCAATGATAGGTCGTGACTAGTTAAGATTTTTTTGGTTCTTCATAAATGCGGCTCGGGCTTACTCTATTCGAATTTTGACTTCCACAGTCGGGTCCCAGTGGTCGTTGATATTGCTACCGAGATATATCCATTTATCAACTTTCTCCATCTTTGTGCCACTGACTGTAATACCACCATCTTCATTCATTCAGATTCTTTGCTTATAATCATATATTTTGTTTTATTTGCATTAAGTCTTAAACCTACAAGTGTCAGTTATTTTATCCAAAAGTTTTTGTAGATCTTTTCCGTTATTAGTGATAATAGATGGGAATCGCTTTCAGATACATCGGGACTATAGCGAATCTCTACTAGGGACAGTCGGCTAGAGTGAAAGTAGGGTCTGCGTTAACCAAGAATATTGATATCAAGAAAGGTGTGCGCCGAAGAAATATTCAAGATAGCGCTAAAAGAAAGTACTGAACGCATAAAGATAAATGGAGAAACACTTAATAACATAAAATATGCTGACGATACAGTAGTACTCGCTAGCAGCATAGATGAGCTAAATAGTCTGTTGGAAAGGCTACAAAGAACAAGTGAAGATTATGGGCTAACCCTAAACCTTGCAAAAACCTAATGGATGCTTATAAGTTTTTGCATAAAGTAACAACCAGCAAGACAATTAATACTAAATAACCAGACAATTCAACACGTAGAATCTTACACCTATTTGGGAACAATAATTAACTCAGAATCGGACAGGCAACAGAAATGCGTGTGAGAATAGAAAGAGCGAGAGTATCGTTTAATTATATGAAGAACATATTTACCTCCAACAGTATAACCCTACCTCTTAAAATCAGATTGCTCCAATGTTATATGTTTTTGGTACTGTTGTACGGAGTAGAAGCGTGGACAATGACCGAGACGCTCATGGAAAAGGTTGAGGCCTTTGAAATGTGGGCAATCAGAAGTATCCTGCGAATATCTTGGACGGACTACATGACTAACGAGCGTCAGATCGGTAAGGAAAGAGAGGTGAAGGTGAAGGTAAGAAAAGTGCCTTATAAGATGTCCTCAGACATCTTATAAGGCACAGTAAATATCGGATCCTTTAGTTAATAATCCAAGGAAAGATAGACAGCAGGAGGGGACCTGGAAGAAGAAGACACTTTTGGCTCCAGAATTTGCGCCATTGGTTCGGACTGTTATCTGCTCAACTGTTTAGATTAGCCATAAATAAAATCAGAATAACCATGTTAATAGCCAATCATCGAAATGGACAAGGCACGTGAAGAAGAAGAAGAAGAGAAGTGATAATTAATGTATCTTCTGATGTTATTTATGTTAACGCCGTTGATGTTGATTCTTTCAGTGATATCAGTAAGTGCTTCATTGAATATCACCTTCGAATTTAGGTTGAACAACAAGGGTGTTAGAATACAACCCTGACGCACTTCCATTTCTTCAGTTGACTGAAATTTGTATCGTTTCAAATTTCTCCTCAGTTCTGGGAAAGGGTAATAGTGTGAGGATGCTATATCAGGGGAATATAGGGGATGATCAACTAGTTCAAAGCCTAATACGTTTATTTTTTACAAAACTTAGAGCGATTTATGAGAGAGCGTATGGTCTTGCAAAAACAGCACTTATTTAGACACTTTTACTGTTTTGCCTTGTTTCACAAACAGAAGCAAGAACTTTTTCTATTAGTTTCTGTAAGCCAAACTTCTTGAGGCGAGGTAACCCAGCATGTTTCCATTCCTTTCACTGTTCCTTTGTGTCTAGACGCTTCATCCATAGTTACTATTCGATCCAAAAAGTTAGATGAGACGTCTACAAAACGTGTACAAACAAAACTTGGATGTTGTGACTCTCAGTCGTTCTTGGTCAGCGTTCAGACATTTAAGGATCCATTTAACTGATAATTTTCACAGAACCAAATCAGTATAAGGTAAAAAGCATATTCGTATAAAATATTTGGAGTCTTTGCTACACTTTTTAGCCCAATTTATCCATTCTCCAATATCATTTCAGTCTCGGGTAGACGTAGAAATGGGTCACTCAGCACGGTGTTCATTATTGATGATGGTTTTTTTTTTCTTGAAATCCCCAAACCAATTTTTGAGAGTGATGTAGGAAGGGCAGCATTCCTTCAATTAATTATGTAGTCGTAAATTTCCTTAGCGGCAGTTCTTTAAAAGTGAGGTACTTTACTTACGGGTCCCTCTAAAGAGGTACTTTATTACCGATCGTTATTCGATTGTACTAAATTCACCATTTTTGCCGGTCATATCTCTTCAAAAATTCACTACAGCGAGCACGGAGGCGGCCATAGCGTAGTGAGTAAGGTGTCTGCTTTCTACGCCGGCGACCCGGATTCGTATCTCGGCTCGGGAAAAATAATAAAAAAAAGCCTTTACAACGTGACGGTCGTCTCTCTCAGGAAGACAATGGCAAATCACCCGTAGTATCATGCCTAGTAAAACCTTCTCACTTTGGCCGCCTGGAACCGGCATTAAACTGTAGTCTGTGGAACACTTAAAAAGGTATCAACTACAGGCAAAGGTGAGAGGGTCGCCTACGTCTGTATCGGATATGGACGGTACTTCAAGAAGAAGAATCCATAGCAACCGCATTTGTTTTTGATAATGGGAAGTGGTGTAGGCTAGCTAGTTATCAATACTCGTAGTATATAATATGGAGCACGTCCTAAAATATATGTACAAAAAGAAAACTGCAATAAAAATCCCAATCAGAATTTCAACTTTTTACTAAGGCTTAGAAAGTGCTTTGCAGAAGAAATGTAAAAAGTTCAGAAACGTATGACAACAATCTCTTAATAATATTTGTGGTGTAGGACAAAAATCTCATAAATTATAGTTAAGCCAACACATTATTACCCAACTTTGACACACAGAATGGTCTTTGATATTTTATTGGATTAAGCTTTTGCCAAGTTTTTCCCTCACGAAATATTTCAAATAAATTTTCATATTTGGATTTGTATTTTCTTGTTTGTTTTAAATGAAAATACCATAATTATATAGTCAGTTGGAGCGTCTCAATTTAAAATTAACAAATATATATTAATGGCAATTTTAAAAATTGACATATGTTTTTCTTATTCACATTTTGAGAAAAAGCAGTGGTAGGAGCAGATTTGCCACAATTCTTTTACCAAATAAAAACTGTGTTTGTCTTAGCTCTGGTATCTTCTAGGGTACCGCAAATACTGTCAGAAATTCATTTTTTTCGGTACTTTCCACTGTTTGGTTTTTCCCATTTCTAGCAGATACTCGTTTTCTTTGACAACATTCAGAGCTTTATCAAGGGTTGATATTTCCTTTCTGTAATAAAATGTGTTATCGTCGTGTTATAATTTTTGAGCAATCACATTGGTTTTCTTCCTGGATACGGTTTAACTTTGTACACAGCTCCATTTTTTCTGGCCCTAAGAAGCCTCTAAATTATATAGTCATTCCTTTCATCATATTAGCACATTGTAAAACTAAACTGCACTGCATTCATCAGGGCACCTTGATGAACCAGTGAATTATTCACATAAGTCTTGGTTTTTAAATAAAGAACACCTTTACAATATTTTAGACACTCATATGGTCAAATAATACTATTGCAACATCACTTGTTGCGAAAGCCAACTTGTAAGCTGATTTTTTCGTTTTACATTCTACTGCCGATTTCCAAGCAAAAACACCACCAACTATTCCAATAATGCAGTCAAGGATTTCCGCTCTTTTCTTCAGACACCAAAAAAAAGCTTCTGATGCGGACGGAATACCTGTCATAGTATTAAAAAACTGCGCTAGAGAACTAATACCAATTTTCTGTAGACTTTTCAACCTATCCTACAGAAAGGGAATATTTTCTTCCTGCCGGAAATGCGCTACAGGTCAGTTGATAGCTACAAAAGGCAAGAAATCCTTATCAAACATCTACCACTAGTCGCATTGCTTTCAATAATATCGAAAGTCATGAAAAAGGCTCATTATCTTCTAAAATATCTTGAAGAATTGAATATTATTAGCCACCATTAATATGGCTTTCGTAAGCAAAGATCAACAGGAGATCTTTTAACTTATGTAACACATAAGTTAGAAGACAATAACGCAGTTGAACACTTTGGAGAATCTCTAGCAGTTGCCCTTAATATATCCAAGGCATTCAACCATGTTTGGTACGATAGATTGTGTGCTAAGCTACGCTCTTATATAGTATGTCAATAGTCGCATATTATTATACTATTATATAATTCTTAAAATTATACACCAGTAGTAATAAAATTAACAACTTAATTCATAAAATAATAATAATAATTCCAAGACCTGTATACAAAACATATCTAAACTGACTAAAATTTTCTAATGCATAAATATAAATTTTACAATTAACATCCCCTAGTGCATATAAAATAGTAATGTTAAAGTAAATCCCAAGATATCAGATCCTGCCTTTTTGCTTTTTCAATGAGGCAATAAACGACCCTATTAAGGTTTTGTGCATAGTTGCCAGGTATTACGATAAACGTATTTTTATTTTACCTGCTTTGTAGACCGCCCTCACTTGCACCTGCAATCATATTGGATCTATTTTTACCTATATATTTACTACCTGGCTACCCGGTTTGGAGCCTTTTAAGTATTTGATAATATAGGCCTAATGACCACAGGTCCCTATTGAGACTCGAAAGATACTTTTTATTATTTGTATTTTTAGTTTTACTTACAACGTAATTGTTCTATTTTAATTATGTGGCGTTCGTGGGAAAATTGCAATAGTGGCTATCGCAAGAGAAAACATTTATCACTTGACGCTAAACAAATACTGAAAAATGTTTACGATAATTTGGTAAAAAGAAATTTGAATAAACAAAGTGCTTTCCAAGAAACCACTGAACTAACAAAAATCCCAATTTCTACGATTAAGGGAATTGTAGGAAAACCATCACTCAGGAACTGGAAAAAACGGAAAGATTTTCAAAAGCATCATGTAGACGATTGTGAAGAAGACGTCATCAGGAGGAGTATTCTATGTATGAAGAGCAGTTGGTGCCGACACTAGACAAAATAAAATTAAGACTCGTGCAGGACGGGACCAATATACATTTTGGCCAATTAACCCTTCACAGAATTCTCTTAAAAATGGGATTCATGTTCCAAAAAATCAACAAAAGGCAAGTAGTGATGGAGTCACAAAGATTACGAATCTTGCGACATACTACATACTCAAGAAATTGAAAAATATCGATCAGAGAATTGGCCAATAATTTACTTTGATGAAACATGGTTCGATACCCATGACACTGTGCAAAAAGGGTGGGTTGACAGCAGTACAAAATGTCAGACTAACACACCTTCAAATAAAGGTAAACGAATAATCATTTTGCATGTAGCCAACACCAAATCGGAAATACAGGAATATATGTTAGAAAATGACATTTATTTTGACTATAGTTATAAAAAAAGTGATCTTTTGGAAGTTTTGAAAGACTATAAATTGAAAAATAAATATGCTTGTGATAGTATGGCTGAGAAAATGGGACACACTGTTTTGCATCTTCCTCCGTATTATTGTAGTTTTTAAATGATATACCTTGTGAAAATTGGAGGAATTCCATTCAGCACGTTGCTAAAGTTGAAGATTCATATATTTATGTAAATAATATAAAACCACTGATAATTACCTCAGCTGATGACAGTGATAATTAAATCGAATTAGGCTTAAGTTAAAATATATTTTATTTATACAATATGTCCCCTCTGGTAAACCTCATTCATTTAAACTGTATATTTCTACTTCTTATCCATTTGTTTTTACATGCATCTATAAATAAACATCTCCAAAAACACTTATAATTTTATTTATTTGCATTAATGAATAAAATTCTTAAGTCCATCTCTGCAACCTATGTTATCATAAACAAAAGGTCAGAATTTTTATATTGCCCACTTAAAACGGCAAAAATCAGGATCTTACATTTTGGGACAGGCTATACAAACAATATTTTTCAGATTAAAATGAATGCACTTAGGAATTTTTAAATCCATTACAACTTAATGTATAAAGCAATTAAATTTTGACTAATAATTTAGGATTTACAGAACTACAAACAAGACTTTTTACCTAACAAAATCTCACCCATAAATATAAATATTTTCAATCCTGTTTTAGTCTAATGCAGGAAATAATAACTATACGAATTATTTTTCTTTTGCCAATACTGTATATCTAATGCATGTACACAAAAGTCGTATATCTATAATAAAATATTTCGGAAAAAAAAAGTCTTATTTCAAAACTTTTTTTTCGGAAATATTTTATTGAAATTTATCTGTTAACATAAAGGTATATTGCTTTAGTTGTTTTGTTCATAACTCTTTTTTTATAATCAAGAATATATGTATTTTAGGGAATTTTTTATAGGTTCTCGTGTGTTCCCTCAGAAAGCGTTCTTTACGAGTGGCAATCGACGGATTTCTTTCTAACACCTTCACTATCAACCCCGGTGTGTCTGTCTCTTACTATCTTTGTTATTTACATTAACGATCTACTGGAGAGAAATAGGAATCCAATCTATAGCTTTGAGGATAATAGTAGGCTTATTTGTTCATTCACTCTAAACGCTCAAACAGCGGCTACTCATGCAAATATCCACAGACAGCAGAAAGTCATTCAAATGAACAAAGACCTGAAAGAAATTCAATCTTTCGGTGAAAGTAGCCAAATACAATTTTCGCTGCAAAAACCCAGACGGCGGTTTTTCTAAACGGGTTAATGTTGCTGAACCCGGCATGGTTATGTCGGGGTACTCCATTCCTCTAGCATCGTCACTCAATTTGCTGGGCGTTAATTTAGGAGCAAATATGTCTTGACATGAACACGTTGCAAGTATAGCAAAGCGAGCTTCTCAAAAGCTGGGAATATTATTTCGAACCAGAAAGCTTTACACTCCACAACAACTGTTAATTCTTTACAAAGCTCAAATTCGACTAACGATGGAATACTGCTCAGAGAGCTGTTCGCCTAAATGGAGACGCAGAACTGACCCGGAACCTTGATTCCTTGGATCGAAAAACTTTTGGCGACTTAAGTTTATTTTACCAGTATTTTCATGGAAAGTATTCGATTGATGTAGCCCGCTTAATTCCTCTCAAAGTGGTGCATGCTAGAAATACACATCGCGCTTCACATCTGTATGAAATTCAGCTTGTCAATCCTCGTACAACCCTATATATCGCGCTAATACATCAGATCCTATGAAGTTTAGCCTGTCACTCCTCGTACAACCTTTTCAAACAGTCTTTTATATGGAGAACCTCATCCGTTTGGAATTATTTGTCCAGTACTGTGTTTCCCATCGAGTACAATTTACAGCGATTCAAGACTAACGTGAGTCTCCTTTTTCGCACACGCGTTGCTTCTGTATCGCGTCCCTTCAGATTTTCCTGTAGCATGTGTTATGCCCATAAAAAAACATTCTGAATTTAACGAAGAATTTATGGTCTTATGGTTATACATATCTGATTAATGGTAATTGGTACCCATATTTCGATTTAGTGATCTTAATAATTACATTAGGTATAGCCTGTCCCAAAATATAAGATCCTGATTTTTGCCGTTTTAAGTGGACAATATAAAAATTCCGACCTTTCGTTTATTATATATTGCAGAGATTATTAGAGAGATTATTCATTAATGCAAATAAATAAAATTAGAAGTGTTTGTGGAGATGTTTATTTATAGATGCATGTAAAAACAAATGAATAAGGAGTACAAATATACAGTTTGAATGAATAGGGTTTACAAGAGGAGACATATTGTATAAATAAAAATATATTTTAACTTAAGCCTAATTCGGTTTCACTATCACTGTCATCAGCTGAAGTGATTATCAGTGGTTTTATATTATTTAGATAAATATATGAATCTTCAACTTTAACAACGTGCTGAATGGAATTCTTCCAGCTTCCACAAGGTACATCATTTATAACTTATTTTACTAATTCAACCACTGACACGCTTAAAGTAGGAGAAACATTTTGTGCCCTTATTTTTGATTTAACATGATGCCAAATATGTTCAATTGGATTAAACATACAATAATACGGAGGAAGCCGCAAAACAATGTGTTCCATTTTCTCAGGTATACTACCACAAACATATTTCTTTTTTAATTTATAGTCTTTCAAAACTTCCAAAAGATCACTTTTTTTATAACTAAAGTCAAAATAAATGTCATTTTCTAACACATATTCCTGTATTGTCCATAACTATAATACTCTGTTCGGGAACATTTGGCAAAAGGGAATTTTGAAACCAATTTTCAAAAAGTTCTACGGTCGTGTCTTCGTGATAGTCCAAACTAAAATCTTTTATGTTCTTTACAGATAACAATAGACAATTTGAAACTCAGCCCTTTTCAGATCTAGCATGCAAAATGGTTATTCGTTTATCTTTATTTGAAGGTGCGTTAGTCTTACATTTTGTACTGCTGTCAACCCACCCTTTTTGCACAGTGTCATGGGTATCGAACCATGTTTCGTCAAGGTAAATTATTGGCCAATTCTCTGATCGATACTTTTTAATTTCTTGTAAATAAGTATGTCGCAAGATTCGTAATCTTTGTGACTCCATCACTACTTGCCTTTTGTTGATTTTTCGGAACGTGAATCCCATTCTTAAGAGAATTCTGTGAAGGGTTGATCGGCCACAATGTATATTGGTCCCGTCCTGCACGAGTCTTAATTTTATTTTGTCTAGTGTCGGCACCAACTGCTCTTCATACATAGAATATATTTTTCTCCTGATGACGTCTTTTTTGCAATCGTCTACATGATGCATTTGAAAACCTTTCCGTTATTTCCTATTCCTGAGTGATGGTTTTCCTACAATATTGGGAAATTGGGATTATTGTTAGTTCACTGGTTTCTTGGAAAGCACTTTGTTTATTCAAATTTCTTTTTACCGAACTGTCGTAAACATTTTTCACTATTTGTTTAGCGTCAAGTGATAAATGGTTTCTCTTGCGATAGCCACTATTGCAATTTTCCCATGGACGCCACATTATTAAAATAAAACCGTTACGTTGTAAGTTGTAAGTAAAACTAAAAATAAAAATAATAAAAAGTATCTTTCGAATCTTAATGGGGACCTGTGGTCATCAAATACTTAAAAGGCTCCAAACCGGGTTGCCAGGTAGTAAATATATAGATAAAAATAGATCCAATGTGATTGCAGGTGTAAGTGAGGGCGGTATACAAAACAGGTAAAATAAAAATAAGTTTATCGTAATACCTGGCAACTATGCATAATACCTTAATAGGGTCGTTTATTGCCCCATTGAAAAAGAAAAAGGCAGGATCTTATATCTTGGGATTTACTATAAAATATTTTTCCCTTAGTTTACGCTTTATCCGACCTTGTCCCGTTACTATACCACGCTATTAATAGAACCATGGTATATGGTACCCTTCAAGTAACATAGATGTCTGTTCTTTTTATGTATCAGTTATGTAAGAGCAGACTATAACCTAAAATGTAGATTTTCAGTTTAAACGGAAGTGATTAGAATATTTCGAAATCTATTATAATTAGGTATAAAGCATGTTATACGAAGTGTGTCTAGAAATGACTATGAAATTTAATTTTTAGAAAATTCAGACATAATTTTAGTTTTTGTGTAATACATATATTAATGTTTTTAAAGGTAATGAAGACAACCGGGTCTGTTTTTGTCTAATCTCAACTTACACACTGTTTATACCATGTTTGTTTGCGTGCTTAATTTGAATAAAAAAAAAAGAAAAATATTAACTTTAGCTTTTCACACTGTCCCGCTGAATGCATTTGTCTAATGCGGTTTTGCACTTATCTTAATGCATTTTACAATGATTAGAACCGATCGGTGCATACGGGAATGGCTTTCAGATAGTAATCCGATGGCATTCTGCCTCTGGAATAATTAAAGCTAGATGTAGAAGATTACTTCGGCGCGGTTTAGTATACAGGATGTTCTATAATGAATATTTAGGGTTAAAGGTTAAAAAATATTAATTATTGAGTTATTTTCTTGAAAAAAAATTAGAAATGTCTAGGTTTTTTAATTTTCTAAGGAAAAAAATAAATTCACAAAGACTCATGCTCCATAAGTATCTCTCTCTCAATCCTTTCAACCCAATAGGAGTATCGGTGACGCTATGCAGTTGCTGCCTCAATAGTCATTCTCCAGGCCACTCGAACTTGCTCGACCTCGCTTGACTCGTGCATACTCGTACGAAGAGGAGATCTTACTTGGTCGGACCATCCCCTTGTTCTTCTACCTTCTACCTTCCCCGTTACTACAAGTCTTTCCATGGCATCCATATTCCTCAATATGTGAGCAAAATATTTCAGGTACTGTCTATTAATTCTATTTGAAAGTCGGTCATTTATACTAAGCTCTTCAAGAATAGATACATTAGTAGGGTGTTCGATATATAATACTCTGAGGATTTTTCGATATGCCCACATCTCAAACGGATCGATTTGTCCTTTGTCAACTTGTTTAATGGTCTATGTTTCCGATGTGTAAGTTGCTATGGGGAATATAAGGCTGGATAGCAATCTGAACTTTGTGTTTTTTGTGACAGTTGGATCTTTCCCGACCTTAATGAGTTTGATCATCGAGTTTCTAGCCATAGCCAAATGTTTTCTTACTTCCGTTTCACAGCCACCAGGGTCTAAACCAGCAATTTCAATTATGCGTGACAGATCTTCATTACGACTAACAATTATTTTTGGTTTTCGGTCTATTAATTGTCAATCCGTAGTTTTGCTAGTGATTTTAAGGCGCTCCATAATTGACTCTAGGTCTTGTATTGATGGTGCAGGTATAACAGTATCATTACTTAGCTTCTTTTCCCCACTCTAGCTATCCAGGCAGACAGAAATATGTTCACTATATATGCTAAAATGCAAGGGTGACAGAATATAGCCCTCTCTGACGCCGGCTTCTACGTTAAAGGGATACCATATTACATAGTTGATGTAGCATAGTCACGGCGGTTTATCCCATCATCTTTACTATTTCCGCAGTTATCTCGTCAGTATCTGCTACTTTTCTGTTCTTTAACCTTTGAATAGCCCTTCTGACTTCAGATTTAAGAATACATGGCTCTTGTTCTTTTGCGGCTTCTTTGGCGACAATGTAGTCGCCCACTAGTTGGGGCACAAAAAGTTCTTTACAGTAATCTTTCCAAATTTCAGTGATTCCAGGCATGTCGGTGACTGTTCTACTTTGCTTATCTCTGATTATTTGTGTTTTAGGTTCGAATTCTTTCGATAGGTATTTTACTGTTTCATAAAGTTTGTGTAGTCGTTTGTAACATGTTGTTCTATAAGTATATAGCATATATACCTTTTATTTTGATTAAGTATCTTCTTAGAGTGCCGACTTTATTAGTGAACAAGTACAAGTAGTTGGCAACAATCTCAGGCGAACGCTTGATGGTTTTGGGCAGCTCAAAATAGTAGATGGGCTTCCAAGCCCGTGCAGTCTCTGACGTTTTTCAATCAGGAATGCTTTTTTCTACCTATTCCCCGTCTGCCTTCATTCCTTTCTTTATGAGTTTTAGGATCTTATACCTACCACTACTCATTATATGACCTAGAAATGCGATTTTTCTTTGCTTAATTGTTTGCAAAAGTATATTGTGCTTGATATAAAACGTCTGCGTTTATGACAAGAGCAATCCATGCTATTCTCAAGAGGCTGCGAAATATGTACATCTTCAGGGCAGCAATTCAGTTTATGGTGCTGACCTTGAGAGTCCACGTCTCGCACCCATATAGTACGTGATTGTATAAAAATGACCTATTCAGGTTAAATGTGGCTCTTGTTTGTTTAATTCTGGTTCTAATCTCCACTTTAGGTTCCAAATCGCTGAGTATCCAGGTCCCCAGATATTTGAATTTTTCTATTTTTTTTTATGGGTTTAGCACACATGCTGTAGGGAAGTCCCTAAAGTGCTCCAGGAGCGGCATGTGTGTGGAAAAAAGCGATTCACGTTGTTCTTGAATAGCTGTACATTGTACTCGGTGGGAAATACAGGGCTGGGCAAATTATTCCAAAGGGATGATATTCTCCATACAAACGACTGCTTGAAAAGCAACAAGCTGAACCTCATACGGATGTGAAGCACCAGCGCGACGTGTATTTCTAACATGCACCGCTTTGGAAGGAATTAAGCGGGCTACATCCTTCGAATACTTTCCATGAAAATACTTGTAGAACAGACTCAAGTGGCCAACCGTTTTTTGATGTTCCAGCGAATCAAGGCCGCCGGTCAGTTCCGGGTCTCCAATCAGACAAACAGCTCTTCTCTGAACAGAATCCAACAAATGCAGTGTATGTTTGGGAGCGGAGCCCCAAACATGGGAACAGTATTCCATAGTTATTATAGTCTATTACCTTATTTCTCCTTCGTCATATAATAATATTTATAGGTGGTTCTGCGTTTTTCGATATTATGAGCATTTTCGTTTTGATAGTATTTATTTTCAGACTTTTTATGATTTCAATGTCACTTTTGTCGTGTCCTTTGTCTCTAGTATTTCGAAAAGTTCCATGTGGTCCACTCGGCCGAAGGTCTTGCATGTATAAATCTTTCGTTGCCTATCCCTACACTTTTAAAGTAAAACATTCAGCCTCAACACAGTCTCTGCAGTTTCCATTCCCACACGAAATTTATGATTAAATATATTTCTTAATATTTAACCAGAGTGTACTGCCAAGATTCCAAATAAAATTCTCGGATTTTTATAGGTTTTTTTCCAGGAGCAGCCATGTGGGCACGCATGTATCGAAATTTAGCGGAACCAGTCAATCTGGATTGTTTTCCTCCTTCCGCTCTGGGTAATCAGATCAGCAAGAAATTTATTGTTGACATTTAGGCAATCCATTGACATTTGGTTTACTGTTTCTTATTTATTTAAATCCTTTTTCTCCAGATAAATCGGAGGTTAAATATCTTAAGCTACTCTTATTCTATATGGACGCCCACAGACGCACAATGAAGTGTATCTGCTGATTTTGACTCACTTTATTAAGGCTTACGTCGTATTTCAAAGCAAAAATGACATATTGTAAATGAGTATATCGAAACTAGTTGCCGCTGAGATAAAGTTGTTCCTAAACGATCAGTCGTGTCTATGTTAGCTCAGCTCCAAGTACCCGACTTTTCATTTTTTCAGAACAATTTTCCCCTGATTTTTTAAATAAACAGAACGCTAAATACCTTGTCAACTGATTTAAGCTCTTCGCCTGATTGGAGACCCAGATCTGAACAGCAACTTTGATTTCTTGGCACATTTAAGAATGGTTGACGACTTGAGTCTGTTTTACAAGGATTTTCATGTAAAGTGTTGGATGGATAGAGCCCGATTAATTCCTCCCAAAGCGGTACATACTAGAAATATACGTGTCGCTAATACTTTACATCCGTGTGAGGTTCAGCTTGTTACAATGTACAGGGTGGTCCAAATTGGACACAGTAAACCCTCTTATCTAAAGGAAGTAGACGAAAACTGATGTCGGTGTCTGAGGCTCAATTTTTATGATAAACTCAATGGTAAAAACCGCATATTGATATCTAGTACCGTTTCAGATATTCAGATTTTCAAAAACCTGCATTTTGGAAAAATGTTTGTAATTCTTTTCCTACTGAAAATTTTTGATTTCCGTAAAAACATTTTCAAAACACTTTTTTACGTGGATTTTAATAGTGTAAGTTACATTTTTTTACAATTAATATTTTAGTTGTTATTAACGCAAAAATATATTTTTTAAATGGGATACCCTGTATATTTTTCTTTATCCAACTAGAGCTTTAAATTACCATTCTAAAAATATAGCACACTTTATATTTTGCTTAAATCTACTTCAAAATATAAAGGTTTTCAGTTTTGACGCGAGTTTTAAATGCACATTTTGTGAAGTAGGCTTTGGACGGAGCGGCCATATGGTTTAATTCAATTGTTTACTCGTAGTTGTTAAATTTTACTTCAGGATCAGTTATTGAATTATCAAATAAATCACAATGAAGTTTGAAAATTACGAAAAATGGGATATGATAATGTGTTTCATACAAACCGGAGAAAATTTGGAAGCGGCAAGTAATTTGTACCACGAACGGTATCCAGAGAGGCGTCAACCCTTCAAGGATATATTCGCTCGATTGTGACATAACCTAGTTAATAGTGGCCAGTTTGAAAAGAAACGACCCAAAAATTATGCATCAAACAAGGATAAGGAGTTAGAAGAAATAGTAGTTTTAGGAACTATTGGAAATAATCCCAACACTTCTACCGGACAGTTAAAAGAATCCACTGGACTACCAAGAACTAACGTAAGTCGTACTTTGAAGAAGCACAAATTCAGGCCATATAGGACAAGAAAAGTTCATCACCTTAGAGACGGAGATTTTCAACGGCGTATGGATGGGCCAATGATTTCTGGATAATTGTAACCATGTTCCGAATTTTTCATTAAATTGCATTTGGACAGACGAAGCTTATGTAACCAATGCAGATATTTTTAACCGTTACAATTCTTATATGTGGGCACAAGAAAATCCTCATTTAGTTGTGGAGCAAATAAATCAAGGCAGATTTGGATTTAATATGTGGACAGGAATTTTTAGAGGCAGGGTTATAGGCCTATTTATTTACGAAGGAACACTCACCCCTCAGAGATAGAAATTTTAAGGCAGCAAATAGAACAATAGAAGTTGATGAACTGCCGTTAATGGACCTTAGAAATATATTTTTTCAAAACAACGGGGCACCCCCTCATAACCCTGCAGTTATCAGTAATTTTTTATCGTCAATTTCGACAATAACTGGATAGCCAACCAAGGTTCGAACCATTGGCCGGCAAGGTCACCGGATTTGATACCTATGGACTTCTTAAATTGCCGACAAACACCAGGCAAGGGTCAGAAGTCGCAGTGATACAAAGTTTTGCAGCTTTCACTCCTCTTGAACTAATCAACTCGGTAAGAAATGTCCAGAAAAGGTGCCGCCTATGTGTAAATGAAACTGGTCGACATTTCGAACATCTCTTATAGAAAATTATTTTGTTTTAGTTTGCTCTACTTGGAATAAATTGTTTTATTGTTGTTTTGTTTTATTTTCTACATAGTTTAAAGTACTATAGCATTTAGTAAATTTCATTGTAGTTATGACTTTTAGAGTTACTTTTGGGAATTTTTTTTTACGATTTAACTGCTATCGGTAAACAATTGATATTGCCGCTCCGTCCAAAGCCTACTTCACAAAATATGCGTAAAATCTGAAAACCTTTATATTTTGAAGTAGATTTAAGCAAAGTATAAAGTGTGCTATATTTTTAGAATGGTAATTTAAAGGTCTATTCAGATAAGGAAAAATATACAGGGTATCCCATTTAAAAAATATATATTTTTGCGTTAATAACTATTAAAATATTAGTTATAAAAAATGTAACTTACACTGATGAAATCTACGTGAAAAGTGCTTTGAGAATATTTTTACAGAAATCAAAAATTTTCAATAAAAAAAGAATTACAAACATTTTTCCAAAATCCAGATTTTTGATAAACACCCTGTATACCTGAAACTGTACCAGATATCGATATGCGGTTTTCACCATTGGGTTTAGCATAAAAATTGAGCCTCAGACACCGACATCAGTTTCGGTTTCTCCTTTAGATAAAGGGGATTACCTTTAAAAGTGTCCAATTTGGACCATTCTGAATCGCTTTTTCCGCATATGTGTAGCTCCTTTAGTCGTTTAGGGATGTCCCATAAAAAAACATCAAATGTCTACTGTGGCTACCATAGTATATTTACTGTTTGTTCTTTGTTAAGGAGTTGCTGAGTATGTTTGGTTTATTTTCTATTATTTGGGTACAACCTGCTCGATTTTTTAGCAAGCTGTTCGCAAATATTTTGAAGCATAAAATATGTTTCTATTAGTGAGTAATCCGATTATTTGTTTATTATTAATTTATTTTTTACTTAGTCTTGAAATATTTTTAACTTTGTTCACAGTTATAAAAAACACCCACTGCACGATTAACGAGTCACCCAATTTAATAAAATAAAAATTATTTTTATAAAATCGTGTACATTAGGGTGACCGCAAAAAATCGATGTCGGAATTTTGTTCGTCTGGACCCCACAAAACGATTCCCCGTTCTAGATATTGAGATAGCCGAAATTGAGCTCGATTAAACGACGTTAACCCGTGCCGCTCGTCGCTCAAAGTTTGAAAAAATCCAAATTTTTGGCCAAAAAGCTGACATATGGAGCCATAACTCCAGAACGGTAAATAATAGAAACACGCTTAATATCTCCAAAGAAAGCTAATGTTGTTCTTCAAAATTTATATTCTATACATAATTGTTGTTATTTTAAGTCAAACCGAGTTACAACAGCCTTTAGCCCCAAAAACGTGACCTGGTACCAGTAGGAGCCAGTTTGGAAGTATTCTAAGAATTTTACGGGTTTTTACATAATGTGTCTCGGAATTAACATTTTTTTGTTAAAAAGTATTTTGGAAGTCAATTTTCAAACATAAAAAGCCTTTTGTTCAAATTTAATCTTTTATTATATGGGGATTACCTGACTAGTTTACCAAAGAAAGACCCGTTTGACAGGTAAAAAGGAGGGTGAATCTAATTTCTATTTTAGGGATGGTGATTTTACTTCAGCGTACAACCGACCTTTTATTTATTCAGTTTAGTTTCTAAAGTGCCTTTGAGCTGGTTAGATCGAACAATTATCTAGTGAAGATATTTTAAGACACTGAAGAGGACAGCATCTACCAGGAACTTGAGAGCTTGGAGGAAATGGACATCCCTGAAGAAGCTGCAGAAGATCCAGGACCATCTGAGAGCAAGAGGATGAAAGTTTCATTTGCAAGGGGCGTTAAAGAGATTTTAAACATGAAATTGTCCATTTTATTAGATCGATGTAAGGTATCCGACAGAAATGCCACGAGAATTTTAATAGCTACTCCAGAAGCACTAAACCTTGACCCTCTTGAGTACAAAGTCTCGAAAACTTTATTACATGATAGAAGGCAAATGTTCAGAGAACAATATAATAAAAAAATTTTTGATAAAGTAAACATTCCTGAAAAAGAGCCCGTGGTTGTCCATTGGGACGGTAAACTTTTACCGGGTGTTTTAAAAAATGAACAATGTGAGCGAATAGATATAGCTATTTCATATGGCGAAAAGGAACAGCTGCCGGGAGTTCCTGTAACAGCAAACAACTCTGGAGAGGAGCAAGCCGTAGCCGTATATGAATGCCTACATGAATGGGGTCTTCTCAACACCGTCAAGGCGATGTGCTTCGTCATATTGGAGCAAATGTTAGGAAGAGAATTGTTATACCTAGCTTGCCGTCACCATATCTTGGAAATTCTGTTAAGAGGCGTATTCGACACAAAAATGAGATCAACCACTGGACCTCATCCAGACATTTTCAAGAGATTCCTCACTGCGTGGCCCAAGATAGACAAAGGAAAATACAACACAGGTATCAGTGACAATCTAATACAAAAGCAGCTAACTCCAGAAGTAATTGCAAATGTTACTGCTGAATTCGAGACCAAATTAACTGAGAGCAACCCCAGAGATGACTACAAGGAGCTATTGCAGTTGGTTCTCGTATTTGTTGGATCACTAGACGGCAATGTTGTGGGTTTTTAGAACTCCAGGAGCCATTCATCACGTTAGGTGGATGGCAAAGGCTATTTACTGCTTAAAAATGTTCATTTTTCGTCGTCAATTTAAGATGTCTAAAGAAGAAGAAAGTTCTGTGCGTGCCATTTCTGTTTTCCTAGTTAAAATTTATTGTAAAGCTTGGTTCAATGTTCCAAAAGCTCATCTTGCACCAAAGCAAGATTTAGGTATTTTGCATAGTCTGTTAGACTATAAAGAATGTGACAACGACATTGCAGAAATAGCCCTGACCAAATTTTCGAATCATTTGTGGTATTTGAATGCAAAGTTGGTGGGATTATCGTTTTTTGATCCCACCATTACAGACGATGAAAAGTTGTTAATGGCTAATAAATTGCTCAGTAGCACAGATGAACCATCACAGCACGCTAGGGTTGTAAATCCAAAAAGTTAGGAAAGAAAACTTAAAAGAGGTAGTTGATGGAGGATTGGTAAATTTACTTACCAAAGAAACGTTGACATTCTTTGACCAATTTAATATAAAAAACAGATTTCCTAAGACAACATCTAAACACCTGGCCTCAAAATAATGACTTCCAAGAAGGATTGAAAATTGTCAAAACATTAAAAGTAGTTAATGATATGGCTGAGCGTGGTGTTAAATTAATAACCGACTTTAACGACCTTCTGACAAAAGATGAAGACCAAAAGCAATATGTCCTGCAAGTTGTAAGTAAATGCCGAGCATTATATCCTGACGTTTCAAAAACTACTTTAACAAAAGGTCTAGAATAGATTAGATAACTATGTAAAATTATCAACTCATGTAGGTACTACGTCTGTATCTTTTCTGTGTCTATTTTGTATGTATTATAGACCTAATTTTTATATTTTAAAATAAAAAAAATGTCATTAGACTTATCAGTATTACTTGTTTTTTTATTATATTTCTACTTTAAACTCAAAAATATACCAAAAAAAAAGCAAAATTTATCACTTAATAACAAAATATACGAAGTATGCTCCTAGTGGTACCAGGTCACGTTTTTGGGGCTAAAGGCTGTTGTAACTCGGTTTGACTTAAAATAACAACAATTATGTATAGAATATAAATTTTGAAGAACAACATTAGCTTTCTTTTGAGATATTAAGCGTGTTTCTATTATTTACCGTTCTGGAGTTATGGCTCCATATGTCAGCTTTTTGGCCAAAAATTTGGATTTTTTCAAACTTTGAGCGACGAGCGGCACGGGTTAACGTCGTTTAATCGAGCTCAAATTTCGGAAATCTCAATATCTGGAAAGGGGAATCGTTTTGTGGGGTCCAGACAAACAAGATTCCGACATTTTTTTTCCCCCTCTATGAGATCCTGTCACTCTAGTGTACATTAAAAAAAACAATAATTACTTCAAAGAATGAACAGTTTATTAGAAATTAACCAGACTTGCTTAAACTCTCTCTATTAAAGTTCAAACTTAAAGTACCTTCTCCGTAGTGCGCTGAAAGCTTTGTCAGTTGTTAGCTGACTGTTGCAGCATGTACCACATTATTTATACCTTGCAGTTGCAGTTCAAGGTTCTTCGTATGTGAGACTACTGGAAAGTAACGGGAGATTACCGCTTAGAAACTTATGTGTGACTAAGTCTGAAGCAAAAGTTAGATTAAAAAGTTTTCATTTAATTTATTATTAAGCCCTTAGAGTATGGGACCTTGAAAACATGTTAATTGAGTAAAAAAGTGATTATTCTGCTTGTATTTAATAATATGTTCAGTACTTTTAGCTTAAAAAACAATATTATACGGTGATGTTTAATTATGACTATTACTTAATTAGGAACGAAAATTTAAACAACTATTATCACCACTTATGTTTATTGTATTAGAGCTGACAATTGTTTCGACACGCTGTGTCTTCTTCTGCAGCAAGATGTAAATTAACAACAAAGTATGTTGCAAAATATATAGTTACCTGGTTACAAATGCTAACTTTATATATATAATATAATTTTTATTTTTCACAAATACATTATAGTTTTAACAACGAACTAAAAAAAAATATTGAAAAAATTAAAAAATGGCGGAGATATGAACCACCTTGTAGGTGGGAATTGTCTAAAAACTAAACAAATAATTTTTTATTATTAAGAAAGATCATAGTTAAGTGGCCGCATATGGAAAAAAATTTTATTTCTTTTTTGTAGAAGACAGCCGTTCGAAAATAAACTCGGATTTTTCACAAAAATTTTGAGTTTAAAAATTAATAAAAAGTGAACGGTGTATCCAGTCGAAAAAACCGTAGGTCAACTTCAAGATAATATGATAAAGAATAAGAAATAATGGTATACATTTAATCAAAATCGGTTCAGTAGTTCCCGAGATATTTTGTCCACCAGTTTGAAAAAAGTAGTTTCGAGAAAAACGCAAAAGAAAATAACCGGTCAAGTGCAATTGGTGTTCCGTAGGTTGATTGCTTTTAAAATAAAAATTTTTGTTACGGAAGTATAAAATGATCAGTGACTTCACAAAAACTAGTGAAAATTGACGACCTTAATTTTTTTTTTTTAAATACCAGATAGATTATTAAAGTTAATGCACTCGTGATAATTCTCGTTCAATCTACACCCTGTAGAGAATATTCCAGAATTTTTTCAAAATTTTTTCATCAATACTTTTCGAGATAAGAGGGGACAGCTATTTTTTGCACTTTTTTAAAAATAATACAAAGAGAATTGTGTGCAAGTATTACATTATATATATTTTTGAACTCGTCTTTTTACAAGCTTTTATTTGACACACCACTAGATGACCTGGTAATTTTTTTTTTCACTTTCGATTTCAGCCCCCAAAACTAACTTTAGGTCAAAATTTAACTTTCAAAACAACGCGGCTCTGATGGGGCCAACAATTCCTATATTAATGCCAAATTTCAACTCTCTTTGTCAAATAGTTTCGGAGAACATTGGGTGTGACCGATGGGCAAACAGACGGACAGATACCGAAGTTCTTATAATAAAGTCTATATTTTTTTTATATTACCTTCAATCTGCGATTCCATTTTATAAAGCTTGAAATATTCTTAAAAGTATAAATAATAAATCTAACCAAAAAAATACCGATTTTTTGAAAATTTAAAGGTGGCTCAACCGCTTTATTAATAACATTCACTATACTTGTACTCGTAATACCTACAGTCCCTGGCCAAATTATTAGACGCACTGCAAGATTTCATGTAAAATATTAATTACCGAGTGATATTGTACCGTTTTATTATTTTAAATTGATTTGTTTTTTATTTTTATATTATCCAATCAATTACCTATTTATTTGACATAAATAAAACAGCATTAATTTAGAAAAGCATAAGTTTATTAAGTTTTAAAGAAAAGTGAAATTAATGTTAGTAAAAGTCAATATTTAGTTGAGCCACCTTTAGCCGCTATCAAAGCTTTAATTCTGCGCGGCATGCTATCAATGCAAGATTGTACTGTCTCCTGCATTTGAGGATGATGATTCCACACATGAATAATCTTTTCTAGGAGCTGGGTTTTGTTGGTAATCACATCTTTAGCCACTTCTCTTTTCATTAGCTCCCACACATTTTCAATGGGGTTCATATCAGGACCAATCCAACAGAGGGATATTTTTTTCTGCCAAAAAAAAAACTTTAACAGACCGAGCAGTGTGGCAGGGAGCTCCATCTTACATGAAAGTGAATGGTTCCCCATTTGGAAACCATTCTCTGAGCTGCGGAATCAACCGATTTTGTAATACTTCTTTGTACTGATCTTGCCTCATTATTCCTTTGACGACGTACAGACGTCCAGTGCCCTGGCCGCTGATGACTGACCAAATCATCACTTTGGTGGGATGTTTAACCGTCGGGACGACACAATCAGGATGAAACTTTTCTCCATGACGACGACGCACATACTGAGCTTTATTCTGCAAAATTTCGAATGTGCTTTCGTCACTGAAGCAGACCTGTCAAAAATAGGAAAAATATATAAACTTCCATGTTTATTTGCTTTATTTAACTGAAAATGATAATAATGTATCAATTATTGATTAAATTGCTGTATCTTACCGATCTCCGGAAGTCCACATCTTTGTCTTGCCATTGTTTGGCCCACTTCATGCGCTTTGCTTTCATTGCAGCTGTTAACTTGGGCTTCCTGGCGGGGCGACAGGCCCTAAAATCTAATTCTTTCAATTTTCTTCGAACAGTGCGCTCAGAAGCATTTACGCTAGCATCCTGGAGTTGTGATTTTATTACCTTTGTGGTAGCAAATCTGTTTTCTACACAAATTTTCTTCAAACATCTCTCTGACCGTGGAGTGAAAATTGGTTTTCTACCGCATCTTTTCTTTCTTTTCGGGCTTAATTCCTTCCCTGGCTCAATTTTCTTTTTTATGCGTCGTACACTAGCTTCAGAAACCTCCAATCTTCGTGATATTTCTCGGTTTGTAAATGTTTTCGCAATCACAAGGGCCTTCACTTCAGCTTTTTTACGTGGTGAAAGATCGCCTTTTCTACTCATAATGAAAATAGTCCAATTACTTTTTTAAAACACTGCATACAAAATAAAACTAATAACTGTGTAGTATAAAACTGTTAAACAAACAATCACAGTCCATAAAGCCACAGAAACACGTCCATACCTGACTCGATTCCGATCGCGACTGACACAGGTTTGTATTTATTTACGTTCATGTATCACTTTGTCAACACACTGTTGCCATATGTTAAAAATAAATACAAATATGTAGTCTACAACAATTCTTTTAAATAAAAGTCAATAATATTTTAGTTTAAATATACCATTATTGCATAAAAACTCTTAAGAAACATAAAATTACTAAAAAAAATACAGTGCGTCTAATAATTTGGCCAGGGACTGTAGAACAAGTTCAATAAAGGAGACCTACCCCCTTACAACTGATCGTTTAGTAATAAACCTGAGGATTTTTTCGGGTTAATCTCTACCTGTTCTAAACAATTCAGTAATTTTTTTTTTCCGTTGTGCAAAATTCTGAAACATTCATTGAAAGTATGATTTTCATCTGTTAAATGTTTAGAACAGTGAGATATGTTATTTTTCATTCTATAACTTTGTTTATGTTTGTCCTATGTTATATAGGTTTTATTACAACAACTTCTAACCTATGTAACACATGTTTGGAACAATGCAATCGAATACAAGGTAAATCAAGAGGCATACTATCACCAACATACCGTTAATATAAAAAAAAAGTATTATAAAGCCCTGGGAAAGTGAAGTGAGAATCGAAGAGATGATATTGCGGCACCCGAAATAAATAGCAATCAAACGGGATCCGGTCCTGAGATTACGTGCAAGAGATAACTCCCATCCTAAAGAAAAAATAATATCCTCGCGTTGTCCAAAATATTTATGATCCGAAAGATCAAAGTCATTGATTTGATATATTTTCCATATTTTATGCATCACAGCAGCTTCTCACAAAGTTAAGCAAGTTGTATTTAAAAAGGGTTTATTATAAACACTAATACAAGTTATTTACCAAGATCCTGCTCGAGCGGTTGACCTTGATATATTAAGGGCATTCGACCGTATTTGGCACGATGGATTGTTGGATAAGCTACGCTCTTACGATATGTCTGGAAAGTTCTGTTCATGACTTTCGTGTTTCTTTAAAGAGCGTTCTTTACGAGTGGCAGCCTACGAATTTTTTTCTAACAGCTTCACTATCAACGCCAATGTGCCCGGCGCTCCATACTGTCCCCTACTCTTTTTCTAATCTACATCTACGAACTGATGGAAAGGACCTGGAATCCAATCTACAGCTTTGCAGATAACAATACGCTTATTTCTATATTTACTTTGAACGCTCAAACATCGGCTACTCACGTCAATATCCGCCGATGGCAGGATATCGTTCAAGTTAACAAAGATCCGAAAGAAATTTTATCTTGGAGTGACAGTAACCAAGTGGAATTTAACGCTACAAAGAAAGCCTTACACTTTACTAAAACCCTCCACTCCACAACAACAATTCTGTACAAAGCTCAAATTTGAGTAACGATGAAATACTGCTTCCATGTTTGGAGCTCTGCTCCCAAACATACACTGCACTTGTTGGATTCTATTGAAAAGAGAGTTGTTCGCCTTACTGGAGACAAAAAATTGACCAGTAACCTTGATTCCATGGAGCTTCGAAGATCGGTGAGCGACTGGAGTCTACTTACAAGAATTTTCAAGGAAAGTAATTGATGGATGCACTCCTCTTACTTCCTCCCAAAGCGGTACATGCTACTACTTCACATCTGTATGAAATTCAGCTTCTTAATCCTCGTACAACCCTTGTTAAGCAGCCTTTTATATGGAGAACCTTATCCCTTTGGAATAATTTGCTCAGGACTGTGTTTCGCACCGAGAATAATTTATAATGATTCAAGACCACCGTGAATAGCTTTTTCCGCACACACGCTGCTCCTGTAGCATTTTAGGGATTCTTCTGCAGCACGTGTGCTACGTCCATAACAAAAATATCGCGTTTAATATGGAATGAAGGAATTAGAAATTAAAATATACTAGAAATAACGGTGAATTCCTTTAACAACACAATGTCTATAAACCTATGTAAAACTTACCTAGTTCAAGAATACGTGACGATTGACCAAACCATTATTCAAATATTGTACGTTTTAAAATAAAAATGAACAATTTTGTATCACTATTAAATTAAATTGAAGAGAACTAATCGTCATCTGATACATAACGCTGGAAATGTTTTCTATGAAGTACAATCCTACCATTTGTATGGCAGACATAACTACATTAAGGTGTAAATGTGTGTGTGTAAATATTTTGGAAAGTCACCATTAATCAACTCTCAATAGCATCAGCAAGACTGAAGAATCGTTGATGTCCCCAAACAACAGCGTCAGAAGGATGACGGTGCGTAGGAGTAAATATGAAGTATAATGGATTATCGATTGATTTATACATTTTATAATGTAAATATTACGTACTATCAAGGAAATTTATATAAAAAAATAAAATATCTTAGCTTCATGTAATTTTAATCAACTTTAAGTAATAGTACATAGATACAGATATAGAAATTTTACCGGTTAAATCTAGGTTTTTAAATTTTTTTCGGTAAAAATAAATGTAAACATCAGCACAGTTAAAAGTGCATGCTTCTGTCATTTATGAAAAGCGGCCACGAACAATTACCCTATATATATATATATATATATATATATATATATATATATATATATATACATATATATATATATATATATATATATATATATATATATATATATATATATATATATATATATATATATATATATATATACAAGACTCCCCACTTTGATATTGGTATATATATGTTAAATAAACATCTTGAAAAGACTAAAAAAATATGGAAGATACTTCAAAAATTAGTGGTTTCTATTATATTTCATTCAAAGACATAATAAAAACACCGTCTTGTAAAACTGAAAACCATTCGAAACAAAATTATCTTCAATATGAACTTAACATTTTCTAGAAGTAAAAACTTTGGAAGAAATCTGCTTCTAAACGAGATTGTAAGCAAAATATACTCTACTATGTTTATTAATTAAACTAGGACATGCTATGCCTCGCTTTATTTCAAAGGTCATCAGCTAGCCTAGATAAAGAGGCAATCGTAACAGAATCACAACAGCAGCATATGTTATGCTACATGTTGACTCATTTTCGAGTAATTTTTTATTAGCCATGTTACCCTAGATTGGATACTTATTGCTAAGGCAGAATTTGATGAGGAAACCAAAGTCCTGTTTACATAAAATGATTAATGTAGGCAACCTTTCTTGATCCTTTTTAGTATTATATGCCTTATAATTAAACATTGACCTTTATAAGAAATATCTATTCATTCAGCTATTAATAGAAGGTTTATCTCAACTTAATTTAGCTCTACCATCATTTATTGTTTATAATTAATGACTTTCAAGTAAGTTCATGCTATTATTAATTGCTTTATGAAGTTATTCTTTGACATTTCTATAATGATTAACCGAATTATTGCCTGAATGTATTTTTTTTTACTAACTCTTGTTCGTGAAGTATTAGCTGAAGTTAAATTACAGAAGGGATGGTTTTTGAAGAATATTTTTAATATTTTCCCATTTGATACAAATACGATCCAGTTTTTACATAAAATTTTACATTAAAATTATTTTTAAATTAACGTAAAATACGTGAAAATAAATATATGATAAATTTGTCTAAAATCTAGAATTTCTATCTATGCCAAAAAACACTATAAGTTAAAGATTGGATAGATTTGGCGCTTACTTGAAGCAAATCCATTTTTAGAAAATTAAAAGAGGAACTGTTGTTCAGATTTTCATATATTTTATTTGCAAAGTGAAATAAATAAAATAATACAACTTAAATCAGCCGTGACATGTTTCGGTATACAGGACCTTTTTCAAACTGTAATTGAACTTCTACCATTTTATCTAATAACTAATTTAGGTACATTTATTTAAACCCTACCTAACTTATACGGAATTTCTTGAAAGTGTTATAAATAAATTGACCATTAACAAGATCCTGTAATTTTTTTTTTGAAGGACTTTAACTTGGTACAATACGAAGATAATTACCTGAACTTAAAGATTTAACAATGGGGTGTTGTATAAAACCTAGTTGAGTATTTAGCAATGCATTGGAATCCTTTAATTTGTTAATTTCCAACGATTCAAGCAAATTCAACTTTTTATTTTTGTTATTAATATGTAGTATAAGTTTTGAACAAAACTAGGAAATTCAGAAAATAATGTGAAACTTCAGTCTTATTCTCAAATGCTTTTTTATGTTCTTTTATTCTTTGTTTGAATGTTCTACCCGTTTGACCTATGTAAACTAAATTAA
This sequence comes from Pachyrhynchus sulphureomaculatus, assembly GCA_019049505.1. Classification (NCBI taxonomy): domain Eukaryota; kingdom Metazoa; phylum Arthropoda; class Insecta; order Coleoptera; family Curculionidae; genus Pachyrhynchus; species Pachyrhynchus sulphureomaculatus. The sequence continues at coordinate 65,080,693 of CM032452.1, read as the reverse complement.
AATCTGGCTCCTGTCAATTTATAAACCCCAGATTTACTATGTTTTTTAGTTTTAGTTTTGTTGTTTTTAGTTATTTTACCCAAAGAATTGATTGTGTCGGAGGCTATCTTTAATCCAATATTTTCTAGATATTTCGAGACTTTGTAGGTGAGTATGCCACAGTTTATTAGTGTGTCAAATTTAATGTTTTAGTTAACTGATAAAGGGTAAACCAAATTAATAGCTTTTTTGTGTTTTTTTTTATTATGTAATAACCTGTCTATTAACCTGTTGTCATATCCATTATTTTTTGCCATTTGTTTAATGATATTTAATTCTTTTTGAAAATTCAATTCGTTCATCGGAACATTGAGTAGTCTATGAATTTGAATATGTAAAGCTGCCATATTATGATTGTAGAGGTGAAATAAAATCTGATGGATTACCGTGTCTGTGTGTGATGGTTTATGATATATAGAGAATTTAAACCTACCTTAAAACTTTAGATTTCGTGATTGTTAGGTCTAAAAAATTAATTGAACTATTTTGTTCTATTTCAAGTGTGAATTTAATTCTTTTGCGCATCTCTTTTGTCGATCACTTCATAAAAGAAAATATCTTGGACGCCTTAACTATTACTCTAGATCAAAACTATTTTGAATTTAATGAAAAATTTTTCGCTGCCAATAATGAACTAATAATGGGAAATACTCTTAGCCAATTATGTGCAGGGATATTCATGGATCACTAATACACAAACATCTATTTATTTACAAAATTCTGTATTTGTAAAGATGTGTAGACGACATTTTAGGTGGTTTTATAGGAACACATAGACAGTTAAACTTATTTTTAGAACATATCAATAATATCCACAAAAGAATTAAATTCACACTTGAAGTTGAACAAAATAATTCAATTAATTTTTTAGCTCTAACAACCATGAAATCACAAAATAGGTTAGAATTCTCTATATATCATAAATCATCACACACAGACACGGTAATCCATCAGAATTCATTTCACTCCTACAGTCTAAAATGGCCGCTTTTTATAGACAAATTCATATACTACTCAATGTTCCAATGAATGACTTGAATTTCGAAAAGAATTAAATATTATTAAACAAATGGCAAAAAATAATGGATATGACAACAGGCTAATAGACAGATTATTACTATATAAAAACCAACAGAAAAAAACTATTAATTTGGTTTAGCCTTTATCAGTTAGCAAAAAATATTAAATTTAACACGATAACTTACTGTAGCATAGCCAGCTACAAAGTCTTGAAACTTTTAGAAAATATTAGTTTAAAGGTAGCCTTTGGAACAAACAATTTTGTAAAATAATAAAAAACAACTTTAACTAAAACTAAAAACATAGTAAATCTGGAGTTTATAAATTAAAATGTAGCTCCTGCACCAAAGTTACTATAGGTCAAACGGGTAGAACATTCAAACAAAGAATAAAAGAACATAAAAAAGCATTTGAGAATAAGACTGAAGTTTCACATTATGACTCCCACTTATTTTCTGAAAATCATAGTTTTGATGAAAATTTCGTTATAATACATATTAATAACAAAAATAAAAAATTGAATTTGCTTGAGTCGTTGAAAATTAACAAATTAAAGGAGTCTGAGGTATCTCTAAATAATCAACTAGATTTATATAACACTCATTTGTTAAACCTTAAGTTCAGATATTGTACCAAGTTAAATCACTTCAAAAATTTTACATAATTTTTTTAATACGCACTTTATTTATAATACTTTTAGGAAATTTCATATAATTTGGGTAAGGTTTAAATAATCGTACCTAAATGAGTTGTTAGACAAAATAGTACGAGTTTAACTACCTCTACAACACAAATTGTGAAGGCAGGCCTCACTTACGCCTGCCCCACATGGTGCCAATCCTCAAAGACAAGGATAGCACAAGTCCAGGCAGTGCAGAACAATGCCCTGAGGATGATCACACGAGCCCCTTGGTTCATGCGAACTAACCAATTACACAGAGACCTTGGTATGCCGACCATAAAGGTACACATGAGGCAAACTCCAATGAAGTTCCTGACCAAGGCGTCTCAGCATCACGATCGAATTATTAGGGACGCCTTCCTAACTCTCCCCCATGCCCGCAACCAATTCGTGAGACCCTCAGACCTTCTCTCAGACGAAGACGATGGCCCTCCCAACCGACCATGACAGAAGAATGTAATACTAGGTTAAGTTACCATAGGCCCTAGATTAAGTTATGTTAGGCCATAATCATGTTAAAAAACACATTTTCTAGGTTAAGTTTAGATTAGGAACACTATTGTAAATACTTAGGTTAAGTTAGAATAAGTATACTTTCTCACCATGTTAAAACAACGTTCATTTAATAGAAGTAAGAGGCTATGCCTTTCTTGTAAGACAATAAAGAAAATGAAAAATGAAAAAGTTTAACTACCGTTTGAGAAAAGTACTGCGTACTGAAACATCTCACGGCTGATATAAGTTGTATTATGCTATTTATTTCACTTTGATAAATAAAATATAGTGAAAATCTGAACAATAGTTCGTCTTTTAATTTCCTAAGATAAAGATTGTTTTAAAGATTATGAACTTTACGACATAATAAAAAAAAAAATACAAGTGTATTAAAACGGCAATAGAAAGGCAAATTATTTCAATAATGCACCCTTGCACGCTGTTGTACCAAGTGTACAAGTATGAAATGCGGATTTCAGACAACAGATGGTGCATCAAAGCAGTTTGTGCTATAAAGATTTGACACTGCGCAATTTTGTGTGTCATCAACAAGTGTCAGACGCGCAAGAGTAATAAATTGGAAAAGTGTGTGCATAGTGTTGTGTTGTTGTGTTCTATATGTCGAAATTTATACCGAACAAAGAGTATTCGCGGATAGCATTAATTTTTTGTTTTCATTTGAAGAAAACTGCTGTTGAAGTTGAATCATACCGATTACTTCGAGAAGCTTATGGAGAACATGCTCCATCCCAAGATATGTGTGAACGATGGTTTCGGCGTTTCAAAAGTGGTGACTTCAATGTTGCTGACAAGGAACGTGGAAAACCGCCAAAAAAATACGATGTGGAATTGCAAGCATTGTTGCACGAAGATGATTCGCAAACACAAAAAAAACTCGTCGAGCAATTGGGCGTTAGTCAACAAGCTGTTTCCAATAGTCTACGAGAGATGGGAAAGATTCAGAAGACCGGTAGATGGGTACCACATGAGTTGAACGACAGGCAAATGGAAAAGCGTAAAAACACGTGTGACATTTTGCTCGCTTGGTACAAAAGGAAGTCGTCGAATCGCTTTGGCAGAAAGACGATGCTCTGTGTTTGGTAGGACCAGAGGGGCGTGGTCTATTATGAGCTGTTAAGACCTGGGGAAACGGTTAATACTAAACGTAACCAACAATTGACCAATTTGAACCGTTCGCTGCTTGAAAAAAGGCCAGAATACCGAAAGAGGCAACACAAAGTCAAGCTGCTTTTTTCGCTATTATAGGTCAGTCTATAAGTTTAATAAAATAAATGAAACAAGATGAATAAATGCGTTGAAATTCTTTAGTATAGTCATCCTTAAGCTCAATAAATATTTTCCAGCGGTTTCCCAATTCATCTCTGAAGTAGTTTTCCGGACGACCTTCAAAATATCCATCTATGAATGCTATCACCTCACCACTTTCTGAAAAACGTTTCTCACATAGGAATCTTTTGAGGTTTGGGAATAGATGGAAGTCAGACGGAGCCAAATCTGGCGAATAGGGTAGATGTTCCAACAATTCGTACTTTAATCCGACCAGTTTTGCCGTTGCCAAAGCACCTCTATGAGAAGGTGCATTGTCATGATGAAAGTTGATTTTTTCTTCTGTAAACCGGGCCTTTTCTCACGAATTTTCTCATTCAGCTGGTGTAAAAGGTTGCAATAATATCTCCTGTGATTGTTTTACCGGTTTGAAGGTAATTAATTAACAAAATATCTTTTGCTTCCCAGAAAACTGATGCTATAATTTTTTTGGACGACTTTGACTACTTTGGCTGCTTTGGAACTGAACAACCGCTCACTCCGCTCTGCGGTTTGTTGCCGCAGTTCAAGATCATACTGGTAAACCCAAGTATCATCCATAGTTACAAATCGAGGCACAAAATCAGTTTTATTCTTTGCGAAACGAGCTAAATGTTTAAAAAGTTTTTCTCGAGTGCGTTTTTGTTCTGATCTTAGCAAATGCGGCACCCATCTTGTGAATAGCTTTCTCATACACAAAACAATAGGTAAGATTTCATGTACTGATCCATGCGAGATGCCTATAGCCTCAGCTAAATCATCCACGCTTAATTGACGGTCTTCCTTTACCTTATCTTGAATTTGCAGTTTTTGGACGTCCTGAACGTGGATCATCATTGACGCTTGTACGACCATGTTTAAACTATAGAGTCCATCTATGAACAGTTGAAAATGAAAAAGCAGACTCCTTTAACACTTTTACTAACTTTGCATGGATGTCAGTTGGCGATAAACCTTCCAACACAAAGAATTTTATCACTGCACGATATTTTAAAAAATACTCAAACTCGTCTACTTTAACCAGCAGATAAACAATGAATGACTTGACAGATCGACTTGAAATTTAGGGTGTGTTCATATGACAGATAAAGCTTCAAAATGGTGTTCAATATTTGGTTAAGCTCCAAAACTGATCTATTTTTATGAAAGTTCCATGAAACCAGTTGCTTAGTCAGGTTACAGGGGCAGAGGGGTTATATAGATACAAAGAGCGTTTCTCCTAATACAGCAAACTAAGTATCAATCACAGGGGGCTGTAGACGTTTCACAAAGAACTTTTTCATACAGTAAAACTTTAAAAACTTACACCATATTGAAAAATCTGTGACCCGGTGGGTGAGGGGTGAAGAATTTTATCACAAAAAAATCTTTCAGGAAGTGTAATTTTTAAAGCTTAAACCCAATTTGAAAATCGATATTTGAAAAGGGGAGGTGATTTTTTACTGAAGATGACTTGTTCATTCAGCGGAAATTCCACTCGAGAGGCAGAGAACTATTTGATACCGTAAAACTTTAAAAACTGAAACTCAGTTATAACGTCTAGAAGTGGGACCAATTTTATAGCCTCACGTTGGAGCGCTATTTTGTATAGCCTAACTTTCTTTGTTTTTAATAAATATTTTATTTATTAAATAGAAGCCGTTATTTGCCCCTTATGTATATCATAATGTTGAGAATGGATTGAGTAGATATTAATACTAATAGAGAACAGAATTAAGATATCAGCTAGCTCGTTTTTTTTTCACTAGTAGAGAATATGGATAAGAGATAATTTTTTACGTCTTTTGAAAATAGTCTCTATAGTTGTTAAAAGTTGGCTGTACAGATTTGGGCACTATTCATTTTAGGATAAAAAGAATTCAGCTCAAAAAATGAAAAAATACTGAAGACTACTTCGTTGTTAGTTACGTCCTGAAAGAAAGAGCAGGAGTTATATATAAAGAGGGTATATTAACAAAATAAAAATTCCTACTTTTACTACACTCTTAAAATTCCATCTACTAAATAAAAACCTCTTATGTTATGAAAGTGTACAATATTGCATAGAGTCCTTAAGTTAGGATTATTAAGTTTTTAATACAAGGCTTCATAACACACAACATTAAAAGTCTGTGAAATTAACTCCGCGAATTACACGTGTTGGGTAGTCGTTGGAAACACACTTGTAGACAGGAAGTGAGATATTTAGACTGGTGTGTTTATGACTTACTGATTGTTTCTCTTGGTGGGTTTTCCATAAGTTACTTGGCCTCTCCTGGTGAGATTCTCATAAAAAATATTGTCTCAGCCACTACCATCCTAGTTTCTTTTGGGTCGCTAAACACTTTTTGACCCGAAATGCCTGGGGATGAGCAGGATATTTCAAGAAAGGAAAAAGGCTTTAAACTTGAGAGCTAGAAACCATTACTGCACAACTGCATTACTAAAAAACCACTGTGGCGTGCTGGAGAAGAGAGCCACTACGGCATACTGGCGGAAAAAATCCGTTACTGCTTCATGGTGGAAAAAGCCCTTCAAAATTCAAAATGGCTGCTAAATATCTTTGTCCCTTCTCCTTGCATGCAAATCTCGACGCATTTAATGCGAACTAAAGAAGTTAAGTCGGCAACGCACGTTACACACTGCCGGTTTAAATTGGACTGCTCAAAAAGTTAAAACACTGTTTTAAGCTACACTGCTTAAAAACTGAAATTACTGCAATAAATATAAACATGTAATAAAATATAAATTACAGGAAGAAAAACGGTGTCGTAATATAATCTTAAAATCCAGGAAAAAATGAATGTTAGAGTATTTACGTCTGTTGTTTTGCCTTATCTAGTTTAAGAAGATGCCTCAAGTACACATATTCTTGTACTTGTACAGTTTAAAAATCGATGACCAGGAGTGGAGATTTTTCGCAAAACAAAATCTTAAAAGATTCCCTCAAAAAAACATTCTTAGGGACAGAGGGCATATCCCTTCTGGTCCCCCTTAGCTGTACTACAGCTACTTCTTTTTCGAGAATATACAACCAGGACTTGCTTCACATCAAACATTGCTAATTAAGTACATAAATTTAATTGTTGGTGTAAAGATGAACAGTGGGTAACGTAATCACTTTAACAAGCTTGGATTTTGTTGAAGTAACGAAGCTAAACGTATTTACTTATTAATTATTTAAAAGGACTGGCAAACGTTTTTGATATTTTCCTATATATAAAAGCTATTCGCCTACATATATTTTTAGTTATTTTAAACACAGTTTTGGCGACTTTAAGGTGGCTTAATTGATTTATCTAAGATGAACTACTTAATTACTTAACTCAATGACCAATATTTTCAGCATCTTGGGAAATTGATCCCTAGTTAAATTTCAACCTTATTCTGCAGAGTAATGTTAACTAAAATAGTTTTTTAAATCACCACTAATCGAAATATCTATTAACTCTTTGTAAGTAATACGTAGAAAAAATTGTAGTTGCTTAGTGAATAATGATCATTAGGTATAGCCTGTCCCAAAATATAAGATCCTGATCTTTGCTGTTTTAAGTGGGCGATATAAAAATTCTGACCTTTTGTTTATTAGATAGACTTAAAAATTTTATTCATTAATGCAAATAAATAAAATTATAAGTGTTTTTGGAGATGTTTATTTATAGATGCATGTAAAAACAAATGGATAAGAAGAACAAATATACTGTTTGAATGAATGGGGTTTACAAGAGGGGACATATTGTATAAATAAAAATATATTTTAACTTAAGCCTAATTCGGTTTCACTATCACTGTCATCAGCTGAGGTAATTATCAGTAGTTTTATATTATAAACATAAATATATGAATCTTGAACTTTAACAACGTGCTGAATGGAATTCTTCCAGCTTTCACAAGGTACATCATTTATAACTTTTTTTACCAATTCAACCACTGACACGCTTAAAGTAGGAGAAACATTTTGTGCCCTTATTTTTGATTTAACTTGATGCCAAATATGTTGAATTGGATTAAACACACAATAATACGGAGGAAGCCGCAAAACAGTGTGTCCCATTTTCTCAGCCATACTATCTCAAACATATTTCTTTTTTAATTTATAGTCTTTCAGAACTTCCAAAAGATCACTTTTTATAACTAAAGTCAAAATAAATGTCATTTTCTAACATATATTCCTATTTCTAATTCCGATTTGGTGTTGGCTGCATTAGGAACCTTATTTAGTAGGCGACTATAACTTGCATTGTCCATAACTATAACACTCTGTTCGAGAATATTTGGCAAAAGAGAATTTTGAAAAAGTTCTGCGGTCGTGCCTCCATGATAGTCCAAACTAGAATCTTTTATGTTTTTTGCAGATAATACCCAACCCTTTTCAAATCCATCATGCAAAATGGTTATCCGTTTAACTTTATTTGAAGGTTAGTCTGATATTTTGTACTGCTGTTAACCCACCCTTTTTGCACAGTGTCATGGGTATCGAACCATGTTTCGTCAAGGTATGTGACTCCATCACTACTTGCCTTTTGTTGATTTTTCGGAACGTGAATCCCATTCTTAAGAGAATTCTGTGAAGGGTTGATTGGCCACAATGTATGGTATATTGGTCCCGTCCTGCACCAGTCTTAATTTTATTTTGTCTAGTGCCGGCACCAACTGCTCTTCATATATAGAATATATTTTGCTCCTGATGACGTCTTTTTCACAATCGTCTACATGATGCATTTGAAAATCTTTCCGTTTTTTCCTGTTCCTGAGTGATGGTTTTCCTACAATTTGGGGTTTTTGTTTAATCAGATTTATTTTTACCAAACTGTCGTAAACATTTTTCGCTATTTGTTTAGCGTTAAGTGATAAATGTTTCTCTTGCGATAGCCACTATTGAAATTTTCCGACGGACGCCACATAATTAAAATAAAACTGTTACGTTGTGAGTTGTAAGTAAAACTAAAAATAAAAATAATAAAAAGTATCTTTCGAATCGTAATGGAGACCTGTGGTCATTAGGCTTATATTATCAAATACTGCTCCAAACCGGGTTGCCAGGTAGTAAATACATAGGTAAAAATAGATCCAATATGATTGCAGGTGCAAGTGAGGGCGGTATACAAAGCAGGTGAAATAAAAATACGTTTATCGTAATACCTGGCAACTATGCATAAAACCTTAATAGGGTCGTTTATTGTCCCATTGAAAAAGCAAAAAGCCAGGATCTTATATCTTGGGATTTACTTTAAATCTTGACCTTTAGAACATTAAAATTATAGAAGATCCAAGGCAATGGACAACCTGGCTAGCCGGCTACAATTTTCCAAACTATTCTTCTTCTTCTCTTGCCTTCTCCTAATGGAGGTTGGCCACCACTTCTATAAATGTTTCTCTGTCTTTCGCAACATGAAACAATTCTCTTACATTCATGCCGGTCCATCCTCTGATGTTTCTCAGCCAAGAATTTTTCTTGCTTCCGACACTTTTTCTACTGTTAACTCTTCCCTGCATGATACTCGTAGTTTGCAATAGTGAATATTTGTGGTTTCTGAGTACATGACTTAAGCAAGATGTTTTCGTACTTTTATGATTGCCAAGAGTTTTCTGTCTTGGTCTATCCTTTGTAGAACTTCCTCATTAGTGATCCTGGCTATCCATGGGATTTTTAATATTTTTCGATAGAGCTACATTTCATATGTTTCTAACTTCTTAGTAGTGTATTGCTTCATTGTCCATGTCTCGACTCCATACAAAAATTGAGAACACACGTAGCATTCCAGGAAACCTAATCTTAGAGCGAGGGATAAGTTTCTGTTTGCAGAACATTGTCCGGAACTTTAAAAATGGTTTTCTTGCAATCTCTATTTTGGTTTAATTTCAGTGTCTTGGTCAATATCGGATGTGATATAGGTGCCTAAATATTTGTACTTTTCTACATGTTCTATTTGTTTTCCTTCGAGGAATAATTGGCAATTGTTGGTTTGATATTTAGAAATGACCATAAATTCTGTTTTTTTCCGTGTTTATCGTCAGACCCATTTCAACACTTTCTCTACTCACGTTGTCAACCAGTGTCCTCTAATGTCTCTGCGCGGTATCGTCGGCAAGGCGAATGGTGTTTATTACTTCACCTTCTATACTGATTCCTTTACTTCGTTTCCATACTGCTTTCTTGAAGATGATTTGGGAATATAAGTTAAAGAATACAGGTGACAGTACGCGGTCTTGCCTGATTCCTCGCTGAAACTGTTGCTATTTCATTTACTTGTACTACAGAAGTCTGATTCCAGTAGATGCGTTTTAATATTTCCATGTCTTTCTGGTAAAGTTAGATGTTCTTTAATTCTTCTAACAGTCTGATGTGCTGTACTTTATCAAACCCTTTTTGATAGCCTAGAATGCATGTATAGATGGTCTTGTTCTACTCTCTACTTTATTGAAGGAGGACCGTCATTTCAAAAAGTGGTTCTCTTGTTCCCATGCCACCGCCGTAAACTGTCGAGTTATTTTTCACATTTCTTGTAGATTCTAATTTGTATAATTTTTAATAAAACTTTCAAAGGGTAGCTCCTGAGAATAATCAACCTGAAGTCTTCGCATGACATGAGATTATTTTTCTTAGGTATTGATATAAAAACCATTCTTCGGGGTCTATTCCGTCGTTATATATCTTGTGAAGGGCTTTATGTTCTTTTCATCTAATACCGTTAGCTGTTCCACGGAATATTTCATTAGGGCCTGGTGCCTTTTTATTCTGGCTGTTCTTGAGTGCATGTCTAACTTCGGTTCCCAAAATTTTCATAATAGTCCCCTGTTGTTGTGGATTCTACGTTATCGCTTCTATTGCTGTTGAACAATTGAAGAATATACTCTTCCAGGCACTTTTTTATGTTTTCTTCTTTTGTCACAGTGTTGTTCTGTCTGTCTCTTGTTACGCAAGGTATTCTTTTTTTTGTGTTACCTGTAGCCTCTTTTAACTTCCTATGTAGATTGTTCGTATCATGTTTATTATTTAGTTCTTCAATTTCCTTGCATTTCTCTTCCATTCATTTTTCTTTGAGTTTGTTGATTTCATATTTCATCATCCTATTAAGAGCTCTATATTTTTCTATATATTTATTCTTATAACCTCTTCTTTCATCAGTCATTTCGAGTATTTCCGGTGTTATTTAATCCTTCTTTTTTTTTATTTCATGCCTTCGAAGTATTTCTTTTCTAGCTTCCAATAATGTTTCAAAAATGTTCTCTTTTAACTTGTTATTGACTTCGTTGTTAAACAATTCTTTATACTGTTCATCCTTTAATTTGTCCAAATTCATTTTCGGTCTTCTGGAGTGTCTTGTATGTTTTCTGAGTCTAAACATCATGTTTGCTAATAAAAGATTATGATTTGTGGCACCATTTGCATCTGGATATGTTTTCACACTCCTTACACAATTCCTGAAACGTTTGTTGATAAGTATATGATCAATTTGGTTCCTGGCCAAGCTCTGTTCACTATCGGTCGGTGATATCCACGTATAGAGTCATCTGGGAGGTAGTTGGTAAAAAAGTATTTGTTATTACTAAGTTTCTTTCTTGACAATACTGAACAAGCTTATCTCCCCTCTTGTTTCTATTCCCTAGCCCAAAATTACCGACGATGTCGACAACTCTTTCTTTCCCTATTTTTGCGATAAAATCTCCCATTACACAGCCCCACAAAAAAAAAAGTGGGGTATACTTTTGATGCGATATATCAGATCCGTAGTATTTTTGCCCGCTGATCACGAATCTGACGTCAGAATATCGCCATCACATCTCAATTTTTTTCTAACCTCAAAAAATAGGTAAAAATTAGTAAAAATTAAGAAAAATATACTCCTAAAAAATTGATTCAAGCTTTTTCATGAATCCAAAGATGTATTAATATGTATTCGGACACGCTAAGCTAATATTCATCGGTTGGATTAAGCCATACAGTTCTGTTTTCATTCTAACCTCAATAAATCAGACAGATATAGTGCTTCTAGAATGCAAAAACGAATTCAAATTAAAATTCAACCGATTCTTACCAAATTTGGTACACGGGGGTTTTTTGGGTTGCTGATCATGAATCTGAGGTCGGATTTGCAAAATTCAAAATGGCGGATCCAAGATGGCGGACAAAATTTTTGAAAACCAACCGATTCCTACCAAATTTGGTATACAGTTGGGGAATCCTCAAACCTGATACTCTTAAACCCTAAACCCTGAAACCTTAGACTCCCATACCCTGTAACCTCAAAAAATAGACCTCAATAACCCTGTAACTTTAAAAATGAGACCCAATAAACTCAAAACCAGGACTTTTAAACCATATACTCTCAAATAGTAGACCCTTAAGCCCTAGAATTGCGAAGGTTAGACCCGCGCCTAACTTTCCTTTTTTTGGCTGTATCTTGTTCTTTTTTCCGCGAATGACCTATTCAAAGGCTTTCTGCCCAAACGCTTTTGAGGACTTGTTTCTCTTTTTTAGCGACCAGCAATAGTCCGCTAGCATATGGTCATCCCATCGTCCTTGATACCGATTTTCTATGATTTTCAGATCTTGGTGAAAACGTTCCCCTTGCTCTTCACTGTAGTCACCAAGATTATCTGGGAAATCATCGATGTGGGAGTCCAGGAAATGTAATTTTAGATTCATTAAGCAACCTAATGTTTGAAAATTTTTCACCATTTTCTCGACTATTTCTTTGTACTTAGGACTTTTATTATTTCCCAAAAAGTTTGTTGCGACTACTTTAAAACTAAGCCAAGCAGCTTTTTCAATTTTATTCATTTTAGTAACAAATAATGAATCTTGAAACAATTTTCTTATTTGTGGCCCGTCAAATACGCCTGCCTTAATTTTAGCTTCAGAAAATTTCGGAAATTTTTTATGCAAATATTTGAAACATGGGCCGTTTGTATCTAATGCTCTCGTGAATTGCTTCATAAGTCCAAGCTTAATGTGAAGCGGGGAAATAAGAACTTTTCCTGGATCTACCAATGGTGGAAACAATACATTATTTTCACCAGGAGTGAACGATTCTCTTGTTGGCCAAATTTTGACGTTCCCTGTCTCTGCTATTCCACAGACATTTATAACAGGGATAAAGTGTAAACCCTGACTGTTGGCCAAGCAATATTGTTACAATTTTTCAGATCTCCACAAATTTTCCAGTTATGATCAGCATATTTTATTTTTATCAAAAGCTGCTTCATTTTTTCATATTGCTCTTCCATAACTGTGGAATAAGCAATCGGAATGGGAGCGTAAACGTTGGTATTATGCAGCAAAACTGCCTTAATGCTCCGTTTAGAAGAATCAATGAACAGTCTCCATTCTTCAGGATCGTATGAGTTATTTTGAAATTCATTCATTAGACCTTTTAAATCGGTACAATATGAAAGTGACAATTCCTCGTCCATTGTGAAATATTTTCGAAATTCTTCATCTCTGTTTCTATAATAAGAAATCGCAGCTTCTGGCTTAAGTAAATGTCTTTTCTTTAAAAAGGAAGCAAGATGCTCTGAACCATCTTTGGATAAGCCTAAATCTCTGACTAGATCACTAAGTTCTGACTGTGATACGAGTATTGGTTCTGGTTTACGGTTGTATGGTAGAAATTCTTTATCTGTGTCACTAGTATATGATAGGTTGTCACTAGAACATTCATTAGTAACAGTGTTTGAATCTTTTTCGACAGTCTCAATGTTTTCGGCATGAACTGATAAGGTGAAATCATTTGTTTCCATAACATCAGCATCAAGTGGTTCAGGAGGCGGAATTAGTTTAGTTGGTCTTGTTACTGTCGAAACATCGTTATAAGTAATAGTGCTTTTATTTTTTCAGTTATGCCTAGATACAACATTCATACAAAAGTAGCAATCATTTTCACTGTATGGTCTATTCCATATTGCTGGTCTGGAATATTTAATCGCCTTCTTATTGATGTACAACATTATTTTGCAAGAACTGCAAATGATGTGGGGAACCCAATCTGTATCCTGGTGCTGTATTTCAATGTTAAAACAATCCTTATATAAGGTTTTAATCTTATCCGTTATCGGTGACCCCATTTTACTCAATACGTGTTGACAGCAAATATAACAAAATGAATCACTGTTTTTATCGCACTTATGAAAAGTTCTTGTACCGTGAGACCGTTTTCTTGTAGCATTATACTCTACATGAGCCAAGTCACCCACACATGAAGAGCTACGGTCGCTGGATGACGACGGCTGCGGGCCCGCTTTCCCACCCTGACCAACCGTCGATACTGGGTTTCCGAGTCCCTGCATCGGAATTCTCTTTCTTCTACCTGCCATGACGGCATCTAAGCCGTTATCCAGGGACTCTGCCGGCTAGTGGGGTAACACCGTTGCCCACCGTCACTACGTGGAGGTGCCCTGGATGCAGGTAGAAGAATAAAAATCGACCGATGAATTTTCTCGGCGTTCAAAATGGCGCGAAAACATCTGCCATCTTGAATTTTGCAAATCCAACCTCAGATTCGTGATCAGCGACCCAAAAAATCCCCGTGTACCAAATTTGGTAAGGATCGGTTGAATTTTAATTTGAATTCGTTTTTTGCATTCGAGAAGCACTATATCTGTCTGATTTATTGAGGTTAGAAAGAAAACAGAACTGTATGGCTCAATCCAACCGATGAATATTAGCTTAGCGTGTCCGAATACATATTAATACATCTTTGGATTCATGAAAAAGCTTGAATCAATTTTTTAGGATTATATATTTCTTAATTTTTACTAATTTTTACCTGTTTTTTGTGGTTAGAAAAAAATTGAGATGTGATGGCGATATTCTGACGTCAGATTCGTGATCAGCGGGCAAAAATACTACGGATCTGATATATCGCATCAAAAGTATACCCCACTTTTTTTTTTGTGGGGCTGTGTTATTATATTTAACTCAAGCTTTTTAAATTTTTTTGTTAAGTCATCGTAAAAAGTTTCCATTATTTCCTCACTGCTACTATTACATTATATGTTATGCTCTATTTAGAGCTAGTCTTAAACGAAGTTGATAATCATTAGCTCAAAATATACAATAGATATGATAAGAATTAACTAAGCAACAGAGTACACCGCCATGGAACGTGAAACTGATGAAACCTTTAACCTAAGAGAAAAGCCCACGGGCGGGTAAAAGAGGATACCATACTTACAAAACAGACTAAAATCACCAACCGTTCTTTAATGTTCCAAGGAATCAAGGTCGCTAGTAAGTTTTGGGTCTCCATTCGGCGAACAGCTCTTTTTCGAATAAAAACTGTATGTCTGGAAGCAAAGCCCCAAACATGGTTCGTTGGTCGAATTTGAGCTTAGTACAGAATTAAAAAGCTCTCTTTTCTATGCATGTAACATGCTCATGCCCAGACATATTTGTTCCCAAATTAATGCCTAGCAAATTGAATGACGATGTTAGAGGAATGGAGTGTCCCGACACAATTATGTCGGGTTCAGCAACGTTAACTTTTTTAGAAAAAAACCTGCCGCCTGGGTTTTTGTAGTGTTAAATTCTACTTGAATTGATTCAGCCCGATACTTGGTGGAAATGCATAGCTAGAAGTTTTACAAGAAGTAAAACACTACATAAATTCCCAATAAATTTTTTATTTTTAACACCATGACATGTTTCGCTGTACGACAGCTTATTCAGATGGTTTGTTACAAAAATTTTTTATTTGTAACAAACCATCTGAAGAATCTGTCGTATAGCGAAACATGTCATGGTATTAAAAATAAAAAATTTAGTGGAAATTTAAGTAGTGTTTTACTTCTTGCAAAACTTCAAATTCTACTTGGTTATTATCACCCCCATATAATTTCTGTGTAATCAGTTTGATCTGAAATTAACAAATACTTTCTTCCTCCACAAGGATATTCATCGCTTTACTTGGGAGAGACCATCATTAAATCAGAAATTCACAATAGATTATATTATAACTAAAGTTCAATCCACATTCAAGATATACGACACCAGAGTTAAGAGAGGAGCCAACTGTGACACTGATCACCATCTATTGACTACTAAAATAGTGTACCCTTTTTCATCAAACAACAATAAAAATTTACAAACTTATCACACAGACGAAGACAAGATAGAAATAAAAATGAAAAGATACAAAACTTATCTATTTCAACACGAAAGTATTAAAAAGCTTTATCAAAGAAGATTACACAATGAATTCTTTACACTGGAACCAACCGAAGATATAGAGCAAGAATATGAACGCATTAAAAAAGTGATCCACAAGGTGGCACAAGAAACTTTAGGAGAGTATAAGTAGGAAGAAAAAAAAACATGCAGATATTACATAACAGAAGAATTAAAAGGACTAATAGAGAAAAAAAATAGATTACACCAAAAATATTTAACATACAACTCAGAAACTACCCGGGCAGAATACAAAGAAAAAAATAGAGAGGTACGTAAGAAAATAAAAAAAGAAAAAAATGAATACTGGGAACGAAAATGTGCACAGATTAACACGTATATTGGAAGAGCACAATCGACAGAAGTGTGGCAAACCATCAAAAATATGAAAACGAACAACAAAGAGAGGGCCGTAAATTTAATATCCCTGGAAGAATGGAAAAATTATTACGAAATATTACTAACTGAAAACAGACAAGAATTCCTTAGTATAGAGGATAATGAATCAGAAGAAACAAAGGGAAAGGACCATGGAGGAAGTACAAGCAAATCTAAAAACGATGAAGAATGGAAGAGCGGTCGGACCAGGTGATATCTCTGCAGAAATGATTAAAAATGGAGGTATAACCATGTGGAGAACAATAACTAGCTTAATTAATTGTATATCACAAGGAAGAACACCTATCGAATGAAAAAAAAGTTACATTTCATTAATCTAGAAGAAAGGAAATAGAAAAGATCCTAATAATTATAGAGGTATATGCGTTACAAGCACTATGAGCAGACTGTACGGTAAAATATTGCAGAATAGAATAAGAGAAACAATTAAAGGAAGGATGTCCGGAAACCAAAGCGGATTTACTCCGGGCCGGTCGTGTATAGACAACTTGTTTACTTTACAACAATTGATAGAAAAGAAGATCCAAAAAGATGACGAAATACATATGACCTTTATAGATCTTAAAAAGGCATACGATAGTGTACCGAGAAATAAACTTTGGCATGTCTTGAGTAGGGATAAAAGAAGGGATGATAACAACAATAAAAAAGTTATATAATGAAAACATAGGATATGTGAAACAAGGACGCTATCTCTCGGCAGCTATCCACATTACAAAAGGTCTAAGACAAGGGTGTTGCCTTTCACCAATCTTATTTAATATATTTGTAGACAACGCTCTAAAGAAATGGAACCCCACTTGCCAAAGCATGGGAATCCCCATTAGTGAGAAACGCCTATTATCGTTAAACTTTGCAGACGACCAAGCAATAATAACACAAGATGCATTTGATATGGAATATGTTTTGAAGAGATTATACACAGACTACAAGGAATGGGGACTAGAGGTGAGCCCTGAAAAGACGGAGTATATGGTTATGAACTCGGAAATAGAGTTTGATGTCTTAATTAACAACGATACACATGTCAAACAAATCAAGGAACTTAAATATCTAGGAGTACTGACTGACAACAAA
The DNA here is from genome assembly GCA_019049505.1 of Pachyrhynchus sulphureomaculatus. Taxonomy (NCBI): domain Eukaryota; kingdom Metazoa; phylum Arthropoda; class Insecta; order Coleoptera; family Curculionidae; genus Pachyrhynchus; species Pachyrhynchus sulphureomaculatus. Next base: position 65,063,507 of record CM032452.1, on the reverse strand, counting down.
AATGGTATAGGTTAAAAGGAAATACAGAAAAAAATACAAAGGGCCAGGAGGATCATAGGAGCTCTAAACTCAATATGGTGGAATCAAAACATAACTACACAAAACAAAAAGAGAATTGGAAGAACAATGGTAGAATCGGTTTTCAAGTTATGGTAGTGAACTGTGGGTAATGAAAGAAGAGGATAAAAGAAAAATAACGGCGATAGAGATGGATTACCTGAGAAGAAGTGCCGGAGTGTCCAAATTCCAACACATAACAAGCCAAGAAATACGCAACAGAACAGCAGCAATAGAAACAATTATACAAAGAATAGAAAATAGAGGATTAAAATTGTTGTTTGGACATCTACTCAGAATGAACGATACAAGATGGCCAAAAAGGCTCTTGACATGGAAACCACCGGGAAGAAATAAAAAAGGACGACCACGTAAATCCTGGAATGAAGATATGAGACAAGCCATGAGGTCACGAGGAATGGACGAAGAGTTCGCGGACGATAGAGAGGTTTGGAGAAGGCGAATGGGAACACAACACTTAGTTGTATAATTGTTATATATTACTTGTGTATATATACAGTTAAACTCAAATATATATATATATATATATATATATATATATAATATATTATATATATATATATATATATATATATATGTATATATATAAATGTATATATATATATATATATATATATATATATATATATATATATATATATACATCTCTGAACTGTACGTGGTAAAGAATGCTCTTTTTTACAATCCTATCAAGACGGAATGTCGATATCTGCTAAGGAAAATTTTTTACATGATAAAAACCATCGCATTATGGCCGAAAACGTCGAAATTTTATAATAAATAAAAATTTAAACACTGTTATTCAAAAACGAAGATACCTATCAAATTCTCTGAACTGTACGTGGTAAAGACTGCTTTTTTTTATAATCCTATCAAGATGGGATGTCGATATCTGCTAAGGAAAATTTTTTACAAGATAAAAAACCATCGCATTATGGCCGAAAACGTCGAAATTTTATAATAAATAAAAATTGAAACACTGATGTCGAACCGATGTCGAACATATAGTATATGTTCGAGCATTTAAAGTAAATGAAGAAATAAGCGTACTGTAATCTGTAAAGCTGTAGATTGGATTACTGGTCTTTTTCAGCTGATCGTTAATATAAATGAGAAAGAGGGTAGGATACAGTATGGAAACTTGGGGAACAAAGGCATTGACAGTGGTTAATATATATAGAAATAGACGGAACAAGCCCGTGAGAACTTCTTATTCTTACATTATTAGTATAGGTGGTCTAAGATTAGGACCAGACTGGAATGAAAGCATCAATAATTTCATAACCGTTGATGCTAAAATCTGTCAAAAATATTGACTCTAGTACCAGTTTATAGAAAGGTAGACGGCACACTCAAGTTGTTCACTGTCTAGGACCTCCCTTACTTTGATTACAACGGTAAAACTATGATATTAATAAGACAACTCTGTATATAAAAAGCTAGTTCCAATAAAATATAAGAAGCAAGATATACGACACCAGAGTTAAGAGAGGAGCTAACTGTGACACAGATCACCATCTATTGACTACTAAAATAGTGTACCCTTTTTCATCAAACAACAATAAAAATTTACAAACTTATCACACAGACGAAGACAAGATAGAAATAAAAATGAAAAGATACAAAACTTATCTATTTCAACACGAAAGTAATAAAGAGCTTTATCAAAGAAGATAACACAATGAATTCTTTACACTGGAACCGTTGATGCTAAAATCTGTCAAAAATATTGACTCTAGTACCAGTTTATAGAAAGGTAGATGGCACACTCAAGTTGTTCACTGTCTAGGACCTCCCTTACTTTGATTACAACGGTAAAACTATGATATTACTAAGACAACTCTGTATATAAAAAGCTAGTTCCAATAAAATATAAGAAGCAAAAAGTAAAAATTCATTTAAGAAAAAATAGTTGGTATTGCCATAGTTTTTATCTTCGAGTCAGGGTTAACATAGCATTTATAAACCGGATCTAGAACGTACATTGCCTGATAAGGCAGTGAACAATTAAATTTTGTTTAATGCTGTACTGTTAGCTTGCGCTAATTAGAAAGTCTTAGATATATTTTAATTACCCGCTGCTGCATCATTTGCAAAATAATTATTAAACTTCATTACTGAAAGCATCAGTGTCATTTATACAAGACATGAGTTTCAACTTGGTTGACGTCTATTTAATGAAACTCGGGTATAAATAGCATTACACACGAGTGCATATTGGAATATACATACAATTACAGAAACTGTCAGGTGTATAAATTAGATAATGATGCAACAGTTAGTAACTAACAAAGATTTCCAGATAATAGGGAATTGTTATAAATTTTGCAGTTTTCATTTTATTAGGAAACGTTCAATTTATTTATTATTCGCTGCTCCTGTTCTTTATGCAGTAGTTTTTTTTTTGATAATACCATAAAGTAATATCCTAACATAACTAGTACATATTATGATCAAAGAGTTGGATAAAACTGGTATCTTCATCGATATTGATGAAACTTTGTAGATACATACCTGAAGTTTTAATGAAGTTTGGTATATGTACGAGGGCTACGTTTTAAGTTTCTACAAAAACAATGAAAGAAAAAAAAATTGTTACAAATCGTTTTATTGTTTTTCAAAAAATTGTACACTTTTGCATGCGCTCGAACTAATTTTCAAAACATTTTTTCCACTCTGAAGTTGGTACCTCAAAAAAATGGTTTTAGAACGATTCAACAGCTTCTTGAGATGATGAAAATCGCTGTCCACAATTTTTTTTTTTTGACATTAGGGAACAAAAAAGAAGTCGTTAGGGGATAAATCAGGTGAATACGGGCAATGAGAATACTCAGTATATATCACCACTACACCAAACACTTTATTTTTGCACTCGGCGCGCGTTTCACTAACCATGTTAGCTTCATCAGGAGCGATGATTGACTAAAGCTAAACTATAAATCTACCCTATTTATACTTAGCCTAATCCTTGAATTACTCAGGCGAAACTAATCTCATAGGCAAGGCCATCAGTTCCGATCAAGTAACCAGTAGAGGGGACTATAAGGAATAGGCTCTCTGTCTTTATTTAAACTACTTTTACATTTTATAATTTCCATATTTTCGTATGCGTTCAACAAACTCCTATCAGATATTTTTTTTTATTAATCTTAGATTATCTAATGTTACAGTATGATCAGCTTCAAGGAATTGTTCGGCAATGCTAGACTTTTCTGTTCTACTGTATTTTAAGTGTGCTAAATGTTCTTTAAATCGTGTTTTAATTGACCTTTTAGTTTGCCCCAACATACTTTTTGTCACAATCATTACAATTAATTTCATAAATTCTACTTTTCTCTCACAATTAGGAATCTTATCTTTGGGATTTCCTAAGATATTCCTCAGATTGTCTGATGACTTATAGACTAAGGTGAAGTCTACCTTGTTAAATACCTTATTGAGTCCCTTGCTATATTTCGGATTATATTGGATGGAGACATACTTGGTTTAATATTCAGAATTCCACCTTTTTTACACGCGAAGAAAATAACACCAAGTATGTCTCCTTACCATATAACCTGAAATATAGCAAGGGACTCAATAAGGTATTTAATAAGGTAGGCTTCACCTTAGTCTATAAGTCATCAGACAGTCGTCGAGTGAAAAAATAAAGTGTTTGGTGTAGTGGTGATATATACTGAGTAGTATCATTGTGCCAAAGATTCCACATTCCCAACTTAACGGGCAATGAGAAATTAATTCGATGTTTTTCTTCGTCAAATAATCAATTGTTTGACATGCTGCGTGAGAGCTGGCATTGTCATGATAAAAAATGATGCGACGTTTTTGGTTGTTATTCCTGATTTCATTGATGACTTCTGGCAAACAAATTGTTGTATACCATTCAGCATTAACTGTTCTTCGATCCTTTAAAGCTAGCGATCATTTTCTTGGTAGTGCTTTTAGAACGAACTACTTTGTTGGATTCGGTTCATTTTGGAATACCCAAACAGTTGATTGTTGCTTAGTTTCCGGCTCGTACGAATATATCCAAGTTTCGCCTCCTATTACGATGTAGTATCCGGATTTTACATGTCCTCGGTCGAATTTTTTGAGCATTTTTTTACACCAACTGACACGGAGCCTGTTTTTGAGTTTCAGTCAAATTATGCGATAAATCGAATGCAGTTTTCGCTATACCTCTATTTCACGGTAAGTCACATGTCGATCCTTTTCAATCATGTTGCGCACAGCATCGATCTTTTTGGAACAACAACCGATTTTGGTCGACCTTCACGAAATTCATAGCTGATGGAAGCACGGCCATGACGAAATTCTGAAAAACTAATTGTTGAGTTAGGCCTTTACTAAAATCGTAAAAAATCATCCAAAAAAAACATTGACGTGAAATTTCCATTTATTCACAAAACTGTTTTTTTAAACGCTCACTGTAAACAAACTACTCGGCCAATTTCTGAGGTGCCACTGTTTTAATAATAACGAATGTTAAGTTTTATAATAATGGTAATGTCACATGTCAATAGTGCCATTTAGTGGTCGTTTGTAAAAACTTAAAAGACCGCCCTCTTATATGTTTTACTAAATCATATTTTTATACACAAAAGTTAGTACATGTTCCTGTTGAGAAAAGGAAATCTATATTATGGAAGATAACATAATAGTTGTTATTTTAATCGAAAAATACTACGACATCACCATTTTCCCTAGAAAAGCGACTTAACCATCCGTTAGTGTCATATTCACTATCGTTAAAATTGTTCTTGTTTTGTAAATCTGGAAGCAAGTTAGTGTAATAATAGTTAACATATTTAGGACTTATCTATTTTCTATTCAATTTACAACGTTTTGATGTTCTGGTCAGTTCATAATTACGTCGACCTATATTCGTAGATTGCTTGCCACTATCTCTTATAATAAATTTACGAATGATTACGCTTCTGATTATACACAGAAACTCCAGTTTTCGATTAGTTTATTGAAAATGTTTTTTAAATTACTGTTTTTTATTTTGTTTACTAGCTTCCGCAGTTTTTCATATGGTATGTTAATATATTATTTTCAAATTTGGGTTTAAAACACACATGGTTGGGCTATTTTCTATTGTTTCAAAAGGCAGATTGTAACTATGCTGTATTATTGGCAACTAAATTATGTAAAAAAATAATAATAATTGGAAATGTATCGTAAAAGCCCTCGAAACATACGAGATATCGAAAATTTATTTAAGTTCATGTTTTGTGTAAGAACAATAGCTTTTACATGGAGAATTAGATGAAAACGAGTCTATCTCAAAAAAGAAAAAGTTTTTTGACGCCAAGAGAAAGAAAATCTGTTAATGCAACTCTGGCACATTCAATGTGTAATTTAGCTTTAAATGATCACAGAGAAAAAAACAAATAGCCAATATAATGAAATGATACTAAAGGTACAATATTCCAGCTGCAAAAAAATAGTTAACCCAGCAGTTAGAAAAAGAATGGATATGATGATGATACTTTTTGTGACACCCCCAAGGTTTTACTGTGATCACTATATTACTTTCAAATCACTTATCCCATTAACTGTTATTATATAAGTTTGCATATTAGTCCCCTTATCATCATATCCAAAACATCAATGATGTTTATACGAACACAAATATTAATATGATTTTCGCTTCAGGAAATAATCTTTAACAATATTAGAATAAACGTTAACGTAAACAACACAAGTTTGTATCGAATTTAGTTAAATGACAATCAAAATACAGCTACAGCAATGATAACGTGTAAATAATTTAGTTAATGAAAACTATGAAAGTTTCCCCAAGTTGGAAAGTTGTTTTGAATATTAATTTTACCTTACCGGAGATAATTTGCTAACTTATTGTAGTTTAAAACTGGATTATATATATATATATATATATATATATATATATATATATATATATATATATATATATATATATATATATATATATATATATATATATACACACAGTTGTACCCCGGTTATCCGAGGTAACGTGGGGAGGCCCCGTCCTCAGATAACTGAAAACTCGGATAATCCGGATTTGTTTTTTATTCATTCAAAAAATAAACACCAATATTTTAAACCGATGTATTAACGTTTTTAACATACAAATAGGTACATACATTATAAAACAGTGAAATAGGTATCTATGCGCTTCTGTTTCATGTTGCATCTTCTTTTTCTCGCTGCAATGTTTCTTCATCTATTAAGAGGAATCAAATCCGCTGGGGTTGCCTCTGGTTGTTGTTCGATATACCTCAAAGCTTTTTCCAAGGAAGTAAAAACCTTCTTGATGAGAGATCTCAGTGGGAGACTGTTCATCCACTGCCGCTTCGTCATCGTCATCTGATTTTTCGGTTTCTTGAAAGGCATTCGTTATTTCTTCAATATTCATTTCTTCTTCTAAATCATCTGCTGTAAACCATTCAACAACAGCTTCTCTTGTCACATTTTCGCAACCTTTTAATTTTTGCATCAATTCAAATAAACTTTTTTCTTTTTCTTCTATCTCGCTGTCAAAATTTGAACAGGACATTTCTCCATAGCTTCTCAATTTCAAAGCTAATGCATTTAATGGAGTATCATCTTCACTGTCATTACAGTCCTCAAAATCAATAACTTTTGACCAAGATTTTTGAATAGTGGTAGTACGCACAGAATCCCAAGCTTGACTTACCCAGTAAATAACATTTTTCAGTGTACCCTTTCTCATTCCATTGATAATAACCTCCTTTTCTGTGTATTCTAACAGATGTTCAAGATATAAACGCCTATAATTTTTTTTAATGTTTTCGAGGATGCCTTGATCCATTGGTTGCATTCTGCTGGTTACATTTGGAGGAAAAAATTTTACAATTTCGCCCACATGTATCGTTCTCTAGGGTAAGAGGGAGCACTATCCAATACCAAAATTGCTTTAATAGGAAGACGGTTTCTGTTCAAAAATTTAGTCACAGATGGCACGAACTCTTGTTCAAACCAGTTAGTAAATAAGGTTGCATCCATCCATGCGCTCTTCTGACTTTTGTAATAGAATGGTAGGGCTTTGGGTGAGATGTCTTTTAAAGCTCTTGGACGTGCAGACTTGCCAATCACCATCAGTGGGATTTTGTGCTTACAGATGCATTGGAACATACACATAGTTAATCTTTCCTTCCTTTGTTTGTGCCCAGAAGCTGATTTTTTCTGTCGAGATGCCAATGTTTTTGATGGAAGCATTTTATAATTCAGACCAGTTTCGTCACAGTTGTAAATTTGATCACATGTGTATCCACAATCTTCGATTTGCTTTTTAAAGTTCTGCTTAAACTTCTTAATTGATGACACATCAGCAGAAAGTTTTTTGACCACATACAGTCAGTTGTCGTACACCGTACCGTTTTTTCCAGCGGTCAAGCCATCCAGAACTGGCGGTAAACTGATGTATCTCTGGGAATTGCCTACTAATCATTATTGCTTCCTGTTAATCTCTGTTGGTTAAACCACATGAATAAAGCTTCGTTAACCTTTTCATGGTCGCCGGTTTTCATTTATTTTCTTCCTGAGGACGAGGAGGCTTGATTTATACACCACTCTTCTATTTTTGTGCGGTTTCTTTTCCAATCTCCAATTGTTACCTCACCTACTCCATAATCTCGTGCAACAACTTTACTTGTCTCTCCTGCTTCAATTCTTCTGATGGCTTTTAATTTTTCTTCAATAGGAACGACGAATTTTTTACGCTTGTTTTGCTCCATTATAATACGACAAACAAAAATTCAAACAAAGCAGTTCGTATTAATTACACTTAACTACCAAAACTCCAACCAAATAAATTATGTGAGTATACTAGTACTTCTCCGTAGTAAACGCTATAATCAGGTTCTTAGATTGGCTCGGTTAATCCGGAGCTCGGATAATCGCGACTCGTTTAATCGAGGTTCTACTATATATATATATATATATATATATATATATATATATATATATATATATATATATATATATATATATATATATATGTATATATATTGAGAAATTCACGGTCGGTAGTAATATTCATTCTTACAACACTCGGTAAGCAGACGAACTTCACAAGCCCCTATGTAGGTTGTCAGCTACTAATAATGGTTCGCAATGTATGTTGATTCGGATATACAATAAACTTCCAAAAAAACTAACGGGAATCTATACTCTAAGGAAGTTTAAATCAGAGCTAAGACGATACTTGGTGCCTAGAGCACATTACTCATTGAATGAGTTCTTTATATAGGTTAAGATTGTTGGTACCCAGATGTGAATAGTGTAATGATTACTATTTTTTTATGTTTATATGTTACATGTATTTTTAATTGTTTTTGACGTATCCTATACTATGTCTTTGTGCTATATTGTGCATCTGCATCAGTCGAAAAGGAAATAAATGTTTATTTATATATATATATATATATATATATATATATATATATATATATATATATATATATATATAAGTCTTTTTTTTTTGGTAATCAGGTTCTTTTAAAAAAAAAAAAAGTATTAGTTGTTTATTGACGTACATAAATATAAAAGTTAACCAATCACAGCAAAATATCAAAAAAACACTTATATCGTACTAAACAATTTATTAAGGACAATCCCCAAATTATAGTACTTAAACCTGATAAGACAAATGAAACCATCATAATGAACAAAACAGAATACAACGAAAAAATGGAAGATATATTAAATGATACAGATAGTTATAAAAAAATAAATAGAGACCCAACAAATATATATCAAAAGGAAAATTGATGGCTCACCCAAAAAACACAAACAAGTTACCCCGTTAAGACCGATTGTTTCTCGTATACAATGGTCATTATACAATTTTTCTAAATACTTAGCCAATTGCCAATTTAACATAACCGGTAAAAATGATTATTTTATTAGACTCGTCTTTAAAACATCTATAGACACAGTGAAAATTCCATCGAATTATAAATTTGTGTCGTTTGATGTAACATCCCTGTATATGAATATTCCAAAAAAAACTAGCAAAAATTGTCATTAATAAAAAATGAGATCTGTTACAGGAGCACACAATAATTTCAAAAAGAAATTTTCTTTACGCTATAGATCTTACATTAAACACTATTTTCAATTTGAGAGTAAATTTTACAAGTAAATCGACGGTTGTGCCATGGGTTCTACTATTTCACTAGTCATTGTTCAGCTAGTAATGGAATACCTGGAAGAAGAGGTTATTAAAAAACTAAATGTTAACATTATATGGTATTTTTCAAGAGGTTTGTGGATGATCGTTTATTAGCAGCACAAAATGAAAAAATTACTGAAATTCTATACATTTTTAATAGCTTCCACAAAAAATTACAATTCACATCAGAAATTGAAAAAGAAGCTAAAATAATTTTTTTGGATCTGACTCTTATCAGAAAGCAAAATAAAATCCTAACGGAATGGTAGACGAAAATCTATTTGGTCAGGGAGATATTTGAATTTTCACTCTAATCATGCAGTGTCCCAGAAAATCAGCGTTATAGTGGGTCTAACAGACCGAGCAATAAAATTAACTTTCCCTAAACTAAGACCAGCCGCTCTTAAAAAAGTAAAAACGGTCTTATTGCAAAACTATTTTAGCAGAAAGTTTTTCACCACATACAGTCAGTTGTCGTACACCGTACCGTTTTTTCCAGCGGTCAAGCCATCCAGAACTGGAGGTAAACTGATCTATCTCTGGGAATTGCCTACTAATCATTATTGCTTCCTGTTAATCTCTGTTGGTTAAACCACATGAATAAAGCTTCGTTAACCTTTTCATAGTCGTCGGTTTTCATTGATTTTCTTCCTGAGGACAAGGAGGCTTTATTTGTACACCACTCTTCTATTTTTGTGCGGTTTCTTTTCCAATCTCCAACTGTTACCTTACCTACTCCATAATCTCTTGCAACAACTTTACTTGTCTCTCCTGCTTCAATTCTTCTGATGGCTTTTAATTTTTCTTCAATAGGAACGACGATTTTTTTACGCTTGTTTTGCTCCATTATAATAGGACAAACAAAAATTCAAACAAAGCAGTTCGTATTAACTACAGTAAACTACCAAAACTCCAATCAAATAAATTATGTGAGTATACTCGTACTTCTCCTTAGTAAACGATATAACGCACTGCATTCACGCAAATTTACATGCTGAAAGAGTCCAAAAACATAAATAGGGGAACCCCTCACACGGGCTAGGGGGATTCCTCGAAGGCCCCGACGATTTTAAATGGAAATATGTACATACATATTTTAGAAGCTCGGTTAATACGCAACATAGACGCGCGTAGCTCGGATAATCAGGTCCTTAAATTGGCTCGGTTAAGCCGGAGCTCGGATAATCGTGACTCGGTTAATCGGAGTTCTACTGTATATATATATATATATATATATATATATATATATATATATATATATATATATATATATATATACAAATATTAACGTGAAGAAATTAAAAACCATTTAATTTGTTCCGAATTACTTAGTCTTGGAACTTAGTATCTGGATATATCTGTTAAATTGTTTTTTGTTTAAAAATATATATTAATATATATTTTTAACATTAGCTGAGTGTATAAGATGAAGAATCTTCAGTATACCATGTACTTATTAGTCTTCTTCTTTCTTATGTGGGAATCCACATAAGTAGGCTAAAGCCTGTTTTTTTTCCCTTTTTAGCCTGCTCCGAGGTGGATGTTTAGCACTCTTTCCACCGTTTCGGGGGTCTGCCTTGAGCTCTTCTACCGACGAGTTTGTTAAGTTTTGCTTTCTTCACTAGGATGTTGTCATCCATTCTATTTACGTGTTTGTCCCAGTGTTTCTTTCTCTCTCTTACCCACTTGGATACATCTGGGATGTTACTTAATTCTCGCAGTTCTTCGCTTCTGACTCTATCGTATAACTTTTTCCGTGTATGTCTCTGATTACTTTCATCTCTGTGGTCCTCAACATTTGTATCGTTCTGCATGTGTCCGCTCTTGCTTCCACTGCGTATGTTAGAATGGGCCTCACTGCTGTTTAATAAATATTTGTTTTGTTTTCAGTGTGTAAAGTATTTGTTTTTCCATACTATATCGTTTAGCCGTCCTGCTATTTGTGATGCTTTCATAGTTTGCTGTTTTACTTCCAGTTGTAAACCTCATTGGCTAGTTATTGTTGTTCCAAAGTAGTTGAAGATGCCAACCTGTTCTATTATTTTTCCTTCCACTTCTAACTTGCGTCTTATAGGTTCTTTAGAAGGCTCCCATATATTTTGTTTTGACTGTGTTAATAATCATGTTTAGTTTCTTTGCTCTCTGATTGAAGGTGTAGAGAAGCTTTTGCAAGTTATCTTCGGAGTCCGCGATTAATACAGCGTCGTCAGCATAGCAAACTATGCGAAAGTATGTATTTCCCATTCTATAACCTAATATTCTAGGTAGATCTTCCATTATTCTGTCCATAATTAGGTTGAAAATGAAGGGGATAAGGGAATCGCCTCATTAGTCGTTGATGTAATAGTTGAAAGATATATTACTCACACAATGCTTAATGTAATTAGATAAATTATTTTATTTTAAATAACTAACGAGTGTAATGAATAAAATCTTATTATTTCTTGTGTATTTTATCTTCTTGTATATTTATATTCTTATAGATTTTCCCTCTTTTTATGATCATAATATTATGACTATTGATAAGTAGTTAGACCAGACCACTTCCCATTGTCAAAAACAAATACGGTTGCTATGGACAGAACTTTGACACCTAGGAAACATATACACAAAGTTGGTGGTCCAGACATGATCATCCAATCATCCATCCAAGTGAGGATTTTCTTTCGGGATTTTCTTTGTTTCGGTATCAGAAATATTGTGTCAAAAGTCCATTGCAAAACCGTTGCTGTAAAAAAGTTGTCGAAGGTCGCAAGAATCAGTTTTTCTCAGATAACTCGTGAATTATTAGTTCTATGTGAATTTTGGTTATTGTAAAATTTACTCACCATCAAAATCTACATAAAAAAGGTCCTATACAAAATTTACGTAGGACTAATAGTTCTCAAGATATGAGGCTGAGAAATTTTGGAGAAAGGCGCATACTCCACTGTACGTTTACGTATAGTGGTGTATACAGACAATATGACGCATTTATGCGTAGAAAAGCTATGTGATACACACACATACATACACACACACACACGCACACACACACACACACACACTCATAATTCTTCCTCTCTGAGGTGTCCTTGAAGTGGATCCTTCTTTATAATAATGATAGTAACGACCTTGAATTACAGCTGTCTGGAATTTCATCGAAATCTTATAGGTCGATGTATACTTGAAATTATTTGACGAAGCCTTTTGTCCCTTGTAAAACTCAGTTTAACGCTATGTATCGCAGAGTTCGGACATTTTATTCATATCGAAACATTCTGTAATTCTATTACAATGGATGACAACACTTGTTGCATTCATAATGAAACTTTGTTGAGTGGCGCGATCGTGATTTGTTCACGGTTTAGAAACAATTAGAAATGCGAGTGTTGAAAGGGGTGATAAACATATCGATTATTTACAAAGCGTAAATACTGTGATTGTGCATGTTGAGTGTCGTGAAAACTATACGAAGAAATTTAACATTGAATCATATAAGAAACGTCATATGAGTGGTTCTCCTTCAACATCTTAATGCTCTCTTCATTTGACATTGATATGTTGTGTATTTCTTGTGGTGAATTAACAAGCAAAAGCAGTGGAAAGAAAGGAAAAAATGCGAGCAACGACAGTTATGGGAGAGCTGTGAAGAGTTAGGTGCTGCTATTTACCATAATATATATTTTGATCTTTTTATTTTGCCAACTTCTGATCAAAAGAAAGGTCGTCCAGTAGACGAGGATATTTCTAGTACAGTTTTTTTATTATTTAGAAAATAATGATTGTCAGTCAATTCACTCTAGAAGAGCTAAAAGATGAAATTAAAAGTCATGTTCCAGCCGATAAAACAATAGTATCTAAATGGAATGATCGATTTGGTTATTATATCATCATTACTCCTAAATCTAAATTGCTGACAATTATTTGCTTTTACGATACTCTGGTAAATTCTTTACGCGCGTCGTAGTATGACGATAGGAAAAAAAATCCCAAAGAAGAACGACTTCGCATTATTGAGACTCCTGTATCAATTTTTAGAGAAGATATAACTTCAGTTGTCGTCAATACAGAGTTTTATATTTGATAACCTGAACGCAGATATTCCAGAAAGTTTATCCGTTCTTATAGAAGAATTTTTTTTTAAGAATAAAAGAGGAAATAAAGAGAAATTGAAGCCTAAGTGCAAGGCAATAAGCGATGCTATTATGGCTGCAGCATGCCCAAGTTTCTCAGCGTCATACTTCGAGAACTATTAGTCCAACGTAAATTTGGTATAGGACCTTTTTATGCAGATTTTGCTGATGAACTTTCATAATAAACAAAATTCACGTAAAACAATAGTTTACGAGATATTTTGTCCTTCGATAACTTTTTTTACCGACACTATTTCGTAATGGACTTTTGACGCAACATTTCTGGTATCGAAACAAATAAAATCCTGTAGGAAAATCTTCACTTTGATTTTTTTTCAGAATATTGGTCTTTTTTTGTATAAAGTGACTGGACTATGATTGTGCTAGTAAATAGAGACATTTTTGAAGAAGACATGATGGACATGAATTGCAAATTTTGTAAAATCGAACATCTCTCGATGATGAAGTGCTTCCTTTTGAGTGTTTCAATTTTAGTTATTGTAAAATTTCGATGTTCTCGGGTGTAATGCAGACATCAAATTTTAATATGTTATAAAAGAGACCCTTCTTTACCATGTGTAGTAGAATACAATCGGTGGAGAGAGTTCATTTTTGAATAGGAATGTTTCAATTTTATTTATTGTCAAATTTTGATATTCTCGGGTGTAATGCAAGGGTTTTAATTCAAATAATAAATTGTCTAGCAGATAGAGACATCAAATTTTAATATGTTATAAAAAACACCCTTCTTTACCATGTGTAGTAATAGACAATCGGTTGAGATAGTTGGTTTTTTAATAGCAATGTTTCAGTTTTAGTTATTGTAAAATTTCGATATTCTGTGGGTTAAGCGAAGGTTTTAATTCAAATAAAATAACCGGTCAAGTGCAAGTTGAACTTGCACAATTAGTGTTCCGTACGTTAATTGCTTTTAAGATAAAAAATTTTGTTACGGTAGTATAAAATGATCAGTGACTTCACAAAACACACCATTTTTTGATCAGTACTTTTCGAGATAAGGTAGGGGGACAGTTATTTTTCACCATTTTTAAAAAATAATACGAAGAAAAGTGTGCCCAAGTATTACATTATATATATATTTTTTACTCGTGTTTTCACAAGCTTTCATTTGATACCACACTCAATGACCTAGTAAAAAAATTTTTTTTTTTGACTTCCGATTTCACTCCCCAAAACTAACCCCTTAAGTCAAAATTTAACTTTTAAAACTATACGGCTCTGATGAGGCCATCAATTCCTATATTAGTACCAAATTTCAACTTTCTACGGCAAATAGTTTCTGAGAAAATCGGGTGTGACAGACAGACAGACACCGAAGTGATCTTATAAGTGTTCCGTACGGAACACTAAAAATTGCCTTAGCAGAGAGGGACATCAATTTTTAATATGTTATAAAAGTGACCCTTTTTATCATGTGTAGTGATAGATAATTGGCTAAGATAGTTCGTATTTGAATACGACTGTTTCAATTTTAGTTATTTTAAAATTTCGATGTTCTATGGTGACACGAGAAGGTCTTAATTCAAATAAATAAATTGCCTTAGCTGATTGTGACCTCAAACTTTAATATGATATAAAAGATACCATTTTTATTATGTGTGCTAATAGATAATTGGCTAAGCTAGTTAATTTTTGAATACGACTGTTTCAATTTTAGTTATTGTAAAATTTCGATGTTGTCGGGTTTGACTAAAAACATTTACGTGGACATGTTTAGTACATTGAGGGAATAATGTCTTTCCTACTCCCTTATTAAAAATTGGTTGTGGATTTCTAGCGAGGAAGAATCGACATCGGTGATGAACACCGTGTCGGATGGTCTGTTTATGTGTTTACTCGAGGGAATATTAAGGCTGTGCATGATATAATTGTGCAGAATCGACGAATTAGGCTGAAAGGTGTAGTAGATACTTTGAACATTTCATACGAATGTGTTATTTATATTGTCCATTCTGATTTGGCTATGGGCAAATTATCAGCTAAACGGAGCCCTAAATGTCTGAACGTCAACCAAAAACGACTGAGAGTAACAATATCTAAATTGATTTGTAGTCGTGTTGAAAAGGATCCAGCTAACTTTTCGGATAGAATAGTAACTATGGATGAGACTTGTGTCCTCACTATAATATAAAGACAAAGAAACAACCGAAGAAGGGGAAACATGCACGTTCCCCCCGTTTCAAGTAGTTTCGCATTTAGGAATCAGCAGAAACAGTATTTGTTACCGTTTTTTGTGACGAGGATGGGATACTTCTTACAGATTATTTGGAACACGGAAAAACAGTGAGAAACGCTGAGAAAAATAATTTTGCAAAAAAATAAACGAAGTAGCTTTAAACTGATTGATCATCCCTGATATTCCCCTGATTTAGCGCCCTTGACCATTCTCAGAGTTGAAAAACATTTGGAAGATTGCAAATTGCAAACCAAGTTCAAGATTTTTTTTGGAAGATCTAAAATTATTCTATAATCGTTGCATTGTGCATTTTTCTTCATTTTTATGAGCACAGTACGCGTGCTGCAGGAAAATTCCTAAAGCACTGGAGGAGGATGCACGTGCAGAAAAAGCGATTCACCTTGGTCTTGAACCGCTGTCAGTTTTACTTAGTGGAAACCAAAGTCCTGGGCAAATCATTTTAAAAGGATGAGGTTTTCCATACAAAAGAATTGAAAACGGTTGTGCGAGGAGTGATAAGCTGAACTACATACGGATGTGAAGTATTAGCGCGACGTGTGTTCCTAGCATACACCGGGAGGAATTAAACGGGCGACATCCGTCGAATAATTTCCATTAAAATACTTGTAGAATAGACTCAAGTCGCCAACCGTTCTTCGATGCTCCAAGGAATCAAGGTTGTTAGTGAGTTCAGGGTCTCCAGTCAGGCCTACGGCACGTCATAATTTAGCAAATTATAGATAACATGCCCGGGTCTCCATTACTCTTCGATTCTTATTCTTTCAAAGAGAAAAACGGTGTCACTGTAGTATGCGGTCTACCTGCAAATCTTAATTGTTGCCTACCTACAATAAATATATTTCTAAGCAAATCAATAAAATAATAGGGTAAGTCTCGTTATTAATGATAATGACAAGTTGCTAATAAGTATATTTAAAAAGAAGCCATGCTTGACTTTTAAGGAAGATGCAGCCGTGATTTTTTTGCAAATGCATAATCTGCACGATTCGCGGGTCGCCGAAAATATAACAGGGGAAGGTTCTTACAAGGTGGTCAACAACCTAAATCTGAACCTAGCAATGCACCTGTGCAAAACAATCGAAACTATGGTAGACGAATAGATGGATCGTGGGGTTTGGGTTTGAAAACAAAACAAGAAATACGATATTTTACTGTGGAAAGGAGAGACGAAAACACATAAATGCTAATTATAGAAAGAGAGGTTAAATTACAATCTGGTATTCATTCAGACGAGTGGTCAGCGTATAGGAGTGTCAGCAGGCGAGGCTTCGACCTTCAAACCGTTAATCACCAGCAAAACTATGCTAATCGGCTCACAGAAGTTCATACACAAGGTATCGAACGGTCGTGGCTAGATGCCAAAATTTACATCTTAAAGAAAATTAGGGGAATACCATTAAACTATCTTCAATCAGATCTGGACCATTTATTCTGATTTCAGGAAGATTGAAGACGACCAATTTGTCAGCTTTTTAAAGGATATTGCCTCTGTTTATAGATATTAGTTGTAAATATATTCGAAATAAAATCATTATTAATAACAAATTGTTGGTCTTATCAATTATTATTGTACAGCAAATTTCGGATAGTTTTCGCTTCTACTTGATGGACATTCATTATAAATATATAGTAAAAGACTGTTTTTAGTCAATTTGCACTGGTTTATTTAAAATGCCATGATGCGTTTCGTTGTCGATGCAGCGCGCACATACGCAGTGTAAAATGTAGATCTGAAGAAGCTGCATCGACAGCGAAACGCGTCATCGCAATTTAAATAAACCAGTGGAAATTAACTAAAAAGAGTCTTTTATTATATTTTTGTATAGCAATGTTATAGTAGGGTAAATCTCAAAATTTTTGGTAGACCGCACGCTACAGCAGCACCAGAAAAACTTACTACAGTGTCTCTTTATGGCGTAGGATATGTGCTGCAAGAAAATCCTGCTACAGGAGCGATACATGAGCGGAAAAAGCGATTCACGTTGGTCTTGAATCTATGCTGCCAGTTGTCCTCGGAGGGAAATACAATCCTAGGCAAATTATGCCAAAGGATGATGTGTTCCCCATATAAAAGACTGTTTAAAAAGTGTTGTATGAGGAGTAACAAGCTGAATTTCAAATGGATGTGATGTATTACCGCGACGACAGCATGCATTGCGCTGGGAGGAATTAAGCCTGCAGATACTTGTAGAATAGGCCCAAGTCGCTAACCGTTCATCGACATTCCTAGGAATCAAGATTTTTGGTGAGTTCTAGGTCTCCAATCAGGCTAACAGCTCTTTCCTGAATAGAATCCAATAAGTGCAGTGTATGACTGGAAGCAGAGATCTAAACATGAGAGTATCGTTGGTCGAATTTGAGCTTTGTATAGAATTAACAGTTGTTGTGGAGTGTAAGGCTTTCTGGTTCGAAAATAAATATTCCCAGCTTTTGAGAAGCACTCTTGCTATGCTTGCACCATGTTCCTGCCAAGAAGAGATTAGGCTGAATAAATAATTTTTGGTTTAGAGAGTTCCTTGTTCTATGTATTCTAAGCTAGACGCTCATCCTTGTCCCACGTAAGTGTGGACTTTAGTACACTAACAGGGGCAGAAATAATATATTAATCTTACTTTTTATAACTTTTTAAAAATATTTATCATTACAGTCTGTCAAATAAGAACATAACCTCTCGTATTACTGAAAAAATGTGTTTCGAGAATATTTTTTGCCAACAGTGTATTCTTTGGTATGTTAACAACGGCGTAATTACCTTAGTAAGATGTCCAATCGCCTCCTGAATCAATAATCGCCATCGAGGCATGCTGACGACGAAATTCTCTGCATACTCTGCAAATTTTTGGAATTTCGTGAGACAACTGAGACAAAGTCCTCAGAGTCTTTC
Source organism: Pachyrhynchus sulphureomaculatus (assembly GCA_019049505.1). Classification (NCBI taxonomy): domain Eukaryota; kingdom Metazoa; phylum Arthropoda; class Insecta; order Coleoptera; family Curculionidae; genus Pachyrhynchus; species Pachyrhynchus sulphureomaculatus. The sequence goes on along the minus strand of CM032452.1, from coordinate 65,045,025 downwards.
CTCTGAGCTTTCTCTTTACAAGGGACCAAACGTTCCCAATAGAGTTGACTTCCGGCGATTGAGAGGGCTATTCTAGTATCTTATCGTGGGCCCAAGCGAGCTGCTTCGCGTCCTGATTTTTGCCCAGCAAAGGTTTTTCTAACGTGCTTCGGAATTTGACATCATGAGCATGAAGATGTTGTCGAATGGTCTTATGGGACACCTTCAAACCCGATTTTCTTAATTTTGCCGCTCCTTGACCCATCGTCAATTTCGAGTCCCGTGAAAACAAAGACATGGTTCGTTTTTAGACTTTCGGATTGACTTTGCCTACCGAGCCACGTTTTGGCAAGTCGTCGACATTTTTCGTCTCAATGAAATTTTACCACTTCTTCACAAACGATACCGGCGTTTTAATATATTTAGTGGGCGCGGAATGTATTATTTTAGGCCCTTTTGGATGGGAACAAAGAAAGACTGCCTCGAACCGAAGCGCATACGAGTAACTCATTTTGGATTTTACGTGATTTCGACGAAAGTTCGGAACCGACTGTTAATTTTACTAAAATGCGTCGTAGACAAAGGTTCCCTCTACCGATTTTTTGTTGAGTCGCTAGAATCGCATCTCACAAAAATGAATTATCGGGGACACGTTCTTACTTGACAGACTGTATATAGTTTGTCTTGAGAGCATATTTAAAGTTTAACTTAAAATAAAGTATCTTTTATTTATTATCTTCACTTCCATAATCATCTACCAATTACATCTACATTAAGGACGCGATCCACCGTGGATACATTCTACGTAAGTTATGACAACGAATTAAGCGAAAATTCTTTAAAGCAGGTGCACATAAATTCGATTTAAATTGCAACTTACGTCTCTAGAAAATTTCCAATTTCTGAAACTCATAACATTAAATGTGTTAGGATGAAGATGAAATTTTCTGTAAAGCGAGAGACGTACGTATATTTATAACCCCAAAGATTTACCTTAGAAAATTACGTAGGATAAGAGAAAAAAGTTAAATGGGATTTTAGACTTTTTGATGGTATAAACGATCTTTTTTTTTTTTGTTCGGAGTGGATTCATATTTTTTCACAGAAACTCTGGCAGATAAGGAAAAAATTATTTAAAGATCTTAAATAGATTTAAATAAACTTTAATTTTAAAGGTAATAGGATATTTCATTTTTTGGGACCAAGGTATGGCTTTCTTAAATTAAATAGTTAAGTCTGTATGTTATTTTTGACACTTTTTTGTTAGTTATCTCTCTCTCTCTCTCAATCCTTTTACCCTAACAGGAGTATCGGTGACACTATGCAGTGGCTGCCTCAACAGTTATTCTCTAGGCATCTCGAACCTGTGCGACTTCACTTGGCTCGTGCATACCCATACCAAGAAGAGATCTTACTTGAACGGACTATCTTGTTGGAGAGCGCCCCCTTGGTCTTCTACCTTCCACCTTCTCTATTACTACAAACTTTTTCGTGGCATCCACTTTCCTCATAATGTAACCAAAATATTTCAGATACTGTCTATTAATTCTGTTTGAAAGACGGTCATTTATAGTAAGCTCTGCAAGAATAGATACAACAGTATATATATACTGGGTGCCCCATATGTATGGAATAATGATTCCACAGCATTTATTAATCAGTGTATCAAAAAATGTTTAAATAGAAGTTATAGGGTGTTATACGACGCACATGCTGACGTTTTGAATTGTCAGTTCGAAGAAACTGCGCCATCTTGATTTTTTTTTAAATGGAAAGCCCTGTATATTATTTTATTTTTGAGACCTACTAAAATTCTAGATATTATTTGTCTAACATACCGTATGTCTAAATTGAACTGTTTTGGAATTATTGTAATTTGAAATTTAAAATAAAAAAAGACAAAAAACTATTAAATACTTTAGGCTTATTTTTAAGGTAACAATTGCTCAAAATGTCTACCGTTAACAGCGAGGCAATGACTCAATTTGTCATAAACAGAGTCTGTCTGAACAGAGTTTTGCAGTGAATCCGGGATGATCTGTGCTACTTCATATTGAATTCTTTGTTGTAAATCTTTTACAGTTTCAGGTTGACTTCGGCAAACTTTGGTTTTAAAATGACCCCATGAAAAAAATCGAGTGGCGTAAGGTCGGGACTCCTTGCAAGAATTATCTGAAGATGACTACGATAGACGCGTTGAATTTTGCGAGGTCATGATGGAACGAATCAATAATGATCCTAAAACTAATTCATAATATTGTTTTTTCTGACGAGGCCACATTTTGTTTTAACGGAAGAGTTAACAGTCATAACTGCCGGTACTGGTCTACTAAGAATCCCCACTGGTACTGGTACTGGTCTACTAAAAATCAACCTAGAGTATTTAATAGTTTTTTTTTGTTTTAAATTTCTAATGACAATAATTCCAAAACAGTTCAATTTAGATATATGGTATGTTAGACAAATAATATATAGAATTTTTAGTAGGAATCAAAAATAAAATGCTATACAGGGCTTTCTACTTAAAAAAATAAAGATGGCGTAATTTCTTCGAACTGACAGTTCAAAATAATTTATTGTCAACGTCAGCATGTGCTCCGTATAACACCCTATAACTTTTATTTAAACATTGCTTTGATACACTGATTATTAAATGCTATGGAATTATTATTTCACCCCGTATATATATATATATATATATATATATATATATATATATATATATATATATATACTAACTCAAGAATCGTTAAAATTTAGATACAACATTGTAACATTCATTTTTTTCCTAGATTTTAAGATCATGTTACGTCACTGTTTTCCTCCCTATAATTTATATTTTTTCTCCATTTTTATATTTATTGCAGTGTTTACTAACTTTTAAGCAGTGTAGTTCACTCGAATTTTTGAGCCGTTTTTATTATAGTGTACATTGCGGGTTATCTACTGGATTCATTTAATTCGCTTCTAATGCGTCGATTGGCTAGATATTTGTATCCGAGAAGTAGTCATCTTGAAGACGTGATTTGTACGGAAGGGAGAAAGATATTAAAGGGTCCGGATGACATGGATCTTGGTTGTTTCCATCATGTAGCCGCAGGAGGCTCTTTCCATCATGTAGCCGCAAGAGGCTCTTGCCATCATGTAGCCGCAAGAGGCTCTTTCCATCATGTAGCCGCAAGAGGCTGTTTCCATCATGTAGCCGTAGCCAGGTCTTTTTTCCAGCCAAGATGAAGTAGGGCAGATATTTTGTGAAGCCAAAGTAAGGGCTTTTTCTTCAGAAAGCCGCCCAGTAGGCTTTTTTTTATCAAGTTGCCGTACTGATATATTAGTGATGTAGTAGTGCAAAAACGGTTTTAGTGTTCAAGTTCAAGGCCTTTTTCCTTGAAATATCCTGTTTATTCCCAGACTTTTAGGGGCCAAGAAAAGTTTAGTAGCTCAAAGGGAACTGGGGTAGCCAAGGTGGAGACATCAGTATTATGAATATCTCACCAGGACAGGCCAAAAACTCACAGGAAAACCGTAAGTCATCAGTATACCAATTCGTAGACCTAGTTTCCCGTCGACAAGTGCGTTTTACATCGTATCGAACTGGTAACTCGTGAACCTTCAACATCGTGTGTAACAAAGTTTTAATTAAAAAACCTGATTTAAAGACTCTATTTAATAATACCACCTATTAGACTAAGGGTTTTTTAGTAATAAGAGTAATAGTACAGTAGCAAAGTTAGAACTAGCGTATTTTAATGAAGCTAGACACCAAAAAGGCTTCTGGCGCTGACGGAATACCTGCCATAGTTCTCAAAAACTGTACAAGGGAACTAACACTAGTTTTCTGTAGACTTTTTAACCCATCCTACAGAAAGGGAATATTTCCGTCCTGCTGGAAATGTGCCACAGTTTAGCCGATACCTAAAAAAGGCAAGAAGACCTTGCCAGAAAACTACCGACCAGTCGCACTGCATTCAATAATATCGAAAGTCATGGAAAAGGTTATCAATGAGCATCCTCTAAAATATCTAGAACGATTCAATATTATTAGCGATCACCAATATGGTTTTTGTAAACATAGATCAACAGGAGATCTTCTGACTTATGTAACACATGTTTGGAACAACCCAATTGAATACTTTGGAGAATCTCGAGCAGTTGCTTTTGACATATCCAAGGCATTCGACCGTGTTTGGCATGATGGACTGTTGGCTAAGTTACGCTCTTATGGTATGTCTGAAAGGTTCTGTTTGTGGCTCTCATGTTTCCTCAGAGAGCATTCTTTACGAGTGGCGGTCGACGGATTTCTTTCTAACACCTTCACTATCAACGCCGGTGTGCCCCAGGGCTCCATACTGTCTCCTACTCTCTTTCTCATTTACATTAACGATCTGCTGGAAAAGACCGGGAATCCAATCTACAGCTTTGCAGATGACAGTACGCTTGTCTCTTCATTCACCTTGAATGCTCGAACATCGGCTGCTCAGGCGAATATCCGCAGACAGCAGGAAGTCGTTCAACTTAACAAAGACCTAGAAGAAATTCTATCTTGGGGTGACAGTAACCAAGTGAAATTTAACGCTACAAAAACCCAGGCGGCAGTTTTTTCTAAAAAAGTTAACGTTGCTGAACCCGACATAGTTATGTCAGGGCACTCCATTCCCCTAGCATCGTCGCTCAATTTGTTGGGCGTTAGTTTGGACGCAAATATGTCCTGGCATGAACATGTTGCAGGCATAGCAAGGAGAGCTTCTCAAAAGTTGGGAATATTATTCCGAACCAGAAAGCTTTACACCCCACAACAACTGTTAATTCTTTACAAAGCTCAAATTCAACTAACTATGGAATACTGCTCCCACGTTTGGGGCTCCGCTCCCAAACATACACTGCATTTGTTGGATTGTGTTCAGAGAAGAGCTGTCCGTCTGATTGGAGACCCAGAATTGACCGGCGGCCTTGATTCGCTGGAACATCGAAGAACGGTTGGCGACTTGAGTCTGTTCTACAAGTATTTTCATGGAAAGTGTTCGAAGGATGTAACCCCCTTAACTCCTCCCAAAGCGGTGCATGTTAGAAATACAGGTCGCGCTGGTGCTTCACATCCGTACGAGGTTCAGCTTGTTACTCCGCGTACGTCTTTTATATGGAGAACATCATCCCTTTGGAATAATTTGCCCAGCGCTGTGTTTCCCACCGAGTACAGTTTACAGCGATTCAAGAACAACGTAAATCGCTTTTTCCGCACACATGCCACTCTTGGAGCGCTTTAGGGACTTCCCTGCAGCACGTGTGCTAGACCCATAAAAAAAAAATTGTCATTAATAAACCTTTTTTCCTTATTTTAAGCTGGTGTTTCACTGAATCACCTATTTTATTTTTCAGGACAAAACGGTTGTACCATATCAAAATTATTCTTAACAGCTACATAACCCGTCAGTATTTTTTTAATTTTTTTGGCTGAAGTTAGATCCTTTTTATTTCAAAATGAATGGTGCCCAAAAGCCGTACAACCAAAACTTTTAAGCAACTATAGAGACTATTTTCAAAAGACGTACAAAAATTATTTCTACCTATATTACTCTACCAAGAAAAACTGAGCTAGTGTATGTTTAATTTCTTTAGTTCTTTTAATATTAATATCCACTCAATCCATTCTCAGAAATTATAAGAAAAAAAAAGAAAGAAAAGCTGAGGCCACAACATGAATAAAGGCTCCCTTTCCTAAACCATGTACCCTTGTCGGCTCCTTTTATGTCTGAGTAAAGATAGGAGGTTTTTGGAGGCATTTAACATGATGTATTCAAGACTATCCCTCTCTTTTCTCCAATCTTCTTTCCCAGGCTTTACAAAAAAAATAACAGTTTAACCTATGTTTACGATTGCTTAAAGTTTATCCATTTGTTAATAAAAACAGGAAAAATTTCTATGAAATATTTGGAATTGTAAAAAAATATCGACCACAAAATAAATTATGAAAAAATTTGAAAGCTCTAATTATTTTTTTGAAGAACACAATACTAGTGAAGGAAGTAAGAATTACAAATTTAAATAGTACGAAATTAATTTTAGAACTCTACAAAAAATTTCTTGTTTTTGTCCTAAAATTTATTTTATGATTTTTCTATTCATTATGCTTCAAAATAAAGGAAAATTACCCATATTCCATATAAAGTTTGCTTTTGTGGTAGTTATGATAATAATACATTTTTTTGAGTTATCGTAGAAATATTTAAATAGTTCTGGTATATTTAAAAATACCGCGAAAAAATAAACGGGTCGTAACTTTCACACAGTGTCTACAGATATCACTTAAGTGATAAACAAAAATTGACTGTTTTGTAGAAGACTTAAAGAGGTTAAAATGTCGTCGAGAAAGTGTAAATATGATGCTGATGCATTTTGTTATATATGTGGTATGTTTATTAAAGTACGAGATATAAAATTTTATTTAAACGCATGTGAAAAGTTTTGTGAAGCCTACAAAGCCTATTTCAACTGTCCTGTTCGGAATGTAGACAAGCTCCGGGCTCCACATATTTCTTGTAGTAATTACAAAAGATGTTTAGAACGTAAACAATTTTTAGTTTAAAAAAATAAAAATATGTTCATTTTTATCTTTATTTATTTCAGGTTAGTATCGAGGTGAGAAACGGAGTATGAAATTCGCAGTACCGAGAATTTGGCGAGAGCCAAGAGACCACGTTAATGACTGTTATTTTTGCGTAGTAAATCCAGCTAAAAGACGTAGAGGCAAAAATGCGAAACCCATCGAATATCCTGACCTTGCTTCATCTTCTGCTCCAATCTCACATAGCCCACAACTTCCAGTACTTGAACCTCCTAAAGAATTGTCTCAGTCAAGCTCATCTCATAAAATCTCATAAAAATATTGAAGATGAAGAATTTGTACTATTACAGGAACCATCGAAACCCCATTTTCTTACCTCAGAAGACTTTAATGACTTAATAAGAGATTTGAATCTGCCGAAGAGTAAGGCAGAGCTTTTGGGTTCTCGTTTGGAGCAATGGAATTTGCTTATTGATGTCAAAATAACAGATCAACGAAGTCGGCATGAGACATTTGCTACGTTCTTCACCAAAGAAGATGGACTTTGTTATTGAAACGATATAAGAGGTTCGTTTGAAGCAATTGGGATGACCTATATTTCCAGTGAATGGCGTTTATTTATTGACAGCTCGACGAAAAGCTTGAAAGCCGTTTTATTACATAACGGAAATAAATTTCCATCTCTTCCAGTCGCTCATTCTGTACATCTAAAAGAAAACTATGAAAGTGTTAAAATTTTACTCGAAGCTTTAAAATATCAAGAGTATAAGTGGCAGTTCATTGGAAATTTTAAGATGGTAGGATTTTTAATGGGACTACAGGGTGGATATACAAAATATCCGTGTTATCTCTGTTTGTGGGATAGTAGAGCGGATGCTCAACACTATGTTCAACGATCATGGCCACTAAGAACGGAATTTTGTGTTGGAAAACAAAACGTCAAAAGTGAACCTATTGCTGAACCTGAAAATGTACTAATGCCGCCTTTACACATCAAGTTAGGGCTTATGAAACAATTCGTAAAAAAGCTAGATGAAAAATCTGAAGCTTTTACATTTTTAAAAAACTTTTTTCCAAAGTTGTCAGAAGCAAAGGCTAAAGCTGGAATTTTTGTTGGTCCACAAATTTTTGCCAGTGAAGAATTTCCAAAATTACTTACTAGTGCTCAAAAAAAAAGTTGGAATAGTTTTAAAGCAGTAGTCTCTGGATTTTTAGGGAATAACAAAGTTGAAAATTACCAAGAGCTAGTTGAAAACATGTTAGAAAACTTTAAAACCATTGGTTGCAGAATGTCTCTAAAAGTACATATGCTGCATGCTCATTTAGATAAATTTGAAAACAACGTAGAGACGTACTCAGAAGAACAAGGAGAACGTTTTCATCAAGATATTATGAACTTCGAACAACGTTATCAGGGCCAATATAACGGAAATATGACGGGGGACTACATTTGAGGTTTAGTGAGAGAAAGTATTTATGAACATGAAAGAAAAATTAATAGGGTTCACTTTTAACCTTTTTTCCAGTATCTTGTAATTTGATATGATAGTAAAAGTTAATAAGAATCATATATTGTTATATTGTATTAATTGTATATATGTTTCGATTTATCAATAAATAAAAATTTAAACTATGGATTTTCTAAAATAATGTTCAACCGTTCTCCTGGATACAAAGGCAAACTTTTTCAGGCCATATATATTTTTTTCGTCTAACTGTTGATAAATCTATCGAAATTTCATACCACCTTATCAAAGTCAAAATTCATGTTGACCTGTGTTGTCATACTACTGCATAATATAACAAAATTAAAATAATATCTTACATCTTCCATATATTTAAATAATACACTCTGAGTTTTTAAAGTTTTATTTTATAATGATAATAAAGTTTAAATAAAATTGTTAACCGTTATTTCAACAGCAGCTAATACTGATTGATTTTGAATAGTTACGACTCATCTGAAACTGTGGTATATTGGATTAAACTTTAGATCCCATTTACAATGAGTAATTGATGACCTACGAAATCTTTGTGACAAATATCCCGCAGGAAGCCGGATGGAATTCGACGGGTAATAAAATTTAACAGCTCAGTCATATATTTACTGGGTTTTGATGAAGAACAGATTAACACGATTATCTTTTATCATTTAAAACATTTTTTTCAGTTTTAATTTTTTTTTCTTCAACATAATCTCCTCCTAATTCAATGAGCTTTTTATGAATGTTAATTAGCAATTCAAATGCATTTTATAGTTTATTTTGTGGGGTTGCCTGTAAGCACGTGCAGTCTTTTGAATTATCTCTATTCTATGTTACTATTATGTTCTGTGTCTATGTTCTGATGAAGAGTATTATGTTTATTCTGTCTAATGTTGTCGGACAACAAAAATAGCTTTTTTATAAGTCGCCTAAAATACATTTTTCGAATTTTACTTGTTATATAATCTATGTGAGAATCCCAAATATTTAATGTTATCGGTGGAGCAGATCTTCAGATTGCAATCACAAGCAGCAAAGTTATTACAGCCAGGTTCATGAATTTTTATAAAATTCTTGTCGGGATAATTCCTTTTATTAAACGTAGAGGCTATAAATTTTGATTTATCAATATTTAAGGTTAATAAGTTCAAATCCAACTACAACTTTACCTTACTCATAGCCAGTTCTGCCTTCTCAAAGACCCCGCCCCATATTTTATCCTGTAGCATTATGACAGTATTGTCGGCATAACAAACCATAGATCCTTGAGATAAAATACGCAAAAGGATATCTATGTATATTGTAAAAAACAATGGCCCAAGTACTGTACCCTGCGGCACACCGCACTCAATTGGAAGTGATGAGCTCATTGATTCTCCTATTTTTACTTGTTGCGTACGTCCGATCAGATATGATTTTATTAGATCATACGGGATACCTCTAATTCCAATATACTCAACTTTCTCCAACAATATGCGATGAGACATAGTGTCAAAAGCCTTTGTCAGGTCCAAGAATATCAAAAGTGATTTATTGCCATTGTCGAGGTTCGCAGAAATATGGTTTACTACCCTTATAAGAGCATTTTCAGTGCCCAACTTCTATCTAAAACCATACTGCGCATGTGATATTAATTTATTTTTATTTAAGTAATCGTCCAGGCTCAACTTGATACATTTCTCAATAATTTTACTCAGGTTGTTGATAATTGCAATGGGACGATAATTCGTAATTTCGTTACGCGAACCACCCTTATGTATGGGCGTTATGGTACATTTCTTTGAACTGTCAGGAAATAATCCAGCTCGAAAAATTAAATTTACTATATGGGATATGGGTTTGAGAATAAATCTGTGGTATCGTTTTAGAAAATCTACTTTAAGGTTGTCGTCGCCAGCACTTGAAGCGTTTTTAAGTGAGTTTATAATTTGAATTATTTCAAAATCCCTTATCGAGACCAGAAAAAGTGATCCAGGTACTCTAGGGACACTATCAGGAATGGCATCTGTAAACTCATCTGCTCTGAGTTTTTCGTCTAGAATTTCAATTCCTTTGTCATTGGAAATTACCCCTATTTTCTGATTATTTTTTTGACTATTGCTAGCCGATTTTATTAAATTCCAAGTTTTTTTAGAGTAACCTAAGTTTAGCCGAAATAAATTGGTGTAATAATCAACTTTGGTTTTATTTATTAGCTTAGTCAACATCTTACGGTGATTTTTATACATATTAAGAACTACAAAATTTTCAGGGTCTCTAGAAGATATTCTTTTTAATTTGTCACGCTGACGTATAGAATTGAGCAATCCTTGAGTAATCCAAGGTTATATATAAATAAATACCAGCATATGAGTTTCAACCAAAATAATTTTATATTTATAAAATCCATCTTATAATTCTGGTGAGTGCGGTAAAAATAGGTAAATTAAATTGCAACCATTACTGGCCTTCAAGGCGTCATGAAGATATATATATATATATATATATATATATATATATATATATATATATATATATATATATATATATATATATATATCTTCAGTCTCTCTCCGCCCACTGCTGGACATAGGCCCCCTTCATGTTCCGCCATCTTCTCCTGTCTTGTGCTGCTTCATACCATCGCATGCCGGCATATTCTTGGATATTCTTGACCTTCATTGATATGTTTTGTTAGGTCATTCGTTTAGGTTGTTTCTGGCCACATGTTCACTCAATTCCCATTTGAGGGATGCTGTTCTTTCTATGACATTTGTATCACCCGTTCGGGATCTTAAGCCAGGGTTTCTGATCTGGTCCCCTATGCTGACCCCTTGCATTGCTCGTTCCATTCTCCATTATGCAACTCTCATTTTTCTAATACTTTCTTTCGTTAAAGTAATCAGAATACAACTGTCAATTGTTTCTCTGTTTAAGGAACTTGGGATATCTTTATTTCTTAAAATTTACGACATTTTATCAAACGCAGCCCAGCTCAACTGGATTCTTCTATGTATTATAACCTCTGAAGCGGGGCCGTTGCGGCTTTATTTTGTATAGCCTTTCTTTATTTTTAATTTAGATTTTAATAACAACTGATTAAATAGAAACCGTTATTTGCCCCAACTTTCTTTATTTTTAATAAATATTTTATTTATTAAATAGAAGCTGTTATTTGCCCCTTATGTACATCTTAGTTTTTGAGAATGGATTGAGTGGATATTAATGCTGACAGAGCAAAAACTAGATATAAGCTAGCTCGTTTTTTACTGGTAGAGTACATGGAGATCGAGGTAATTTTTGTACGCCTTTTGAAAATAGTCTCTATAGTTGTTTAAAATTTGATTGTTCAGTGTTTGGGCACCATTCATTTTAGAATAAAAAGAATCTAAGTTCAGTTCAGTAAGTCATAAAAAATACTGATGAAGAGTTGATTAGTTATTGAAATAAACTTGAGTTGGGTACAACCTTGCGTCCTGAAAGATAAAACGGGTGGGTCAGTGAAACGCTAAATTTAAATATAGAAGGGTATATATATATATATATATATATATATATATATATATATATATATATATACCCTTCTATATTTAAATTTAGCGTTTCACTGACCCACCCGTTTTATCTTAATCGTTAATATATATATATATATATATATATATATATATATATATATATATATATATATATATATATATATATATATATATATATATATTAACAAAATAAAAATTCCTAACTTTATTACACTCTTACATTACTTCTACTAAATAAAATCCCGTTAAGCTAGAAGAGTGTACACTATGGCATAGAGTCTTTAAATTAGAATTATTCAGTTCTTATTAAAAGGCTTTATAAAACACGATATTAAAAGTTTGTGAAATTAACTCCGCGAACTACACGTGTTCAATAGTCGTTGGAAGCACACTTGTAGACAGGAAGTGAGACATTTAGACCGGTGTGCTTATGACTTACTGATTGGCTTCTCCTCGTGGGTTTTCCATAAGTTCCTTGACCTTTCCTGGTGAGATGCTCATAAAAATATTGTCTCAGCCACTACCATCCTAGTTTCATTTGGGTAGCTAAACACTTTTTGACCCGAAATGCCTCAGGATGAGGAGAATATTTCCAGAAAGGAAAAAGGTCTTAAATTTGAGAGCTAGAAACCGTTATTGCACTACTGTATCACTGAAAAAAAAACACTAGAGAGTGTTGGAGAAGAAAGCCACTACGGCCTACTGGCGGAAAAAAAAAGCCACTACGGCATTCTGGTGGAAAAAGCCGTTACTGTTTCATGGTGGAAAAAAGCCGCTACGGCATTCTGGTGGAAAAAACCCTTAAAAATTCGAAATGGCTGCTTTGTCCCTTCTCTTTGGGTCACTTTCCGGCATGCAAATCTCGACGCATTCAATGCGAACTAAATAAGTCAAGTCGGCAACACGCGTTACAAACTGCCGGTTTAAATTAAACTGCTCAAAAATTTAAAACACTGTTTTAAGTTACACTGCTCAAAAATTGAATTCACTGCAATAAATATAAAAATTTAATAAAATATAAATTATAGGAAGAAAAACAGTGTCGTAACATGATCTTAAAATCTAGGAAAACATGAATGTTACAGTATTTACGTCTGTTATTTTGCCTTATCTAGTTTAAGAAGATGCCCCAAGTACACATATTCTTGTACTTTATTATTTTGTCAATTTTAAACTGTTTTTTGCTGTCTGTATTAATTTGTGGTTTATTTATGTGCATTTCAAGGCCTACTTGTTCTTCGGCTTTGTTTAATTATTTTAACATGAGTTCCTCGGGGTCTGAGCTCATTAAGACTATGTCGTCAGTGGCTCTCAGATTAAAATAGAATATGGATTATGATCTTCAGAATTCAAGAAAAATTTCAATGGTTTCACCCTTTTTAAAAAAGTTTCTTCAGAATTCGCTTAAGAGACGATTAAAAATTCAATGAAACTTAATTTATCAGCTTATGTTTTTTTAAAATTGTGAATTATCCTTCATACTCTATTTATCTGAAACTGATAGTAATAAAAATGCCAGTGGACTGACTGGCGGTCCTATAACAGCCCAGGCGTGCTATCTATTCCCAAGTATTTTTCAGGTAACAATACTCTTTAGTAACGAAGTTTTATTGCCGATCAAATCATTTTATTTACATACCTTCCTGTTGCTCCAACTATAAATAAATATATAATAAAAGACTGTCTTTAGTCAATTTCCACTGGTTTATTTAAATTGTAATGACGCGTTTCGCTGTCGATGTAGCTTCTTCAGATCTACATTTTACACTGTCAAGTTAGGTTTAATGTTCACAATTTTATATAATTTCTTAATTATACTATTACACCTAATTAAATTACATTGATAGTATTGGAAAACCCACACAGATTTGGAATTAGGAAAATAAATTCAATAATGGTGAATTGCTTAAATCTACCTGGTTGTTGAGTAAAGTACCTGTAGTCCTTAATCGATTTATTTGCATTGTCTCTAAAAGGTTTAGTTTTAAACCTTTTTGTTGGGTGTGTAAAATTTTGAAATTCTTGTTAAATGTGTGATTTTCTGTTAAAAGATGATTAGCATATGTTGAATTAGATTTTCTATGGATGAAACTTTTTTCGTGTTCTGTAATTCTTTGTAAAAATGTACGTCCAGTTTGTCCTATGTATGTTTTAGGACATGACCCACATGTTAATTGATAAACCCTTGATATATTGTCTTTATTGATTTGTGGTTTGTAGTTTTTAAGATATTTTCCTATAGTATTTGTTAGTCTTGTAAGCTATGTTGATATTTTTTTGATTTAAAAAATTTCCCCAGTTTTTCCGTTGGTTTGCCGGAATAGGTTAAGCAATTAAATGTGGTATTTCTGTTCTTAAAACGTGGGTATATTTCTGAGATTGCCTTGTTTCTAAGTTTTTTCCTAACGATATTATTGATTAAAGTAACCGAATAACCGTTGTTAACGGCTACTTGTTTTATGTAGTTTAATTCTTTAGTAAAATTTTCCTCTGATAAGGGGATATTAGTTAGTCTATGTATAAAACTATGATAAGCTGCGAGTTTATGATGGTTATGGTGGTGAGAACTATTGTGAATTGTGGTATCTGTATGACAAGGTTTGTGATATATTGCAAATTCATGTTTTTTCATGGTTTTACTGATTGTTAAGTCTAGGAAGTTGATTTTCCCTTCGACTTCTTCTTCCATTGTAATTGAATAAATTTAAGAATATAACAATACCAGATAGTTCTAAATTAGTCTCTTTCGATGTCAAAAACTTATTTCCAAGTGTTTCCCCAGACGAAACAATAATTTTAATAGAGAACCTATTAACCAAAAACAAAGTAAATGAAGTTATAAAAATGGACATAATTAATTTATTAAGAACCTGCCTAAGACAAAATTATTTTTCATTTAACAATACATTCTACAATAGTAAGGAAAGGTTACTTATGGGGAGTCCATTAAGTTCATTACTTGCCGAAATTTTTATGGACAGTATTGAAACAATGATATTTAACAACCATATTAACAATAGTCTATACTGGTATCGAAACGTAGACGATATAATTGTATGCCTTACAGGTACGGACAGACAATTAACTCACTTTTTACAGTATATTAATTCTTTACATAGAAATATCAGTTTTACAATGGAAGAAGAAGTCGAAGGGAAAATCAACTTCCTAGACTTAATAATCAGTAAAAACCATGAAAAAACGTGAATTTGCAATATATCACAAACCTTGTCATACAGATACCACAATTCACAATAGTTCTCACCACCCTAACCATCATAAATTCGCAGCTTATCATAGTTTTATACATAGACTAACTAATATCCCCTTATCAGAGGAAAATTTTACTAAAGAATTAAACTACATAAAACAATTAGCCGTTAACAACGGTTATTCGGTTACTTTAATCAATAATATCGTTAGGAAAAAACTTAGAAACAAGGCAATCTCAGAAATATACCCACTTTTTAAGGACAGAAATACCACATTTAATTGCTTAACCTGTTTCGGCAAACCAACGGAGAAACTGGGTAAATTTTTAAATCAAAAAAATATCAACATAGCTTACAAGACTAACAATACTATAGGGAAATATCTTAAAAACTACAAACCACAAATCAATAAAGACAATAAATCAGTGGTTTATCAATTAACATGTGGGTCATGTCCTAAAACATACGTAGGACAAACTGGACGTACATTTTTACAAAGAAATACAGAACACGAAAAAATTTTCATCCATAGAGAATCTAATTCAACATATGCTAATCATCTTTTAATAAAAAATCACACATTTAACAAGAATTTCAAAATTTTACACACCCAACAAAAAGGTTTAAAGCTAAACCTTTTAGAGACAATGCAAATAAATCGATTAAGCACTACAGGTACTTTACTCAACAACCAGGTAGATTTAAGTAATTCACCATTATTGAATTTATCTTCCTAATTCTAAATCTACGATGGTGTGTTTCACGTTCATAATTTCCCGGATTCTTGTGTTTCTGATCTTTTCTCGTTTCGATCGGCCTGCAGCTCTTCGCCAGTAGTCCATTTCTGTTGTTTCGAGACTCTTCTCCGTTGTTTGTTTGAGTGGCCATACTTCACTTCCATATGAGATTATGCTCTTAATGATGGTGTTATATATATCCTATGTTTATTTGTTTTTGATAGCTGCTGGTCCCATATGATGCTATTCATTACCGATATTGCTCTTCTTCCTAAGGTGTTCCGTTCTTTAATTGCTGTGTCTAAGAGTCCATCATTCGTAATTATTACTCCCAAATACTTGTAAGCTGTGCAGTGTTTAATGTGTTCGCCATTTTCTAAGATAAGGTCTCTGTTTTGTCCTCCAATACACATGTACTCGGTTTTGGCTAAGTTTACCTCGAGGCCCCAGATGTCATATTCTTCTATTAGTTTTCTGCTCATGTATTCTAGCTCGTCATAATCTTGTGCTATTACTATTTGGTCGTCTGCAAAGCAGAGAGTATATAGCGTTTTCTCATTCAATGGTATACCCATTCTCTCACATTTCCGTTTCCAGTTCTTTAATGCTTGTTCTAAATAGATTTTAAATAATGTTGGGGAAAGGGGGCATCCCTGTTTAAGACCTTTCGTGACTTTGAAGCCGTTAGAAGTTTTATTTTTTACTTTTACTTTTGCTGTTAAATTGTTATATATGGTTTTTGGCCGCCTCTACTAATGTCGTTTCTATGTTGGTTTGCTCCAATGCAGCCCAGAGTTTTCTATGGGGGACGCTATCATAGGCTTTTTTAAGGTCCACGTATAGACAGTGTACTTCTTGGTTTACCGACACTTTTTTTTCTATGAGTTGTGTTAGGCAGAATAGGTGATCTCGAGTTGATCTTCCTGCTCGGAATCCTGCTTGCTCCTCTACTTTCATATCGCTATATTCCATTCCTGATCTTTAAACACTTTGCCATATATTCTACTAATGGAGCTTGTAACGGCTATCCCTCGGTAATTGTTACATTCGGTTCTACTTCCCTTCTTATGTATGGTTGATATTATTGAATTACTCCATTCTTCCGGTATATTTCTTTGGTTTATACATTTTTCGAAAAGTGAGGTGAGGTGTTTAAATAAATTATCTGTTCCATACTTTACAAGTTCTTCGGGAATATTGCTTGGACCGGGGGACTTCCCATTTTTGAGTCGTTTGCATACTTTTCTTATTTCAGTAACAGTTAGTCTTATGGGTGAAGAAGTCGTGTGTATATTATCAAACTCATCGTCACGGTTCCCTAAAATTTTTTCCCTGTCCTCGTTTAATAATTTTGCGAAATATTCATTCCATACTTCTGGGGTTATGGGTGATATTATATCTTTTTTTCTTTCCTGTATAATTGTCTTTAAGAATTTCCAGCTCTTTGAACTTTGTCTTCCTCCCAGATATGTATTCAGTCTATTACAATTCTTTCCCCACGTGTCGTTTTTCCTTTGAGTGATATGTCTACGAACCAAGGCCTGTGCTTCTTTATATGCTATTTTATTGGTGGTTGCTTTTGTA
This sequence comes from Pachyrhynchus sulphureomaculatus, assembly GCA_019049505.1. NCBI lineage: Eukaryota > Metazoa > Arthropoda > Insecta > Coleoptera > Curculionidae > Pachyrhynchus > Pachyrhynchus sulphureomaculatus. The sequence goes on along the minus strand of CM032452.1, from coordinate 65,027,955 downwards.
TTCAGGAACTTGAGGTACTTTTGTTTCTTTTCTAAGACGAGCTTCTCCGTTTCCTTGTTCCACCAATAAGGTTTTCTTTTATGTCCTGGTTCGTGGTATCCTAATGATTCTTTAGCTGCTTGGTGTATCGAGTTTTTAATATGGTTATAGTGGTCTTGTATATTTTCAAATTCTTTGTTTCCCAACATATCGTCTAACCTTTTCCTGTATAACTCTTTCACGCTATCGTGTTCCAAGCTGTTTAGATTGAATTTTTTTTTCGCTCTGATTTTGTTCTGGTTCATTTGTCGTGGAGTGTTGTTTCGTATTTTCCGCTCTTCCACGGAATGCTGTTTTCATTTTCAGTAGGTGATGGTCTGAGCCGCATGTTATTCCTCGATACGCTCTTACATCGTGAACTTTAATCTGTGTTGTTTGTTTTATTATACTGTAAACACATGGGCTGAAAAGTCCCGGGCCTAACACATAGATGGCGCTAGTTTTATTGCAGTCACCTTTTTTTCAGTTAATACTAACCTTCAAAAGACAGCTGTTAAAATTTCATGATATTCTATTCATTAGTTTGTGAGTTATTGTGCTAAGAGTGACGCTACTTTTGTTATTTTCAAAACAATGGATCAAAAACAATTTCGTGTTTTAATTTTACACTGCTTCTTGATGGGAAAAAATACTGTTCAAGCCAAGCAATGGCTTGAAAAGTGTTATGGGGACTCCGCTCCATCAGAAACAACAATAAAACGTTGGTTTGCTGACTTCAAACGTGGTCGTAGAGACACCGATGATGCAGAACGCAGTGGACGTCCAAATGAGGCGGTAACACCAGAAAACATCAAAAAAATCCATAAAATCGTTTTGAATGATCGAAAAGTGAAGTTGCGTGAGTTAGCTGACATCGTAAAGATATCAAAAGAACGTGTTGGCTTTATATTGCATGAGCATTTGACTATGAGAAAGCTCTGTTCAAAGTGGGTGCCGCGTTTGCTCACTGTTTATCAAAAACAAGAACGTGTTGATGATACTGAGCAGTGTTTGGCCATTGTTAGAGCGGCGCTGGAATGATTGCGTTGCTCTTGATGGAGATTACGTTGATGAATAAAGCTAATTTTGAACCAAAAAAAACCGTGTTTTCTTTGTTAGGCCCGGGACTTTTCAGCCCATGTGTTAGTCTATTATTGACTTTAGCTCTCTCGTGTTTTGTGTCCAGGTGTATTTGTGTATCTCTTTATGTGGGTAAAACCCATTTAATATCCGCAGATGATTTTGTTCGCACACCTCTATTAATCTCTGTCCATTATTATTAACTATTCCTTCTCCGTGTTTTCCAATTACTGAATTGTTGTCTTTTTTGCCCACTCTACTATTCATGTCCCCCATTATTATCAGTTCTCTTGATGTTCCTACTTTTAAAATTTCGTCGTGTAATTGTTCAAAAAATTCATCTTTTTTCTCTACTAGGGCATCGTCATTGATTGCGTATATTCCCAAGATAGTGACTCTATATCCGCAAATACATATATTCAGTTTAATTATCCGTTCGCTTATGGCTTCCCAGTTGGATATATATCTTCTCAAGTTCTTACGTACCGTAATAGACACCGCCTGTTGTGCCCTTTTATCTTTTGGTACTCCACTATAGAAGTGATCGTAAGGCCCTATGTTTTCTGATCCTATTCCATTCTTTTTAGTTTCCGTCAGAATAGCTATATCTATGTTAGCATTTTTCATTTCTTCCACTACTTCGTTTAGCTTTCTAGAGAGTCCCTGTACATTCCAAATAGCTAGATTTTTTGTCCGTTTTCGTAGCTTGAGTCGTCTTCGTTGAATCCATCCATTCCGAGGCTGGTTACTAGGATTTTTAACCATTCAGAAGTTTTTCCGAGTGTCAGAGGGTTGGTCTGACGTCTCAACCCCAATCCTGGAGGGCCGGGTTATTTGTAGTCGAGGTTTTCTTCCTCTAGCCTTTGATGAACCAACACCAAAATACAAGGCAGCAGCTTCGTCTGTATCCTAGACAGGAGCCCTTACAGGGTGCTATCATCTGGGCCAGATGAACTCTGGTTTTTTGTACGAGGTTGTTACTCCTCTCCCTCCTCCTTTCTTGTCTCTTGGGTGACAAGACTCCAGGCTTGGGACAGGCATAGCGGAGTCTCTCTGTTGGTCTTAAACCACCATATTGGAAGCGAAAGTGGTTTTGTAGACGGAGGTCTTTTAACATTCGTATCCAAGAAAACAGAAGATTATCACGAAGATATGAATTCCGATGTATTTGAGGATTTGTTTTCGCAGATGATAGACTTAATACCAGGCGGTTCTGTTATTGTAATGGATATCGCAATCTAGCATTCTAAAAAATTAGAAAGAGTTTCAACCTTGGGTTGGCTGAAAAAGGGCATCCACTCTTGGATGACCGAGAAAAATATTTCATTTCCAAAAGACAGCGTTAAGAGAGAATTATTAGAACTTGTAAAGCTTGAAGTTCTCAGAAATAAGGACAAGTACACATGTTTCGTCATCGATGAAATGGCAAAAAACGTAATTTTACAGTTTATCGCCTGCCACCATATCATTGCGAGCTCAATCCGATAGAACTTATATGGGCACAGATTAAAGGTGAAGTCACCAGGAACAATACGACCTATAAATTAGCAGACGTATAAAGCCTTTTTCAGAATGCCATATCTAATGTTTCCACAAAGTGGAATGAGTCGGACAATGATACTTTCTTCATTGTTGTTCGACTTCCTGATTTATGTATTTTTTAATTAATAATGTTTCATTGTTGTTTTTTAATAAATGTTTAAACATTATAAAACTCTTTCATTCATACTATTCGCAGATAATACGTATATGCTCCATTACAGCAGCGTTTCTCAACCTGTGGGGCGCGGCCCACTAGGGGGGCGTGATTACACTATTGGGGGGCGCGAGCGTATCGAAAAGAAATTATTATTAAAAATATTCATTCAAAACATTTAATATAATTTATAGAAAGGAAAGCACAACAAAATACATTCTGACATAATAAAAAATATAATACACCTATAAATAGGATTGTATTAGTACTGCACAATGTATTTACCTAATAATTAACATATCAATACTAGATTAAAAACAAGTTTAATAATTATTAGTGACTCCCTTGGGCCTGTCTTGCAGAGCAAAGATTTTCTAAGGATGGTTTAATATTAGAAATAGACACTCTGAGTTCTTTTTCCATATTCAGTTGAGATGCTCGCTTAAGCCCACTTAAAAATATATTATATTTTGTTTTCAAAGCAGCTACTGCAGAAAATCCGGTTTCGCAAAGGTAGGATGTTGAAAATGGTAATAGTATACGAGATGCTCTTGTTTTCAGTGCAGAAAACTCATCATTCACCCCTGCCCAAAATTCAAAGAGTGATTTATTATTAAATTGTCCTTTGATTTCGCCACTTGTCGTGAAGTCTATGAAGATTTCTTCTTCGGAAGTTGAGAGCCCTTCGGGAGTATTGTCAGTAAGAAAATACTTTTTAAAATTCTTTGTCAACATGGCTAGATGATTTTCAATGATTACTAAAACAACTTTCACATGTTGTTCTTCAGCCTTGTATGTTTTAACATATTCACTCACATTGGCAAACATTTCTAGGTTCTTTTGCTTTACATTTCTGCTCCACAATTCCAATTTTCTACAAAAAGCATTCATTTGATCACTTGTTTCGAATATATGTGTATTTGTTTCTTGGAGTTTTAAGGTATTTAGTTTCTCGAATATATCGACCAAGTAGCTCAATTTCATCACAAATAAACTATCTCGAAACTTTTCGGCTTCCGGTCGGTTTTCCTTTTCTAGAAAAATGGCGATTTTATTTCTTAATTCATAAACACGTTGCAAACATTTCCTACGTGATAACCATGTTGCCTCGCAATAAAATAGTAACGCTGAATGTTCGGCACCCATATCTTTACAAAGTGTAGAAAAAATGCTAGATTTTAGGAGTCTCATTTTAATATAATTTACGACGGTTACAACTGTAGTGAGCACAATATTCAGAGCATGACTCATTTCTTTGGAAGCCAGAGCTTCTCTGTGGATCATACAATGTGTCCACACACACACACAGTGGAGATTTTTGTTTCACAAGTGCTTGTACACTTAGAAATCTTCGGGACATTGAATGAGCACCATCGGTACATATTCCGATGCAATTTTTCCACTCCATATTTGCCTCGTTTATAAAATCATTTAGGATAGCAAATAATGCGAGTGATGTTGCTTTGAGTTCTATTGGTTTGCAGAAAAATAGTTCTTCTGCTGCTGACATACCATCACAAAATCGAACATAGGCAATGAAATGAGCATCTTTATTGCTATCTGTTGCCTCATCAAGCTGAACTGAAAACAATTTGTTACGCAACTTCTCGAAAAGCTGATGCTGTACATCTTCAGCTAAATCACCAATTCGACGGGCAATAGTATCATTTGATATAGGTATGGATAGCAATTGTTTGGCAAAATTATCTCCAAACATAGTTTCTATAATCTCAATTCCTGCTGGCGAAACAAGCTCTTCACCAACTGTGTGAGGCGTTTTACATCTGGCTATTTTATATGAAACTTTGTAAGAGGCAAGTAAAGCTTTTTCATTCACAGACAAAGTTTTTTTAAGAAATGATTTCTGCTTTACATATGATTTTAATTTTAATTAGAAGAATTCTCGGGGCTTGTTAAGATACTCACTATGAAGCGTTTCCAAATGTCGTTTAAGTTTATTTGGTTTCATGCTGTCTGCTGCCAAGATTTTTGAGCAAATAACACACAGGGTCCTTTTTTCTTCATTTACTTGAGTACTGGTAAACCCTAAATTTAAGTATTCTTGAGAATATTTTCTTGATTTTATTTTCGGAACCACGCTCGGCTGTGCACTTGTTGACGCTTCACTATCGTCTAATGCTCTCTTGAGCCAACTTAAAAACTTATCCATGATTTTGTATAAATTTACTGCCGTGAATGCTTAATACCTTGAATTTCAATTAACACGTAAATTACAACATATGGTACACATTCACGATAAATCCGATAGCAGTAGAAGGATTAAATCTAGAGAGACGGGCTGTAATTGAACGAGGTGCAGCATTTATACACTTTTGGGCAGACTTTCCGAATGTTCGAGACAACTCGGAACTTCTCGCAAAGCCACTACCGATATGGTGGACGTGACAGAGAGCAACAGAGAAGCATCGAATATAGTTTTGTACACGCAGATATGTGTTGCCAAATATGAATAAATTTACTTATTCTTCGTAGTTTGTAAGGTTTGTAAGTAAGGTTATAGTGTACCTTTAGCATCAAAATACTGAAAATACATTATTATTGCATGCATCGTTATTGTATGAGAGGGGGGAAGGTGCGATGAAAATTATGTTTGAAAATTGGGTCGCAAATACTGAAAGGTTGAGAAACGCTGCATTACAAGTGAAATGTAGGTAAAACTCTGGGGCCCTTACTACCACTTGATGCTAGTTTGTATAATTCTATATGATTTATTGCTATTACTTTCAAATAAATAGAATATAACACGATTTGAATAGTTTAAAAGTGTTTTGTTTAGAGTTAAATTTGGTTAGTGCAAAATATCTAAAGGTAATAAAACGAATAGTAATAATTTATATCCTCCTGAAAACCACATTAGATTTCTTTTCATAATAGCGACGATTTAATAAATCTCTTTTAGTAACATACAGTTACTTCTATTTTTCAAAAGGCTGTGTCAAAATGCCCTCAACGTGATTGAATTCTTTAAAAGTCCGGTAAAAAGTGACGGATCAATGTTTTTATTGAATTTCTTTTGAAGCTGAGTTCACAAAAACATAAAAACAAGTTTTATAAAAGAGAAATTGAGCGAGGAATGAGATAGAAACGAGCTGAAAGGCTTTTATTATTTAGGAGTTAATAAAAAGAATTGCTGGCGCGTCTTATACTCTTGTTTGAAGCAACTCGATTAGGAGTTATCTGATAATTACCAAGCTTATGTTAGGCATTCGTTCAGGGTAGGGGTGAAATTTATTTCTATTTTCCTAAAAGGGTAATTTCGGGAACTTTCCTGATAATTCGGAAACTTTCCTGATAATTCGGAAACTTCCTTGTTATGAGAAAAACTTGGAAAATGACCCTGGACTGGGATTCTGTAATGCAGATAAGGAAAAAGGGAAAAGGAAAGGGAAAGAAAACAGTTCCTTTCTCTCTGAAATTTCGTATTCTATAAAATCTTCGTTTTCGTGTCGTTAAATTTCGGCCAGGAAAATTAGAAACATTTTATATTGTTGATTTTAAAAATATAGGCTGATTGTTTTATTTCCTCAAACATCACAGTGTTTAAGCATTAACCGTCAATGAAGTGGATTTGTTTGGAGTTGATAGCAAAATTCTCTCATTGTATATGCAAATACATGTTGAGGCGAGTCCAAAAAAAAAAAAAAAGATTTCTTATGCATTTTTACTGCATTTTGCTACCTGTTTTGACTTATTTTTAAGGGTTCACCCTATTTTAGACAGAAAAGCCCTGCTATACAATAGTCATAAAATGTAAATGAGGGTTCATCGGTAGCATAGCTGTCCGAGCGTAACCTGCTTTTAGTGTTTAATAAATAAAATTATCCTAAACATAAAGTTACAGAAATATAAGATTTATTACCAACATTTTTTTAATCTATAGATCTATGTATATATATATATATATATATATATATATATATATATATATATATATATATATATATATATATATATAAATTCACAATTCACGATATATAAGTCTTTTAATTAAAATCAAAAACAATCATCATATTCAAAATCTGAAGACTCGACTTTTCTTAAATTGATAATTAAGGGTTCTATTTCCACAGTTTCTTTGATGTATTCATCAAGTTTCCACATTTTATTTTCTTCTTCTATAACATGTCGAATGGTATTCTTCCAAAGGCAAAAAGGCAAGAACACCCTGCTAAATAACTACCGACTTGTCGCACTGCTTTCAATAATATCGAAAGTCATGGAAAAGGTTATCAATCAGCATCTTCTAAAATATCTTGAACGATTCAACATTATTAGCGTTCGCCAATATGGCTTTCGTAAACATAGATCAACAGGAGATCTTCTGACTTATGTAACACATGTTTGGAACAACGCAATTGAACACTTTGGAGAATCTCGAGCAGTTGCTCCTGACATATCGAAGGCATTCGACCGTGCTTGGCACGATGGACTGTTGGCTAAGCTAAGCTCTTGTGGTATGTCTGAAAAGTTCTGTTTGTGTCTCTCATGTTTGCTCAGAGAGCGCTCTTTACGAGTGGCAGTAGACGGATTTCTTTCTAAGACCTTCACTGTCAACGCCGGTGTGCCCCAAGGCTCCATACTGTCTTCTACTTTCTTTCTCATTTATATTAACGATCTGCTGGAAAAGGCCGTGAATCCAATCTACAGCTTTGCAGATGACAGTACGCTTATCTTTTCATTCACTTTGAACGCTCGGACATCGGCTGCTCAGGCGAATATCCGCAAACAGCAGGAGGTCGTTCAACTTAACAAAGACCTGGAAGAAATTCTATCTTGGGGTGACAGTAACCAAGTGGAATTTAATGCTATAAAAACACAGGCGGCAGTTTTTTCTAAAAAAGTTAACGTTGCTGAACCCGACATAGATATGTCGGGGCACTTCATTCCCCTAGTATCGTCACTCAATTTGTCGGACGTTATTGGGAGCAAATATGTCCTGGCATGAACATGTTGCAGGCATAGCAAGGAGAGCTTCTCAAAAGTTGGGAATATTATTTTTAACCACAAAGCTTTACACTCCACAACAACTGTTAATTCTTTACAAAGCTCAAATTCGACCAACTATGGAATACTGCTTCCATGTTTGGGGCTCCGCTCCCAAACATACACTGCATTTGTTGGATTCTGTTCAGAGAAGAGCTGTTCGTCTGATTGGAGACCAGGAACTGACCGGCGGCCTTGATTTGCTGGAACATCGAAGAACGGTTAGCGACTTGAGTCTGTTCTACAAATATTTTCATGGAAAGTGTTCGAAGGATGTAGCCCGCTTAATTCCTCACAAACGGGGTATGTTAGAAATATACGTCGCGCTAATACTTCACATCCGTATAATGATCAGCTTGTTACTCCGCGTACAACGCTTTTGAAGCAGTCTTTTATATGAACATCATCCCTTTGGAATAATTTGCCCAGGGCTGTGTTTCCCACCGAGTGCAATTTGCAGCGATTCAAGAACAACGTCAATCGCTTTTTCCGCACACATGCCGCTCCTGGACCGCTTTAGGTTGCAGCACATGTGCTAGACCCATAAAAAAAATCCTCTTTGATCCTCTCTATTCCGGCAAGTAATAATTGCCTTACGTCTTGAAGTTTGAATGTGGTGTTTTCCCTGGCAACAAAACCTTTCATTTGTGCCCAAATTAGCTCTATGGGATTCAATTCGCAATCATATGGAGGTAATCTAAGCGCTGTGATATCCATTCCTTTGCCATCTCATCGACTGCGTATTTCTTAAACTGTGCCTTATTTTGTTTTGCAATTTTGAGAAGTTCCGCTTTTAACATACCATCTTTATGTTTGAGATTTTTGTCTATTATCCATTGAAGAATATCCGGTTTCTTCCATCAATTTGTCGGGGGTCATTCTAATAATCAAGAATATTATGGGGCCTTGTCTAATACTATAACTGATTCTGCTGGTATACATTTAACCATTTGTTGGAAGTACTCCTCAAAAATGTCGGCCGTCATCTCCTCATGGTAATCTTTAGTTCACTTTGATTCCAACAAGCCACAGCAGATGGCTTTTCACTTAAGCGGCTGGATTCTTGACTATTGTATTTTATTTTTCCGTACGGAACAGTTTTAAGATCACTTTGGTGTCTGTCCGTCTGTCACACCTGATTTTCTCCGAGACTATTAGACATAGAAAGTTGAAATTTGGTACTAATATAGAAATTGTAATATTTATTGCAAAAAAAAGTGCTTAAATTTATTTTTCAGTCATGTTTTCCGCCCTCACTTAAGCAATTGGATTTTTCACTATTGGAATTTATTTTTTTCATTCGTTTTTTAATATTAAAATTAAAACTAATAACAGAATAAATAAACCGGTTAGATCGCAAAAGGTGAAAAAGTCGAAAGAGCAGGTTCCAGTACAGATTCAATGAGTTTACATTCTTACTAGAAAAAGTAAACAATATTTCCATATATCTATAAAGACAAATGGTAACGGGACATACAATGTTATAATGCCCGGCGCGTTGTGGCGCAATTTTTTATATCCTCTCTTTGACGGCGTCTTTTTATATAGCCCCAACTTTCTTTATTTTTAATAAATATTTTATTTATTAAATAGAAGCTGTTATTTGCCCCTTATGTACATCTTAGTTTTTGAGAATGGATTGAGTGGGTATTAATACTGATAGAGCAAAAACTAGATATAAGCTAGCTCGTTTTTTACTGGTAGAGTACGAGGAGATCGAGGTAATTTTTGTACGCCTTTTGAAAATAGTCCCTATGGTTGTTTAAAATTTGGTTGTACTGTTTTTGGGCACCATTCATTTTAGAATAAAAAGATTCTAAGTTCAGCTCTAAAAATGAAAAAATACTGAAGAGTTGATTAGTTGTTGAAATAAACTTGAATTGGGTACAACCGTTGCGTCCTGAAAGATAAAACGGGTGGTTCAGTGAAACGCTAAATTTAAATATAGAAGGGTATATATATTAACAAAATAAAAATTCCTACTTTTATTACACTCTAAAATTACTTATACCAAATAAAAACCCCTTAAGCTAGAAGAGTGTACACTATGGCATAGAGTCTTTAAATTATGATTATTAAGTTTTTAATAAAAGGCTTTATAAAACACAATATTAAAAGTTTGTGAAATTAATTTCACGAATTACACGTGTTGAGTAGTCGTTGGAAGCACACTTGTAGACAGGAAGTGAGATATTTAGACCGGTGTGCTTATGACTTACTGATTGGCTTCTCCTCGTGGGTTTTCCATAAGTTACTTGGCCTCTCCTGGTGAGATTCTCATAAAAATATTGTTTCGGCCCCTACCATCCTAGTTTCATTTGGGTTGCTAAACACTTTTTGACCCGAAATGCCTGAGGATGAGCAAGATATTTCAAGAAAGGAAAAAGGCCTTAAACTTGAGAGCTAGAAACCGTTACTGCACTACTGCATCACTGAGAAAAAAAACACTCTGGCGTGCTGGAGAAGAAAGCCACTATAGCTTTCTGGCTGAAGAAAAGCCACTACGGCATTCTGCTGGAAAAAGTCACTACTGCTTCATGGTGGAAAAAGGCCCTATAAATTCGAAATAGCTGTTTAAATATCTTTGTCCCTTCTCCTTGGGTCACTTCCTGGCATGCAAATCTCGACGCATTCGATGCGTACTAAATAAGTCAAGTCGGTAACACGCGTTACACACTGCCAGTTTAAATTAAACTGCTCAAAAATTTAAAACACTGTTTTAAGCTACACTACTCAAAAATTGAAATCACTGCTATAAAAACATAAAAATGTAATAAAATATAAAATTATAGGAAGAAAAACAGTGTCGTAACAAGATCTTAAAATCTAAGGAAAAATGAATGTCACAATGTTCCTTCCCTGCCTCTTTTAAATTCGGAAGTCGTTCGGCTCCGCCGATGATAATCGAACTTCTGAAAGTCATTCATTATGAAAAAAAGGTATTTTTCATTTTGTTTGTTGCGGAATCCTGGTATACTATTTTTTGTATTCCGTGCGGAACACTTACGAGATTACTTAGGTGTCCGTCTGTCCGTTTGTCTGTCTGAGAGTTAAAATTTGGCACAAATATAGGAATAGGAGAATTAAGGAGTTAGTTTTGGCGAGTGAAATCGGAAGTGAAAAAAAAAATTGCCAGGTCATCGAGTGGGGTGTCAAATGAAAGCTTGTGAAAATACGAGTTCAAAAATATAAGATATAATACTTGCGTACACTATTCTTTGTATTATTTTTAAAAAAATGCCAAAAATCTTTGTTTCCCCGCCCTATCTCGAATCATCGATCAAAAGATTTCGAAGAAATTCTGGAATATTCTCCATAAAGTGTAAATTGAGCGAAAATTATTACGAATCCATTACGTTTGATAATTTATCTGGTATAAAAAAAACTACGTTGCTTAACGATATGGTACAGGTTTTTGTAATATACTTTTCAATACATTGCTGTTACCGAGTGGCATGTCGCTTCTGTACCGAGACAAAATAATATTATTTTATTTGTTTATAATTAAACAAATATTTAGGTAGTAAATATTTATTTTACACTTTAACTATTATACATTATTGACTAAGAAAAAACGTGAAAATATACATTGGATCTTAAGATATATACATGTCAGGGACCTAATTGACTTAACCCCGGTAAGAATTTTATTTTATTTTAACAGAAATTACCTTATGTAACGCTAATTGCGCAAGTCCGACTTGCACTTGGCTGGTTTTTTCTGTTATACAAAAGTTATTGAAATAAATCTAACTTTTGTCCGATAACGACTTAGGAGGAGAAATGCTTAAGTTTTGTATGTTAGTGTACGTATTTATATTAATAATAGCGAGTTGCAAGGATCAACATCAGGATTGTACTTCATGGAGAGAATAAAGTTAGCATATAACCAAACCGACAATTACCAACCAAGCCCACCCTTTAAGAATATAAGAGTAATTGTTAGGAAAGCGACCTGAATACGTTTTATTTATTATTTGGTGTATGTTTTTAACATCTTTTAAAACATCGAACCTTAGCTGCAGTTTATATTTTCAGCATCGGTTACTATTTTTAAACTCGAAAGCGTGGAAATTTTCAAAAATTTGGTTATAGAATGAAATAACAAACAGTTAGTTTTAAGTCAATATTTCAACAATCCCGGTTATTATAAAAAACTGTAGTCAATTCAAACAAAGGTATTAAAAATATTTATTTTTTTTTATAGGATGAGAGGTAAAAATAAAAAAGATACACGTATAGGCGAAATGTTTAAAACTCTACCCATTTAGGAAAAGAATAGTAACTAAAGCGCATATTTCTTTCAAAGGGGGATTATATTTATTTTCGCGTATCATAAAGTATATAATATAACTAAGTAGCTCATATGGCTCTTGACATGAAACTGAAGAAGTCCTGAAAAAAAAATGTTAAAAATTAGGGTTTAAGGGGTTACATTACCTTGGCGCTCGGAAAAATAGGTATAAAAATAAAAAAAAATTATTTTAATTTTTCTTTAACACACAGTCATATATATATATATATATGTATATATATATATATATATATATATATATATATATATATATATAGTAGTTTTATGAATAATTTGAAATAAAAACGAATAAAAAAAATTAAAAAATGACGGAGATATGAGCAATCAAGTAGAACCCCCTTTTGGAAATCCTTGCTGATGGAGTCCTTATTTTCTCTGTCAGGCATGGTCTGAAAAATAAAAAAATATTTTTTTTCTTATTTAGAAAGGTAATAGCTAAGATGTAGCATAGGAAAACAAATTTTAAATTTTTTTTGTAGAGATGACAGCGGTTTGAAAAAAACTCTGATTTTTATAGAAATTTTGAGTTTAAAAAATTTATCTTATGAACGTGGCACCCAATCAAAAAAATCCTATGGTATATCTTAGATAATATTATAAAGAATATGTGTTGTAAATTTTAACAAAATCGGTTAAGTAGATCTTAAGATATACCAGTTTGAAAAAGTTAGTTTCGAAAAAAACGCAAAAAGAAAAAACAGTACGGCGTCAGCGTCTTAAAACCAAATATTTTGTTAAATTACCTTCAATCTGCGATTCCTGGACCATACATACCTTTTGAGCAGCTCTTTTTAATTTCCTGGCCTCTTTAGTTTCCTGTTGGGCTCTCATGTTGCCTATAGATACTCGTTGAGAATCCAAGTTCTCGGTAAATTGCAGCGCACTTGGGCCAATTACAAGGTTTAATAATTGCATCATTTGTGATACACTAATATATGCATCATTAAATATACTAGCTGCAATATAAGATGAAATCTCAACAATTGTTGAGCCACTGTAATACATTTTTGGAGCCATAGACCAAATTTAGCGTTTAGACTTTCGTTATTATTGTGAGTTTATCCTTCTAAACGGCATTCTAACAAATCCGTATCAGTTAATCTATCGGAATTATTGTTATAAAGGATTGACCAAAAGAACAATACCCTTTGTCAAGGCTTTGACCGCTAGTGCCAGTCCGATCGCTACCTGAGTTTCGGGCCGATTCTCTGCCGCGCTCACTTCTAATTGCTATAACTTCAGAAATAATATGAATTTTGAAATCGTTAAATCTTTAAAATATTCTTAAAAGTGTAAACAATTTATCTAGCCAAAAAAAAAATATGATTTTTTGAACATATCAAGGTGGTGTAATTAGTACGGGGGCTGTCTTTTAAGATTTTGCAAGCGACCAATAGATGGCGCTATTGAGATGTGACATTACTATTGCTGTAAAATTTGTTATTGTTAAAACAGTGGCAGTTCAGAAATTGGCCGAGTAGTTTGTTTACAGTGAGCGTTTTAAAAAAAAAACAGTGAAAATTTCACGTAAAGGTTTATGGATGATTTTTTACGATTTTAGTAAAGGCATAACTCAACAATAATGCCTCGAACCCCTCCGTTCAACTTTTGGTAATAAATTACCATCAAAAAAGACTGTTTACAGTTGGTTTACAAAATTTCGTCATGGTCGTGCTTCAGCGTCAGCGAAGAATTTCGTGAAGGTCGACCAAAATTGGTTGTACGAACCGGAAACTAAGCAGCAGTCAACTGTCTGGGTGTTCCAAGAAGACTTGAATCCAACAAAAGTGGTTCGTTCGCGAAACACTTCCAAGAAACTCAAAAACAGGCTCGTGTCGAGACTTAGATATGTTTGTACGAACCGGAAACTAAGCAGCAGTCAACTGTCTGGGTGTTCCAAGAAGACTTGAATCCAACAAAAGTGGTTCGTTCGCGAAATACTTCCAAGAAAATGATCGCTCGTTCCTTTGATTATACTGGACATGTTGCAACCAATGCTTTAGAGGATCGAAGAACATTTAATGCTGATACAATTTGTTTGCCAGAAGTCATCGATGAAATCAGGAAAAACAATCGAAAACTGCGCATCATTCTTCATCATGACAATGTCAGCTCTTACACAGCACGTCAAACAATTGATTATTTTACGGAGAAAAACATTGAATTAATGTCTCATTGGCCGTATTCACCTGATTTATCGCCTAGCGACTGCTTATTGTTTTACGAGGGCTTATTCATAAGTTTTTTAGCCTAGCACATAAAGAACAAGCAATCCTTAAACACAAAAACTCTTTATTCAACGTGATCTCCTTTCAACTTTATACACTTAGTGCAACAATTTTAAAGTAACTCTAGATTTTTTAACAAAAATTGTTTATCTTAGTTTACAAATCCTTTATTCCTTTGAATGAAAATGTTCTCCCTTCAATGTTTTTTTTTTTCAGTTTTATCAGCAGGTAATAATCCGAGGAAGCTACATCAGGGATATAAGGGAAATGATCAATCAGTTCAAAACTTAGTTTGTTTATTTTTCTTGCAATACTAGTAGTGATTTGTGAGCAGGCGCAATATCTTGCAAAAATAACACCCCTGCAGACACTTTTCTTCCGTGTTTTTCCACAATTTTTTGGCGACGTTTAGTTATAATGAAGAATAATATTCTCAAGCCACTTTTTTACTGTGTTCCAAGTAAACTGTAAAAGTATCCCATCTTTGTTGCAAAAAACGGAAGCAAGAATTTTTCCTGTGGATTTCTGTAAGCGAAACTTCTTGGGGCGAGGCTAGACACTATGTTTCCGCTCCTCTGACTGTTCTCTTGTGTCTGAATTATAATGATAGACCAACGTTTCTCATTTCTCATACCTAAGTCAGAATGGACGGAGTTAATAACACGTTCGTATGAAATGTGCAGTCTGTGTGTGTGTGTGTGTCGATTTTCTAAAATGATTTCATGCAGTGCGCAGTCATTCTCTGGTAAATACAGAGACAGGTCTTTCAGCCCGGTGAGCACCACTCACGTCTGTTCTTCCTCCCTTGAAATCTTCAACTCTATTCTTGATAGTGGCATAGAAAGATCATTGTCCCTTTACTATATTAACCATATCGTCAGACAGGACAGGTACGTTATCGCCAATCCATATTAGATTTCACTAAATTTATAATTTCAGGTCAGTCATATTTTCTTCAAAAATTCACTGTAAAAATCACACTAAAATTTTGTACAACCAGCTGTAGTTTTGACAATGAAAAGTGGTCTAGGCTAATTAGCTTTCAATAATTGTAGTATTAGTATAGCAATTATATAAGAGCTTATTTAATGTTTACAGCGTTTATGTAAGGTAATTATTTCAGGGATTTATTCTTGTTTGGTGTAAATTACTACATTTAAAGGTTTCTTGATTGAGATAAAGGAGTAATTACCAAAACCAGTAAATTAATTGTATTTTCAAAATAAACTATAGTTCTTTTGATATTTAAAATCTATACAGTAAATGGCTTCAACTTAGTAAAGCTAGATATAGTCTAGAAATGCTCTTTTTCATATAATTTCCTTTGAAACTCAGATCACTACAACATAAAACAAGTTTTAGAGAACAGAAATCGAGCGGAGATGAGATAGAAACGACTTGAAAAGGTTTTGGTATTTAAGAGGTAATAAAAAGAATTGTTAGCGCGCCCTATTCTCTTGTTTGTGGGAACTTGATTAGAAGTTATCTGATAATTACCCGCTTATGTTAGATATTTATGTAAGGAGAATGGTGGAAATTATTATTTTTTTTTTAAAAGCGTAAATTCGAAGGATTTCTTGTTAATTGGGGAAACTTTCCTATTATGGAGACGAATTGAAAAATAACACTAAAACGTATTACTAACTTTTTGTATATTTAAACTGTTGAAATGGAATAGAATAGAAATATGCTTTATTGTCCTAAAATACAACGTATTTGTTGACAAAGCAAGCTTAACTTAAATTATTATTATATTAATAAACACAAATTCAAAGAAAGAAAAAATAAAGAAACAGAACAAGATTAGTAGTCAATGCAGTAAATACAAAATAAAAGAAATAAAAATTACACATAAGTCAATCCAAATGCCAACCACTCAACCATTGTTTATATGCTTATTCCAGTCTATCATTGTAGAATTTCTCAAGTGCATAGTACGCCTTTTTTATAAGTAGGGTCCTAGTCTTTCGTCTAAAGACCCTCTCGCAATTCAGTCCTCTCAATTTGAGAGGCAGATGATTATATATTTTTTTGCCATTATAAACAATTGCAGATTTGATCAGCTCCGATTTCGGGGCCGGCAATGGCAGGACGAACGCTCGCCTAGTGCCGTGCCGGCTGACTGGCATTGCCTCAAGACGATGTTTTTTAAAGATCATGATAGCAGTTTCCAGGATAAATAGGTCACAAAGAGTCAGAATCCCTAACCTCGGAAACAATGGTCGACGTGACTCTCGCAACTCAGCTCCTGAAATATCTCTAATAGCTCTCTTCTGCAATACAAAAACAGAACTAAAGTGAACTCGAGAGCAGCAAGCCCAGAAACAGATCCCATACCTCAAATGAGTCTCAACTAGTGAAAAATAAGAGGTTAGCTACATCCAGCCCCAGGCTACTTGCAATAACCCTAAGGGCATAGCAGCCTGAAGAAATTTTGCTGCAGATGCTGCCAATGTGATCCTCAAACCGCAGCGATGAGTCAATTATTAGACCGAGAAATGAATTCTTATCAGCCGCAGAGATGATCTCATTCTCAATATTAACATTCTCTATATTGCATCTAAAGCTCAGAATTCTTGTCTTGGCTATATTGAAAGACAGTTTGTTATCAACACACCAAGCCTTCATCTTAGACAGATCTGCCTGAACATCGGCCCGAAGTCTTCCCACATCCTTATTGTGCCACAAAATTGTGATGTCATCAGCAAAGATGGTAAATCTGCCAGCCACTGTCAAACGGGGCAGGTCATTAACATAGATCAAAAACAATAATGGTCCAAGTACAGAGCCTTGAGGGATACCCACACTGATCCTAACTCCCTCCGAACAGTGACCCTTAAAAGTCACTCCCTGGACTCGGCCCGACAAACACGACCGAAACCAATCGCAAGCTAACCCCCTGAACCCATAAATGTCCAGCTTTGACAGCAAGATCCCATGATCAACACAATTGAAAGCTTTTGTCAAGTGAAATAAAGTGAATCTCAAAGTTGTCCTGTAATGACCTATAGTTGAGAAAAAATATAGTGTGAGAATACATGTTGAAAGCCACCAGCACCAGAATATCATAGTAAAATTTTAAAACATCATATTTGATGGTTTATACGGACTCCTAGCGAAAGATCCAACACCTTAAAAAAAAAGAAGATCGTCACTCGCAGAAGATACCAAAAGAAGCGTTACATCCCAAGGCTCCAAAATTCCGTGCCTCTATGAACTTTCGAAAAACATATAATTATTGGAAAATCTGCAAAACCTCGGTGTTTTAAGGGAGTTATGCTATGGCATTTAAAAATGACCTGAATAATAAAACATGCTGGATGATTGGGTACATTATGACAGCCTCTACTAAGCAAATTTCGCAGTCTTATGGGACGCCATTCTACTATGTTACATGCTGTTACAATAGAGGTTTTCACGGATGGTGGAACCATCCGTTTCAATCCCTTCGTCTAAATCGCCAAAATCTCATTTGGCATTTTCAAGTATTCTTGCTGCTGCTGCTACTCGATACTGTGATCTTGAGTGGTATATTAAGAAATTGTGCTGATTTGGGCTGCAACCCAAATCTGAAAATAGATTTTAAAAAATTTCAGAAAAATTGAAGTAAAAATGTAATTTCCTAATATAACCAAACATTTTCTCTCTAATAATAATCTTATTCTACCCAAAAAAAACAACTTTTGTAGGAAAAGTTTTTTTATGGCCTTAATTTTCGGAGATATTTATCACAGAGTATTTGCCATATTTTGGATATTCGATAGTTTTTTACTCGAAAACTAAAACTTTTAGAGAAATCGTGTAAGAGACAAAAATACTTACTTTAATCCATAAAATCACCATGAGTTTTTTTAAAACTTTTGAGAAACATTTTTTAACGATTTGTTATTTTGACCTAGATGCACCGGCAAATTGTTTTAGAACGAAAAAAATCGTCAAAAAATAATGAATTGTTAAAAAGTGTTTCAAAAATTCTGAAAAAATTCGCGGTGTTTCTATGAATAAAAACAAGTATTTTTTTTGTCTCTTACATGATTTCTCTAAAAGTTTTAGTTTTCGAGTAAAAAATTGTTGAATATCCAAAATCTGGCAAATACGCTGTGATAAATATCTGTGACAATTGAGGCCATAAAATAAAACTTTTCATACAAAAGTTGTACATTTTTGGAATAGAATAAGAATAGAAAAGAAAACTTTTGGTTGTTTATATTAGGAAATTACATTTTTACTTTAGTTTTTCTGAAAATTTTTGAAATCCTTTTTCAGATTTGGGTCGGTATTGAGCCAAAATCTACTACACTTCATACATATCATAAGCTTTAAACTGGATCAGATTGTGTCTTCATAAATTGCGTCAATTTATGGACTAATGGGGGTGCCGGCTGACGAAGAATGACTCATATACATATATGTTTTGACGAATGTTCTCACGGGTGTGAAATGTAGTAGTGGTATTTCGGGTATTCCGTGTTAGCTTAAAGTCCCTTGATGGACGGTTTCGCTGACGTTTCGCTGGAATCTCATCCATCTTTTTCAAAGCGTTGATCAATGGTGGGTGTCTTGGCGTTGAATGTCGAGACTGGCTCCAAGGGTGCCGGTTTTATGTGCTCGGGGCGTGGTTCTATTGGTTGGACGGATCTGGCCAATAGAGGCTCGGCTTTGGCTTCCTATTTTGTCTGTGATGCCTTTTATATATGGGAGAAATGTTTTTGTAGTATATGTCTTTCTTTCCGTTTGTGTTGTTTATTTAGGGCCCGCCGGATCGTGTTTTGACTGTATCCATTTGAAAGTAAAACGTTTCGAAGGGGCTTGATTTCTTGTTGCAAATGTTCCTTGTCTGTTAGGGTTTCTGATCGGTGAGCTAAGGATTCTAGCAATGGAGTTGGGCTGGGTGATGATGTGTGTGCTATATAATATATATATATATATATATATATATATGTATATATATATATATATATATATATATATATATATATATATATATATATATATATATATAATATAATATATATATATATATATATATATATATACATATATATATATATATATATATATATATATATATATATATATATATATATATATATATATATATATATATATATATATATATATATATATATTATATATATATATATATATATATATATATATATATATATATATAGATATATATATTTGTTTTTTAATAAATGTGATGCATGTTCCTATAAATTTCTTACCAAAATGTCCAAAGAGTATGTTGAAAATGCCTGACTTACCTGAAACAAAGAAAATTCTAGTGAGAAAAATATTTAATTCTAAGCAGTCCAACGTTTTTAGATTCGAAAACATTGGATCTAATTGGCATTCTAAAAATTTAAATAATATGGTTTAGTTCTAAGGTTACAGGTTATGCGCGTTACAAACATATTTTTAAAATTCAGTCTTAAGGTAAGGAAGCGATGAGAAAAATAGATAATGATAAAAAAGGTCTATTTTTAAAGCTGCAAACTTCTTTGGTTGCGCTAGAGTAACCTAATATTTTCGGTTATCCTGTTGACACGCCCGTACTCATTTGACCGTAGGATTTAAATTTATAATGGAGTACAAACGGGCCAGTTTCTGTGGGTCAACGTAGCATTTTTATCCATACTCAATGGTAGATACGAAGGCTACCTTTTAAATTTTTACAAAAATTTTACAAATCGTTTTATTGTTTCTCAAAATATTTGCCTTTAATATTTATACACTTTTGCATGCGTTCAAACCAATTCTCGAAACATTTTTTCCACTCTGAAGTTGGTACCTTAAACATTTGAACGGATTCAACAGCTTCTTGAGGTGGTGAAAATCGCTGTCCATGCATTTTTTCTTGACATTCGGGAACAAAAAGACGTCGTTAGGCAGGTGAATACGGACAATGAGGCATTAATGCGATGGTTTTCTCCGTCAAATAATCAATTGTTTGACATGCTGTGTGAGAACTGGCATTGTCATGGTGAAAATGATATGACGGTTTCGGTAGTTTTTCCTGATTTTATCGATGACTTCTGGCAAACAAATTATTATAGTCCATTCACCATTAACTGTTCTTCGATTCTTTAAAGCAATGGTTTCAACATGCCCAGTATAACCAAAGAAACAGGCGATCATTTTCTTGGAAGTGCTTCGCGAACGAATCACTTTTGTTGGATTCGGTTCATCTTGGAACATCCAAACAGTTGATTGTTGCTTAGTTTACGGACTCGTACGAATACATCCAAGTTTCATTTCCTGTTACGATGTTGTATACGGATTTTGCATGTCCTCGGTCGAATTTTTTAAGCATTTCCTTACACCAATTGACACAAACCTGTTTTTTTGTGCCGGTCAAATTATGCTATCTCACGGTAAATCATATGCCGATCCTTTTCAATCGTGTTGCGCACAGCATCGATGTTTTTTTGGACATAAAACCGATTTTGGTCGATGTTAACGAAATACATTGTTGACGGAAGCACGACCATAACGAGATTCTGCAAACCAATTGTAAACAGTCTTTTCTGATGATGATTCATTACCAAAAATTGAATGAAGCGGTTCGAGGCATTGTTGTTGACTTAGGTCTTTACTAAAATCATAAAAAAATCATCCAACGAAAACCTTCACGTGAAATTTCCATTTGTTCACAAAACTGTTTTTCTTAAATGCTCACTGTAAACAAACTACTCGGCCAGTTTCTGAACCGCCACTGTTTTAACATAACAAATGTAAAATTTTACAACAATGGTAATGTCACATCTTAATAGCGCCATCTAGTGGTCGTTTCTAAAAACTTAAAAGGTGGCGCTCGTATATAATAGATTCAAGTCACCAACTTTACTTCGGTGCTCCGAAAAATCAAGGTTTTTTAGGATTTTCGAATTCTTAATCTGGCGAATAGCTCTCTTCTGGATAGAATCTAATTAATACAGACGACGTTTGGATGCAGAGCCCTAAACATGGTAGAATTATTCCATTGATTATAGAATTTGAAGTTGGTATAAGATTCAAACTTCAAACTTAAAATTTTAAATTTCAATATTTTTATTTTGCCAGTTACCACATAAAATTTACATAAAATTATGCATTGGCACTTCCAATGTAATATTAAAAAAAAGATAAAAATAAAAGTGACAGTAAAAAAAATAATAAAGGACAAACAAAAATAAAGAATTGTAAATAAACAGAAAGAACAAAACAAAAAACTATCCTTAAAAACTGCACAGTACAAGAGTAAAGGTGAACCACATTTACTTCAGATTTTCATTTATTTCATGAATTGATTAATCGAATAGTATGCGTTTTGTACCAAAAGGTTTTTTTTGGTCTCGAATTGGTTCACGTTCAAGTTTTTGATGTTTGTCGGTAACTTATTGTATATTATGAGATTATAGTCCAATGAGTTTTTAAAAATAGTAGTTCTGTGTCTCGGAACCATTAAAACCTTCCAGTTTTAAATCTGATAGTTAGGACAAGCAGTCAAAACGCTATATTTGCTAATGTTTGCTTTAGACACTTATGAATATAAATAGATGGTACAGTTACAATTTTAAAATTGACAGAAAGACTTTTACGTGACTTACGCGTACATAGATTAAAAATCAGCCAGTCAGATTCTTTTATGAAGTATAAAGATTGTATCAAGCACTCTTTTTAATTGAAGGATGGCAAAGTTCTTTTTTATTTTTCACCTCCCCGCCTGAGTAGAGATTTTTTTACCCTTTTTCATATTCTAAGGATATTGGCGAGGATGTCGTAAAACCCGTCAACGTTGTTCAAGTGTTGAAACATACATTTTTGTATTTCACGGGACCTTTTAGACAACCGGTAGTGCTGCCACGGACGTTCTTGCATTTCTGCGAACAATATACTTTCTTGCATTTCTGCCACCTATATACGTGGCCAGGCTAAATATACTTAAATAAATTAATAAATAAGTATACCGAGCTGCGGGATTAAACGCTCCACCTTCTTCACCGTAAACAAGGTACTACACTACAGAGCCACGCACCGCAACACATTACCAAAAATTGAACGAAGCAATTTGAGGCATTGTTGTTGAGTTAGGCCTTTACTAAAATCGTAAAAAGTCATTCAACGAAAACCTTCACGTGAAATTTCCATTTGTTGTTTTTAATTGCTCACTGCAATCAAATTACTTGGCCAATTTTTGAGCTGCCACTGTTTTCACAATAACAAATGTCAAATTTTACAACAATGGTAATGTCACATCTCAATAGAGTCATCTAGAGGCTGTTTGTGAAAACTTAAAAGGCGGCCCTATTTGTTTTCATTTTACGAAAATTTATTTTTCATGACATTATTAAGTAGTCTCAAAAGAGGGATAAATTTTGGCCCCTTAGGGTCATTTATATTATCGCTAGTTTAAATAAAACAGTTGAAGGTTCCTTTACGTAATTCACTAATATTCACAGTTACCTTGACCTCAAGTTTCATTATCTAAAAGTGGGATTGAGAATATTGTGAAAACGTTTTTCGGTGTTAACATCGCTCGCTTAATTGTTGCAATTTGTATTTAGTTTTAGATAACATAATTCACCGAAAATAGCACTATTCGAAGCCTTGTAGAATTGTATCATGAACTGTTTTCAATAAAACTGTTCGTTTTAATTATAATACATGCTGTACCAATTTTCCCAATAATTTCTAAATTGTTTATTTCTATTAAGTGAACACTTTTCACATTTTAGAGACGGTCATCATCAACTTCACTTCACTGCTGGATGAAAGCCTTGAGAGAGGCTTCTGTTCTGAGCCACTTGTACCCAATTTCCAGCCACTCTCTTCAGATCATTAGTCCACCGACTTGGTGGTCCACCTCTACTTCGATAGGTTTCGGATCTTGGTCTCCACTCTATAATTTTTTTTGTACAACGTCCATCCTTAAACTTAGCAACATGCCCATCTCAGTTCCATGTAAGATGTAGAGAGTATCGGCTCCGTACCTACGAACGGGTATTACGCATCTGTCAAAAAGTTTTATTTCTAAATAAATCGCACGATTAGATTTAAATATATAGCGCAGTTTGCCATATGCCGCCCAGAAGAGATCCATTTTCCGCTGAATTTCATGTAATTCGTTGTCTCGTCCCATGCTGACTTCATGTCCTAGGTATTTATATCAGTGTACTTGTTCGATCTCCACGTTCAGTGTCGTTTAATAAAAGAGTGAGTCTTGGATGAACTGATTTTTAAACCAACCCTTCGTGAACCTTCTGTTATTAAGAAAATATCGTCGGCAAAATAAAGGTGATTTAACTCTTCACCGGGAATGTTAAGCTCCATTTTTTCCACTTTATTGATTATAGCATACTTTCTGGAAGTGATACGAAAAGCTTGGGAGAGAGCATATCACCCTGGCGCACTCCTTTTTCGATTTGAAATTTGCTTGTGGATTGCTTAGTTTGTGTTTTTTACACTGGATTATCGTTGATGAATACGACATTTAGCAAGCGCTTCCAAGAGTCTCTGGTTTACTAAATCAAAAACTTTTTCGAAGCTCACGAATATGAGCATTAGAGGCTTATTATATTCTATACATACAGAGACAATAGACCACAAAAAATATTTTAATTTTCAGTTACCGTCTCTCTTTATAGGTTAACCATGAATTTCAGTCTTGTTGTAAGTGCTTCTCAAAACGACAAATCTCAGAAATGGTTCATTTGATTTTTCCGAAATTTTTTTAGAAGCTTGCAGAAAAGCTATCTGCAAGATTGTTTTATGGAAGTGCAGATTCTAGTTTGAAAAATATCAATAGAAAAGTATAATTTTGGGAAAAATATTTTTTTTCCTGTCAATAAAAAAACTTTTGCACATTATTTAGTCAAGTTTTTTTTTGTGTCGGCTGACAGTTTTCAGGAAAACATGCAGTTAATATAAACGTGCAATTTTGGACAGGTTTTCATAGGTGGGTTAATTCTACTTCAGTTTTCAAGTTTTGTAGTTTAAACACCATCAAAAAAATAAGTAAGTTTCGATTTAACCTGAAGCTTTCCTTTAATGTAAACCAAACATTCGAAAGTAATACATTTTTCATGTAGGCTAACATTATTATTCTATGTTGGGAATGTGGAATTTTTGGCCCAATGACACTTCTCAATATATATTATCACTACACCAAACACTTTTTTTTGCATTCTACGCACGTTTCGCTAACCATGTTAGCTTCATCAGGAGCGATGATTGACAGTCTGATAAGAGATATTCTCCATGCCTAAAACCTGCCACCAGATCACATAACTCTAACTGAGAACGGGCTCTCCTCTTTCTCCAGCTATTGCAAACATATTTATGGAACGCTTCGAGAAACAAGACATTCACACTTTTTATCTCAAACGAAAACTCTGGAAACGTTACGTTGATGATGCTTTCATAATTCGGCCATATGGTCAAGAATCTCTTTAGAATTCTCTCTATCATCTCAATTCTTCACATTTAAATGTCCACTTTATCTTTGATATTGAAAATAATAATACCCTTTCTTTGCTAAATATTCTTATTAATCGAATGTCAGATATGATTCAGCGCCACTAAGTATACAGAAAGCAGCATCACATGGATATTTATGTGCTTCTTCTCCTTACCTCATCTCCATGTTTTTGAAGATTAGAAGAAGTACATCAGCCCTTAACTCTTAAATTTCAGAACTGTAAATGATAAAATTTCCCTTGAAAATTAAAGAGTCTATAGTATTCCATGTAGCTGTGGTACCTATATCAGCGAAACGAGCAGTACATAACTTTTCCACGTAAGCCCTTGCAAAGTGTCAGCATGAAACAGGATATCCGATTTTCTTTCACCAATCACAGATTCTTGCAACAAATTTATATTTCAATCCTGGCAAGCTTCGGGAGTCCATCGAAATATCTAAACATCTCAACAAACTTAACTGGTCTCTGCCTCTCATCAATCTGGGAATATATCATCCATGAAGCCTCCCCTCCCCCCTGTCCACTAAAATGAAAGCTGTGTGCAAGCCGAATTAATTCAGTGTCTTTCTAGATTCCAAAGAAGTTAATACTTCTAACAAGCTCTGAAGAATCCGATAGGATGATCGGCGAAACGTCAGCTTCACACTTTCAATCAACACCGGAGAATTTCAGAAGAACTATACCTATAATTTTTAAAATGATTACAATTTAAAGACGAATATATAATATAAAATATATAGGCTTTTTACAGCCTCTAACAAATACGTTTTCAACTCAAATATAAAGACATGCAAGATAAATCAGCCAGAGATTTCAAAGGGATTCTATTTTAACCGTAACAAGTTCAAGAGACTCATTTAACTTTTTGATATTTTCCATATATTTTTCATTTGTATGCATGAAGTTGAAAATTCCTGATAAAACATGCACACGTGTTTGTGCTTGCAACTTTGTTAAATTGAGTCTTCACTGTTGGAAAATATAATAAGAAATTTACGCTTCATATACATAAAAGAATCCATTGTGAATATGAATTCTTTAAAATTGTTATCTGGAGAAAGCAATATCTTTCATTGTTTTTTCTAATATTGATTTAAGGATATGTTTTATTATATTTTGCTAGTTTAAAAGATATTTGAAGGTATTTAGCAGTTTTCTTCATAAAACACTAGCAGACCAATGTTACTGTTTACTTTTTAACCAAGTTCAAAAGAGTAGGTTGTCACCTCGACAGGTACGTTTATCTCTCTCTCTCTCTCTCTTTTTCAATCCTTTCACCCCAATAGGAGCATCGGTGACACTATACAGTTGCTATCTCAACAGTCATTCTCCAGGCATCTCGATCCTGCGCGACCTGATTTGGCTTGTGCATACCCATCCCAGGAGAGACCTTACTTGGTTGGATCATCTTGTTAGAGACCGTGCCCTCATTCTTCTACCTTCCCCGTTACTACAAGATTTTCCATGGCATCCACTTTCTTCATAATGAGATCAAAATATTTCAGATAATGTCTATTAATTCTATTTCAAACTCGGTCATTTATACTAAGCTCTTCAAGAATAGATGCGTTAGTACTGTGTTCGGTATATGATACTCTGAGGATTCTTCGATATGCCCACATCCCATGTTTTCGATGCGTCAGTTGCCATAGGGAAGGTAAGGCTGGATAACTTTACTTTGTGCTTTTTGTAACAGCTCGATCTTTTCAGATCTTAGTGAGTCTGATCGTCGAGTTTCTAGCCATAACCAAACGTCTTCTTACTTCTACTTTACAGCCACCATTGTTAGTTATGAGGGATCCCAAATAGTTGAGATGGTCTACAACAGTTTCCTTTAAGTGTGACAGATCTTCATTACGACTAACAATCATTACTTTGGATTTCGCGCTATTAATTGTTAATCCATAGTTTTTGCTAGCGATTTCCATGGACTCCATAATTGATTCTAGGTCTTGTATTGAAGTTTCAAGTATAACAGTATCATCCGCATATCTAAGGTTATTTAGCTTTTTTCCATCGATTGTCACACCCCCACTCCAGCCATCCACAACAGGCCTCATTATATGTTCACTGTATATGGTAAAAAGAATGGTATGTTTATGGTATTGTTAAAATGTCGTTATATTCATCTATGTTGCTCTATGTATATATGTCTGTATGTTAAATGCAAATTATAGCATAACTTCCTGACAAATCCTATTGAAAACTGTGTGTGTTCAATCAAGTATTTTTTAACTTAGGCGATAGTAAAAAAATCATTCAAATCTGTGTTGTACTTCAAAAGTTATCTTCTGATTTTTGACAGGAGTCCAAAAATTAAAGATTTCGCGTCAAACCAAACAAAAATAAAATCGGTTATATAGTGAATAGATAGATAAGCCAGCTTATCCACCTACTCACCTACCCGAGAAAGGTAAGCGGGTGGGCAGGAAGGCTGGTGAGTATGCAGATGCGGGCTGTATATCAAGGCTATTTGTTCTCACAGTGTTTTTGTAATACTGTTTGTCAGAGACCTACCTAATTTTAGCAAACTCCTTACCCTTTTACTTATAAATTAAAAATATATGTAAGAATCTTCGTTTAGCCTTCATCACTAAAGAGATGGGAATGAAATTAAAATTTAGAAGAAATTAAACCGACTTCAAAAAAAGCCCAAGGTAATACCACAGTAAACCCAGTACAGTAGTGAAACTACAGGAAAATCAGGTCTTAGTTTTTCAGAGGTCACGTGGCAGTCCGCCATGTTAAAAAGGAGACCAGCGGGAGGTTTTAAATAGAAATAATGTTCCTGTGCAAAGTTTTATCATTTGAAATCATAGATGTCTGAAAATTTTTGATTAATAATATGTTAAGTTAATACAGCAGGAGTAATATAAAAGAAAACAAAAAAAATGGAGCGCTTTATTAGAAAAGAGATGAATACAAGTGAAAAATTTGACAGAAAAAATGTTACAGACAAAAGTTTTAGCATCTTCTTCAGGGAATTGAATAGCCATATCAGATTTTGGGCCCAATGCTTTCTCGGGTTTCTATAAGGCCCAGAGGTGAAAACTGAAACGGGAATCCAAATTTTTAAATACATATTTAAATTCAGCAAGGAAATTTATGTCCGAATACAAATTGAATGTTTCTATATCTGATTGGGCCTCATTGTAACTACAATAAAATCCGATTCTTACAAGGATCTTTACCTGTGTTAGTAGCCTTGGACACACGGAGTATTCTTTTCTCACAGATAAAATTGTATATATTAAGCTAAACCCGACGAATTTGAAAAAAAAAATTACCATTCTAATAAATATGTTTTGAGATGTGACTTTATTAATGCGATTTAAATACCCTTTCTAATATAGAATGGAGAGTGCACATTTTAGAAAAAAATATGTTTTATTTAAATTGCACAAATTTTCAATTGGACAATTGATGACGCATTTGGTTGCTGCAAGACAAATCGGTGCTTTATAATCAAAAGAAAGTCTTAAGAGAAATAGCTTCTCAGAATTATTTAATTTATCCGCGTACGATTTCTTACGCAATTGATATTCTTTAATTAAATCCCATACCTTGCAACATCTTTAGCGAAGAAGAAGAAACTCACTGCCGGCGTACTTTTTGAAATATTTTTACAATTATCGACGGTACAACAATAAGCTCCTTTCCCCCTGATTATATAAATGGTTTGTCAAACTTTTCGATTCTCTTCACTTACAAACGTTTTTAATTCTCTTTGTATACAAAATCTCTCTTCCTTCTGTCTGTAAATTTATATAAACTACAGTTACCTGAAGAACCGGTCGACAATACATTTCAAATGACACATTCCGAGATCAGATGTAAACATTGAGCGCGGCCATTTTGAAAGAGGGACTCCCCGACGCATGTGCCGTCAAAATCTCGTAACCAATTTGGAGCTCACTTTCGCTACTGTATGGGGTTTACTGTGGTAATACTGTTTATTAAGTTTAATAGTTTTTTTGTTAATTTTATTGGCGAGCCTCCTATTGGGCCATTTGCCAGCTCGATTACTTTGTATTTTTTTTCAAATTACCTACACCTACCTGACGACAACAGTACGCAGTGCACTCAAGCGGTCTCCCATTCAAGTGCTATCCACGCTCAGCGTAGTTTCACTTAGGTGATCTGAAGAGAACCTGTCTTTTACTACGTGCTATGGCTGTTGCTACAAAGTTTAATAGTTAACACCTACCATGTTTCAAAGAAAAAAAATAATCACCAAAAGAATTTTCGCTGTTGTCACTCTAAACGAAAAATTCAAGATTGTAAGTTTTTGTTGTAAATACTCAGTAAAGTGTAATACGTAAACACACAAAATTAAGAATTTCTGTGATATTTGAAAGTGCGATCGCAACTTTATAAACTAGTGGTGGATCAAGAATTCATTAAATTAAAACTAATATTTGTGCTAATCATTTTCTGGGGTTTGTAGATAGAGATCGAAGGTTTTGAGAAAAAGCGGATTTGGCAACACATTGGAAGCGAATAAAATGAGCAAGGATTGTGGCGGCCCGTCGCACAATGAGGCGAATGCGTTATTTTTCGGTCATTTGCTTATAACTTCCACATTTGTTATTGGAATGACTTCAAACTTAATACACGTAATGTACGATTAATATATGTTCAGTATATGAAATAAAAATCGTACTATATACTGTTATCGCGTGCGCGATAAAGCGTAAAGATGATTATTTCAAAATACTAGACAACAAATTGAAAAATGTTTCGATTACATGAGTGCGAATAGTCATTTTCAATGTATTTTTGCCTGCTGAATACGAATCCGTTGTCCAAATTTGGCTACAGCGTCGTAATTTTGAGGAAAATGACGGAAATTTGCAAAAAACGACGGTTTCAAGGATTTTCATGACATAACACAGGCTCAAATATATTTCTCATAAATTTCGTTAATACTACGCGTAACAATTAGCTTTAAAATGCCTTTTGTTTCGTTAAGGTACATTTTTTTTATTTTCGAGGTATAGCTAAAATTAGAAACACTGGTTGCGCTTACGCAGCATTAATATCATTGTCCCGTGTTACGATTGCCCTACGCATGCGACATGTAACGGAACATTAACCCATCAAAATACACTTATGAAGCGAATAATATTTCGAATATCAATTATCTGCTCTTAGCGTTACCCAGGATCAACGACGTGGACGTGACAGATATTTGATCCCTCGGGGTGCTTGATTTTTGTGAGTCCTCTTGCCCCTCACATTTGTACTTCTTGTTTTAATCATCGTAATCTGTATCATCATCACTGAAATGTAATAGATCTTTTACATCTTCGGACAATTCTTTCCGACGTTCCATTAATTTTCGCGAATTAGATATTATCGGATCTGAAGCAATCATCAAATTATTAAAAATATCTTCATTATTACATATTTGAGACATTCTTCGCGAATGGTTTTCTCTATATTTTCTGAAATATTTGTGATTTGCTTCCTGAGCATCTTTAGATAATTGCTCCATTGGCACGATAGCATTTGTTATAATATCGCTGCCATGAATCAATAACTTGTGGATTGACATTGGCATGTAGTACCGTGGGTATAGTGATACAAATATTTCGGCAGTTCTAAAAACGTAAGATTCGAACTCAATCACGTTAATTTTTTTACCACTAGCGATTGCTTGCAATAGAACTCCAAATCTGATTATCAAATTTTCGTCTATACCTGTAATGGCAGCTGATAACTGTGGATTGGCAAAAAATTTCCTGGCAGTGTTGCCATCATTGGATCTACCCTTCCCTTGTTTTACAACTATATGCTACCGAAAGACCTAAATCGGGTATTTCTGCTCGAACGTCACAATCGTTTTTGGCCGCGAACATCGATGCATCGTTTATAATCTGCTGAATAGTTTTGATTCTGTGAATAATTATCTTTATATGAATTATCTTTACGCTTTATCGTGCTCGTGATAATAAATTGTATGATTTTGATATCATATTTCTGAAAATATATAAATCGTACATTATGTATATTAAATTGAAGTCATTCCATTGACAAATGTCGAAGTTTTTTCATTTCATTGGAATATTGCCCGAGAGAATGGCTGAGTGGAGAACGTTAGATCAAGTCGGGGGAACTTTAATGTCCATTTTTTACCAAAGGAGGACGAAGGGGGATAAAAATAGGATATCTCCGGAAACTAGAGGCATTGCCCTATCAGATGGTGAAAGCGCCATCTCATTCCACCTCATTCCAAAAACTTTATACATCTTTGAATATTGAAGTAAGAATAACTTTTTGTGTCGAATATGTCAAATGTTTATTAATATATTGTAGCACTCTAATGACGTTACACTAAGATTAATTTGTTGTTTGAAACCTAATAAACAAGTTCTAGTAAGCGTTTAACTCGTATTCGTAGTTATGTTGTCCACAGAGAATTTAGAATGTAATTTCTCGAATTACAGAAATTCCAACATTGACGAAAATGTCACACTTCAATGGATAATTTTAAGGAAGGCAGAAGGAATAAATTAGTTATAAACATATTTATGTATGGTATATGATATATATTAAAGGAAAAAATCGTCAATATTTGAAAAATACATCTTTAATTTTTTCATCCAATATCCGATTTTTTACGCCGTCGCCCCAATGTGCGTCGCTCCCTAGCGTAGTACTTGCTTTCGGTGCAGAAGGTCTCGGGTTCTAATTCCGGCAGGTTCATATACTTATTTATTAATTTATTTAAGTATATTGGGCCTGGCTACGTACATATGTAGGTAGTAGTTGTTTTTGCAGAAATGAAATAACGTCCGTGGCAGCACTACCGCGTTGTTTAAAAAGGCGATGCGAAATACAGAAATGTATGTTTTGGCACTTGGACAACCTTTGGATATAAAAAGGGTAAAAATCCCTACTCAGACGGGAAGGTAAACGATAAAAAAAAGGTTGGGTGGTTATTTATTGCTGGACACAAGAGAAGTTATTAAGTTAAGTAATTGTTGAGGTTAATCGTGCCTTAAAAGATAGTAGTAAAATAAATATCTAGTACTTTGAACCTGTAAAATTTTATAATAGGCACATAGAGACAGATTTTAGATTAGTTAATAAGATTTTATGATGCACACAGAAAATCCCCTAAAAGAATCAAGTAAACACTTAAATAAGGTGTTAAAGTAATTTACAAAAGGGCATATGACCGTTCAACACTGTGTCTTGAAGCTGCATGGTCACTTAGGTGTCGTAACAAAACCAGAAATAGATATCGATGTGGCTTTTTTTTTATGGGTCTAGCACACATGCTACAGGAAAGAAGTCCCTAAAGCGCTGCAGGAGCGGCACGTGTTTGGAAAAAGCGATTCACGTTGTTCTTGAATCGCTGTAAATTGTACTTGGTGCGAAACACAGTTCTGGGCAAATTATTCCAAAGGGATGATGTTCTCCCTATAAAAGACTGCTTGAAAGCGTTGTACGAGGAGTAACAAGCTGAACCTCATACGGATGTGAAGTATTAGCGCGACGTGTACTTCTAACATGCACTACTCTGGGAAGAATTAAGCGGGCCACATCCTTCGAACCCTTTCCATGAAAATACTTGTAGAATAGACTCAAGTCGCCAACCGTTCTTCGATGTTCCAGAGAATCAAGGCCGTCGGTCAGTTCCGGGTCTCCAATCAGACGAACAGCTCTTCTCTGAACAGAATTCAACAAATGCAGTGTATTTTTGGGAGCGGAGCCCCAAACATGGAAGCAGTATTGTCGAATTTGAGCTTTGAAAAGAATTAACAGTTGTTGTGGAGTGTAAAGCTTTCTGGTTCGAAATAATATTCCCAACTTTTGAGAACCTCTCCTTGCTATGCCTGAAACATGTTCATGCCAGGACATATTTGCTCCCAAATTAACGCCCAATAAATTGAGTGACGATGTTAGTGGAATGGAGTGCCCCGACATAACTATGCCGGGTTCAGCAACGTTAACCTTTCTAGAAAAAACTGCCGCCTGGGGTTTTCTAGCGTTAAATTCCACTTGGTTACTGTCACCCCAAGATAAAATTTCTTTCAGGTCTCTGTTGAATGACTTCCTGCTGTCTGCGGATATTCGTCTGAGTAGCCGATATCCGAGCGTTCAAAGTGAATGAAGAGATAAGCGTACTGTCATCTGCAAAGCTGTAGATTGGATTCTCGGTCTTTTCCAGCAGATCGTTAATGTAAATGAGAAAAAGAGTAGGAGACAGTATGGAGCCTTGAGGCGTCGATAGTGAAGGTGTTAGAAAGATATCCGTCGACTGCCACTCGTAAAGAACGCTCTCTGAGGAAACATGAGGCCACAAACAGAACTTTTCAGACATACCTTGAATGCCTTGGATATGTCAAGAGTAACCGCTCGAGATTCTCCAAAGTGTTCAATTGCGTTGTTCCAACCGTGTGTTACATAAGTCAGAAGGTCTCCTGTTGATCTATTTTTACGAAAGCCATATTGATGATCGCTAATAATGTTGAATCTTCAAGATATTTTAGAAGATGCTGATTGATAGCCTTTTCCATGACTTTCGATATTATTGAAAGCAGTGCGATTGGTCGGTAGTTATTTGGCAAGGACTTCTTGCTTTTTTTAGGTATCGGCTGAACTGTGTCACATTTCCAGCAGGAAGGAAATATTCCCTTTCTGTAGGATAGGTTGAAAAGTCTACAGAAACCTGGTGTTAGTTCCCTCGCACAGTTTTTGAGAACTATTGCAGGTATTCCGTCAGCGCCAGAAGCTTTTTTGGTCTCTAGCTTCATTAAAATACCTTTTATGATACGCTGTCTGAAGATAATATCGGGCATCCTTGACTGCACTATGAGAATAGTAGGTGGTGAGGTGCTGAAAATGCAAAATTTTAAAAAAAAACCTGAATAAGTTTGCAGGCTTGTTTAGTTCCTTTGCCTAAAAACTGTTTTAAGTGGGAAGCGTTTTGATACAAGAAACCATATGTCAAAAAAAATCCTAAATAGGTCGTAAAAACTAACCAACACTGTATTGATATGTTAAATGAAAATTAGTCTTGACGATGAGGGTAGGAATGTACATAAGAAAAGAAATTTATGTAAAGAAAGATCTGTAGACCATACTTGAAATTATAAAACAAAGGAATAAACGAAGTAATAAATCGCTATATTCACTACCGCAGTAATGAATTATAATACAGCTCTCAGCAGTCCAATCGATCACGGGAGTCTAATATTAAAGGCAAAATTACAGCCTTCATCCAAAAAGAGCAGGAATCGGGCAAAAACTCGAGGGAAAATTCCAAAACTGGGTAATAAATTTTAATGCAAGTTATACAGACTTCAATTAAAGAAGAAATAATTACAAGGCAACTTAGTGAAGCTGCAAGGCTCTAAGATCTATGTTGAGATTCTTAAAAAAGAAAGATAAAAAATATTACTATATTTTATTCCTGTTAGTTCAAGAATTAGGTAATGGCATGCCATCTATGCATATCGTAAGTCATAAACACCTTATGAAGACGGAACGTCAAGTGCATCAACCATTTTCATACTTAAAAATTTCCAAGTCATCATAGCGTCGGGAGATTAGTTTGAGTTGGTAGTAGATAGGTAGGTAATGGACGTCTGTGATTTTTTTACGTTTTTTATTAATTTAATGTTGTAAATCGTGTAATCCACGTGGGCGAAGCCACAGGTATATGTACAGTCTGTCAAATAAGAACGTGACCGCTCATACTCTTTAAAAAATGTGTTTTGAGAAAATTTCTTGCCATCAATGTATTCTTTGATGCGTCAACAACGGCGCAATTACCTTAGTAAGTTCTCCGTTCGCCTTCTGCATCTTCGAGGCATGCTGTCGATAAGATTTTTTGCGAACTCTGCAAATTTTTCAAATCTTGTAAGACAACTGAGTTAAAGTCCTCAGAGTGTTTCCTATGAGCTTTCTTTATACAAGGGACCAAACGTTTTCAATGGGGTTGGCGTCTGGCGATTATGAGGGTCACTCTAGTATTTTATCGTGGGCCCAAGCGAATCGCTTCGCGACGTGATTTTAGCCCAGCAAAGGTATTCTGAACGTGCCTCGAAATTTACCACCATGAGTATGTTGTCGAATGGTGTGAAAACAAGACACGATTTGTTTGTCGACTTTCGGTGTAACTTTGCCTACCGAGTCACGTTCTTGCAAGTCGTACCGACTTTTTAATATATTTACCGGCCGTGGAATGTCATTTTAGGTCCCTTTGGATGGAAACAAAGAAAGATTGGCTCGAACCGACACACAAACAAGTGACTCATTTTGGATTTTACGTGATTTCGACGAAAGTTCGAAATCGACTGATACTTTTAGTAAAATGCGTCGTAGACAAAGGTTCCCTTTGCCGAATTTTGCTCAATCGCTAGAATCGCATCTATCAAAAATAAATTATCGCGGACACGTTCTTACTTGACAGACTGTGTGTAATAAATATGAATACAAATATTTGAATTCTATAATTATTATTTGAATTTGCTTTATATTTTAAGCAGTGCAATAGATGAAAGTACTAGAAACTTGTCTCGCAATCTATTTTTTTCAACATTTATTGAACTAACAAATCAATAATACATAATCCAATAGCCTCTAGAATTTTCTGTAGTCTTGTTGAATTTTATTTCAGAGACATATTTTACGCTAGTTCAAACAGAATAAATTTCGCAAATACTTCAAGGTGTCCCAATCTCCACAGACTTTCAAAACACAATATATCTTTTCACAGAACGTTACAAATTTTAGTCAAATAACAAGTCTGGGGTCGTGACAAATGTATTTGATGATTAATATTTGCACGAACATATCTAAAAGTTCATTGAACGACAAGTTTAAAGAATTTACTTTCATAAACATTTTCTTTTTATGATGCGGAGTACATTTAAGAATAAATTTCCTTTATTATAATTTGGGCTTGACTAAATTGAAAATGTAAGCCCGTGTTCACATATAACCAAGAATATTTTAGTTCATGCATACAAATGACAAAATTTATGAAAAATGTCTTAAACTTCAACCTAATATCTAAAATAAAAAAAAGAATTTTTTTTTACTTTAGTTAGTTTAACTCTTTTGGAAGCATGTCTTAGGTTAAAAATAATTCTAGAAAGTGGATCTTTGGCAAAAAATTATGTTTTTTTAGGTAATTCGATGAGATATGATCTGAGACATACACGTCCCACATTTGATTCGTTCCAGGGAAAATTTGTTTTAACCCTACGGCAATAAAATCAATGCTAAATAAAATATTAATGTATAAACATCTATAATATATAAAATGCAACGTCTCTCTCTCTGTCTGTCTGTCTGTCTGTCTGCCTGCCTGTCCGTTAGTGCGCTTATCACTGGAGAACCACTTATCCGATTTACGTACTTTTTTTTTTAAAACATACATCTGTTCTCTGGACAGGCTCCGTTATGCAAAATTGAAATCTTTATTGAATATATGACTTTCCTCTGTTAAATGTTTATCGTAATGCGATTTGTTATTTTTCATTCTATAGATTTGTTTATGTTCATTTATTCTTTTGTAAAAAGATCTGCCTGTTTGTCCTATATACGTTTTATTGCAAGTGCCACAGCATAATTCGTAAACCCCCGATTTATTTTCTTTTTTTGTTTTACTTTTATTATTTTTAATATGTCTAGCTAATGTGTTATTTATACGGAAAGCGATATTTACATGATTTTTATGGAAAAAATTTTGAATTTTATTAGTCAATTTTCTGATATAAATGGGTGTATGAAATTTTTCTTTGTTTAGTTGTTTGTACAGGTACACCAGTCCTATTGCTTTTTTAAATTGTATTTTCATTAAAATATTATCTACGAAATCGCTCCTGTACCCATTGTTTATACTAATTTGTTTTATAATATTTAATTCTTTCTGAAAATTTTCTTTCGTTAATGGTGTATTTATTAGTCTATGGATGAAACTATTATAATCCCTCAAGTTCCTAAACTATATTCCTTTATTAAATTACATAAAAATAACTCACCAATTCGTCTGGTGGTTTCATAAATAACAGCGCCAGCTTTTTCTTTAACAAATAAATTGATTGAGGTTTTGACAAAATATTTTAAATTCACACCTAAATATAGTATTAAAAATAGTAATGAATTGATAGCAAAAACTAATCCGTTAATTATACTAAGTAACCCCAGATTTATATCGTTTGATGTACAAACTCTTTTTCCTAGTATACCATCAGACGCTATAATGCTGGTTCAAAGATTACGCAATAAAAATAATGTTAACGCAATAATTAAACAAGAAATATTAGACATCTTAACATTGTGTTTAAATTTCGCAAATACTTCAAGCAATCTCCACAGACTTTCAAAACACAATATATCTTTTCACAGAACGTTACAAATTTTAGTCAAATAACAAGTCTGGAGTCGTGACAAATGTATTTGATGATTAATATTTGCACGAACATATCTAAAAGTTCATTGAACGACAAGTTTAAAGAACTTACTGGTTCAAAGATTACTCAATAAAAATAATGATAACCCAATAATTAAACAAGAAATATTAGACATCTTAGCATTGTGTTTAGACCAGAATTATTTCGAATTTAACGGTAAGATTTATATAAGTAAGAAAGGTTTAATAATGGAAAACCTTCTTAGTCCAATTTTATCTGAAATTTTCATGGACTATTTAGAAGAACAAATCAGTAATTCTCAACTTTTTAAAAAAATTTTTTATTGGTAGCGGTAAGTAGACGATATAGTGACTTGCTTTACAGGCACAGATCGACAACTAAAAATGTTTCTAGATTATATTAACCATCTTCATAATAATATTACTTTTACACCAGAAATAGAAACAAATAAATCGGTTAATTTCCTACATTTAAAAATATCAAACAAAATGAATAACCACGATTTTGAAATCTTCCATAAACAATGGGTACAGAGATTTCGTAGATAATATTTTAATGAAAACATAATTTAAAAAAGCAATAGGACTGGTATACCCGTACAAACAACTAAACAAAGAAAAATTTCATTCACTCACTAATGCCGGAAAATTGACTAATAAAATTCAAAATTTTCTCCATAAAAATCATGTAAATATTGCTTTCCGCACAAATAACAAATTAGCTAGACATATTAAAAATAATAAAAGTAAAACAAAAAAAAGAAAATAAATCGGGGGTTTACGAATTATGCTGTGGCACTTACAATAAAACGTATATAGGACAAACAGGCAGATCTTTTTATAAAAGAATAAACAAACACAAACAAAGCTATAGAATGAAAAATAACAAATCGCATTAAGCTAAACATTTAACAG
>CM032452.1:64624644-64989742 GCA_019049505.1 Pachyrhynchus sulphureomaculatus | reverse complement strand
TCTGTCACGAATCTTGTTCAGAAAAGGGACGTATTTTAAAAAGTTTATCATAGTCAGGTTGACCCTGAGGAACCTGCAGTGTGTTGTCGTTGAAATGCAGAAATCGTTTGATTTCTTCAAATCTGTTTGCATGTCATAGCACTGGAGATATTGGGAATTTCCAACGAATTATTCCAATAAGACCTGGTCGATGGTAAACTGAATAATCGACATATATATACAAATGCCACAAAAAACACGAATTTCTCCTTGGATATATTGGGTGGCTTTTCAGGTCTACTTTGAACCCCGTACAAATTTGACTGTTCAGTTATGTAAAACGAAAAGTTCTTCAGTAAAAAATGAAATTGAAGAAATGGATAGGATCTTCTAATTCTTTTATGAAATCAAGAAGAATTGTACAACCTTGAAATTTTACAAATTCCTCAGAGACAGCTAGAAATTTATTTTTTTCGGCTTCTCTTTGGTCGGTTTATTAGTCGATGTCGATGGTAACACACATCTTCTGATGATCTATAAAAGTTTGCCCTAATGCGGACAATGGCATGTCATCATCATCATCTTTTATATCGGTTTCGTCAATAATAACATCTTCGTTTGTCGAAACGATTCTTTCGTTTTCACTGTCTGACTCATATAGGAGAACGGACTTTCTAGGACCCAACAAGTCATTTTTTTGATGTTCATCGTCCGAGGATAAATTTTCATTGTCACTAACGTCACCATTTGGAATTCGGAAATTTCTGGTGCCATAAAACTTACTGGGGTCCATCTAAGAAAGAGATGTAATTATTATAAATTATCATGTCTTTATATAAAACTGTTCCAAATATGGCACAGGTAAACAAACTCATATTTTGTCTTCAATACGTCAAATTATAATTATGATATTACCTCAGTAGCAAAATTAGACACCTACCTTTATAACAATATTTTTTTCACAACAAATTATTCACAAGAGGGTATGAAAACTGTTGATCTAAAAAACCACAAAACAGGATATAGCGTGTCACAAGCCGCCACTGGACTAATGGCTTTTCCTGGCGTCGAGATTTGACTGCGGTGGAGTCTGCGCATTTTACGTCAGAGCAGCGAACGTGCCGGATATGGAACAATTTGAAATAAGATCCTTAAGCTACTCAGGGACTTAGAAAAAAAATATATTTGATGTGTGACAAATTTGGGACAGTATGCGGTAAGGGGTTTAAAAATATATAAAATCATGAGTTTTTATGATTATATCTTATCAGTTAATATTTATTTTTTTACGTATCATCTAATCGTCTGAATTAATCTTACCATATTATTAAATATAATTTAAAATCGGTACAAGTGATCAAGGAGTACATCAGGGTTGTATTTTGTCACCATTTCAATATTTATTCGGAGGAAATCTTCAATAAAGCACTTTCTGATAAAAAAGATGGAATTACAATTAATGGTGTGTATGTGTAAATAACCTCCACTACGTTGATGATACTGTCATTCTGCCGGACAGTGAAGAAGGCCTACAAAGACTCAACAATAGCTTTACTCAGTATATATCACCACTACACCAAACACTTTATTTTGGCACTCAACACACGTTTCGCTAACCATGTTAACTTTATCTACAAATCTACCTATTTATACTTAGCCTAACCCTTGAATTACTCAGGCGGAACTAATGGCATAGGCAAGACCATCATTTCCGGTCAAGTAACCAGTAGAGGGGACTATAAGGAATAGGCCCTCTGTCTTTATTTAAACTACTTTTACATTTTATAAATTCCATACTTTCGTATGCGTTCAACAATCTCCTATCAGATAAATTTTTAATTAATCTTAGATTATCTAATGTTACAATATGATTAGCTTCAGGGCATGTGGCGGCAATGCTAGATTTTTCTGTTCTACTGTATTTTAAGTGTGCGATTTCTGCATTCAAACGCACCAATAACTTTATATAATATTCGCTATTGATGGTTTTCCCTTTTTAGCATCGTCTGTGAAAATTATTCCATGCGCATCCAAAATACACGGGCCAAAACCTTCCTAGCCGACTGTCTTTGGTCGCTTCGGGCGGCTTTCACTGGCTGCTGTCCATTCGGCTGATTGCTGATTTAATTCCGGTGTGTAGTGGTGGATCCATGCTTCATTCTTTGTCACATATTGCATGGAAAAAATCCTTTTTATTGCGCTTAAACAGGTCCAAACAGCGCTCCGAATTATCAACACCTTGTTGTTTTTGGTCCCCCTGTGAGCAAACGCGTACCCATTTTGAAGAGAGTTTTCTCATGCCCAAATGTTCATACAAAATATGATTAACACGCTCTTTTGATATTTGAGGGCTATTTTACGCAATTTCACTTTACGGTCATCCGAAAACAATTCTGTGCATTTTTTTTTAATGTTTTTCGTTTAAATTCAGCATTACCAGTCAATGATGAGTTATTTTCCAGGAGCAGAGTTCCCGTAACACTTATCAAGTCCATTGCTTTGCTTGAACGGTATTTTTTCCCATAAAAAATAGTGTTTAATCAACACACGAAATTCGATTTTTTCTATTGTTTTGAAAAATATCAAAAGTAGCGTCACTAAAACCACTGTAACTTGTAAACTAATAGTCGAAATGTCATGAAATTTGGACATGTATCGTTTGAAGGTTGTACTTCCTACGTCTGACATCTATGTGTCAGACTAAAAATTTTTAGCCTACGTGTTATGTTGCATGGCGTTCATTATTTTATCCGTTGTTACATCGGGAATTTCTTCAGATCCCATATTTCTTACTATCACTCTATTTCCTTCTTCTTTTCCGGGCGGCGGCGATACTTTCGTGTCATATAGTGTTTGATAATATTTCTCTGTAGCTTCCTTTATCTCGTGGATTTGTGAGATCTCTTGGTTGGCACACTTAATACATCCTTTAAAATAAACTCCCTGATTTAAAATTCATTTTACATAATATGACACATTTAGATTTAACCCTCATAATAGAAATTCAATTAATCTCCAAGTGAAATACAAACATCTCGATGGGCCATAACTCCGTTGCGTTACTTACTTGTAGCTATTAAAACTAAGCTAGCTTGATAGGATTATTAAGCACTACTTTCACAAGTTTTTGCCATTCTCTTTTCATTAAATCCCTAACCAATTAAACAAGATTTTGATACTTGTCAAGAACTTGTAAAAAATATCAGCCACTGAGGAATTCTTTTAAGATGATTTTTACGGATCATTAAGGGCGACTTAAAGTTCGTAATTTCGTCGTTTCCAAGTTAGAAAAGGGAAGTTTTATCGGCTGAATAATAAAATAAAAGTAAAATAATAGCGAGTTTAGGACATAATGGTGCGATCTATTCGTGCATAAAATTACGGAATGATTGAAAGTCCAGACATAAAAAAGAATAGATAGAGTATGTCATTTATAACATCGTTTCCCACCAAATCAAAGCTGCATTAGAAATTGCAGTGAGTGAGGTAAGGGCAAGTAGACATACTAGACAAAATTTCAACGCTGTCTTATGGGAAAAAATTACTGTATCCCCGCTTTTTTGTACAGCGCCGCCAACAACCTAAATGATCCCACCTGGTCTAGTAGTAGAATTTGTTAGGAATGCGTACCGGTGTTGTCATTTATATTGGTTAATGCTAATAGCAGATATATGTAATTATTTATAACATATTCTTCTTACGACGCCGTCTCCTCACGAAACTTGGCGTTCCATATAGCTAAACTAACTTTAGAAATTGCTGCTTGAAAAATATCACTCGAAGAACATCCCAACCACCTTATCATATCCTTCAGCCGAGAATTATGCAGTCTGCCGATGGATCGTTTGTCCTTAATTTTGCCTTCAATAATTAGACGTAGGAGTTCGTACTTTGGGATCCTCATTAGTATTGAGTTTTTCTTATTTTTATGGTTGTTAGTAATAACTTCATTTTGTTCATTCTTTCCAGTACTGTGTTTTTTATTGTCTGTACCCAGGAGATGCAAAGAAGGCGTCTATAAATGTACATTTCAAAAAATTTCAGTCGTTTCTTTGAGTCAGGGAAAAGTGTCCAGCACTCACATCCATATAATAAACATGGAGAATATATACACTCTCACCATTCTCATTCGGAGTTCGAGACTGAGACTTGTGTGCTGGACAAATTTATTCATATTAATGTATGCTACTGGGGCCTGTTCAATTCGGGAATATATTCCTCTCTTGGGTCTCATTTGTCATTTATATTGGTTTCCAAATATTTAAATGTCAAGACCTATTTTACGATGTTGTCCCTGATTTCGAGAGAATCTGGTGGTAGATTTTTCTTTGTTATTACCATCCACTGGGTTTTTCTTATATTGTTAATCCAAATATTTTGATGGCTGTTACGACTCGATCGATCAGTTGCTGGAGATCTTTGATATTATTTGCTAATAGAATGGTATTATCAGTATACTGTATGTTGTTCAGTATACTCCTATTAAACACAGCATCAGAATGGAGACTGAACAAAAGTGGTGAGAGAATGCATTCCTGTTTTACACTTTGAGTTATTTTTATGCTTTTGCACTTTTCCAGTCTAATTTTACCTTCTACCCCCCCTTTTTAATAATATTTAGATCTCTTTTGTCTATATTTGTTGTTTCTAGAATTTTTATTAATCTCTCGTACATATATATATATATATATATATATATATATATATATATATATATATATATATATATATATATTCTTATAAATATAATGTTATTTATTTTCAGCCATATTAACTAAAGCTAAGCAACATATTGTTACTTCATTAGATTATACTTCTTATAATATTGCGAAAGCATAGA
The DNA here is from genome assembly GCA_019049505.1 of Pachyrhynchus sulphureomaculatus. NCBI lineage: Eukaryota > Metazoa > Arthropoda > Insecta > Coleoptera > Curculionidae > Pachyrhynchus > Pachyrhynchus sulphureomaculatus. Next base: position 64,984,923 of record CM032452.1, on the reverse strand, counting down.
ATATATGAAACTTTAGAAATACATTTAGTCAAATTGTAACTCATCGTTTACAGTCGCCCTTTCTTGAATCGACTATTATTGTTGGATATCGAGGTAAACAAGAGGAGCCTTAATTGAATGCCTTCAACATCTAAAGAAGTAAAATATTGTAGTCGATTTCTCTTAGTGTTAGGATTATAAAGGGAAAGATTCCAGGCAGAAGTGCTCCAGGGAGAAGGAGGACATAGTGTTTGAAAAATTTGAGGCAGTGGTACGGAAAATCTACAGTTCAACTCTTTCAAGCGGCTGTCAATAAAACGATCATCATCAACATGGTATCCAACATAATAACAAACGATCCTTGAACGGTAATGGTACCCGAAGAAGAAGAACTCCGAAAAACCAATGTTATCTTGTAGTTACTAACGATGGAAATTGTAATGATTTGTTTAACTACAAAATATCAATGATCCATTATTTTGATTTTACATTCATGTTAATGTGAAGCTTAAATTCTGGAAAGAGAAACAGAGAAAGAGAGAGAGGGATAGACTAAGACAACTGTGGTATTGACAAATCTTTACAGTGTATCTGAAGGCTGAGTTCAGAATTATAATAATAATTTTAATTATGACAGTATGCCTCTTTAATAAAAGAGGTTTCTATGGACTTTCTCGAGAAATTGTTTCAACACATTTTTGCTATATTAATCTATAGAATCAACTAGGGACGTAATAATTTTGTAATAACGTCACTCTAAAGTGTTTATTACTGTTGAGTAAGATTTACGGTTTCTACTATTTCTGTGTGTATTTTGAGCATTGCTCTTTAATAAATAAATGAATATTGCAGAGGCCAGTTGGTTAAGGGGTCACATCACCTTGGCGCTCGAAAAAATAGGTATAAAAATAAAATTTTTTTTTGACGTAGCTATTAAATATATAGTAGTTTTATAAACAATTTGAAATAATAACGAATAAAAAAAAATGACGGAGATATGAGCCATTAAGTAAGACCCTCTTTTGAAAATCCTTGCTGATGGTGTACTTATTTTCTGTCAGGCATCGTCTGAAAAATAAAAAAATAATTTTTTTTCTTATTTAGAAAGGTAATAGCTAAGATGTAGCACAGGAAAACATTTTTAATTTTTTTTTTGTAGAAATAACAGCTGTTTGAAAAAAAAAAAAATAGATTTTTTTATCGAAATTTTGAGTTTAAAAAATTTATAACTTATGAACGTGGCACCTAATCAAAAAAATCCTATGTTACATCTATCTAATATTATAAAGAATATGTGTTGTAAATTTTAACAAAATCGGTTAAGTAGACCTTAAGATATCTTGTACACCAGTTTTAAAAACTTAGTTTCGAAAATAACGCAAAAGAAAAAACAGTACGGCGTCAGCGTCTTAAAACCAAATATTTTTTAAATTACTTTCAATTTGCAATTCTTGGATCGTACATGAGGTCTTCCATTGTTGCCGCGATGTCCTTCGACTCCTTTTGAGCAGCTCCTTTCAATTTCCTGGCCTTTTTAGTCTCCTGGTGGGCTCTAATGTTGGCTATAGATATTTGTTGAGAATCCAAGTTATGAGTAAATTGCAGCGCGCTTGAGCCAGTTACAAGGTTTAATAATTGCATCATTTGAAATACACTAGTATATCCGTCATTAAATATACTAGCTGCAATATAAGATGCAATCTCAACAATTTTTGTGCCATTGTAATGTACTTTTGGAGTCACAGGCCAAATGATAGCATTTAGACTTTCGTTGTTATTCGGAGTGTATCCTTCTAAATAGCGTTCTAACAAATTGGTATCAGTTAATCTATCGGAATTATTGTTATAAAGGACTGATTAAAAGAACAATACCCTTTGTCAAGGCTTTGACCGCTCATGCCGGTCCGATCGCTACCTGAATTTCGGGCCAACTCGCCGCGCTCACTTCAATTTGCTATAACTTCGGAAATAATTTGAATTTTGAAATGGGTAAACGTTTAAAATATTCTTAAAAGTATAAACGATTTATCTAGTCAAAAAAAATCGATTTTTTGAAAATCTCAATGTGGTGTAACCTCTTAAGGTAGTAGTCGCGTAGTACAAATGCATGTTTGCGTAACTGGATAACGTTCACAAATATTATGTCATCCCTGCCAATATAACTATAGGAATATATAGTTAAAAGGAAAAATACTTATTGAGGCGGAAAGAAGAATGATAAGAAAATCTTAGGATCAAAATAGGGGACTTGTACAATTATGAAATTTACTAATAATCTTCTCCGCTTAGCTAGTTAATGTGTAGGGTATCATTTCATGAGGCCAAATATCTCTTAATTTCGTAACATTACTGATCTACGAGGGTTAGTTTCTAGCATAGCATAGAAAAAACAAGCAAATCTGAAAAACAAAAATTGCTTATACGACGTAATTCCCTTTCCACTTTAAACACTTAACATATTACAACAAAAAAATTCCTCGTCTTGGTTTTCAAACCATTCTTCGACAACATTTAATATTTTTTCTTCTTCTTTGGGAACCATGACCGTTGAACGATCGTTGGTTATCATGTTGGCTACCATGTTGATGATAATGGTCTTATTGGCAGCCGCTCGAAAGAGTTGAACCGTAGACTTTCCATACCACTGCCTCAAATTTTTCTGTCACGATGTTCTCCTTCTCCCTGGACCGCGTTTGCCTGGAATCTTTCCGTCTATAATCAGATGCAATATTTCACATCTTGAATGTCTCTAGATGTTTAAGCACTGCTTCAGTTAGCGTCCACGCTTCCATGCCGTACAAGAGAACCGGATAGACATAGCAGCCTAGCATTTTCATGCGTATTCTCAATGATAGGTCTTGACTAGTTACGATTTTTTTTGTTCTTCATAATACGGTTCGGGCTTTCTATATTCGAATTTTGACTACCACAGTCGGGTCCCAGTGGTCGTTGATATTGCTACCAAGATATATCAATTTATCAACTCTCTCCATCTTTGTGCCTGTAATACCACCATCTTTATTCATTCGGATTCTTTGCTTATAATCATATATTTTATTTGTATTAAGTCTTAAACCTACAAGTGTCAGTTATTTTATCCATAAGTTTTTGTAGATCTTTTCCGTTATTAGTGATAATAGATGGGAATCGATTTCAGACACATCGGGACTATAGCGAATCTCTACTGGGGATAGTCGGCTAGAGTGAAAGTAGGGTCTGCGTTCACCAAGAATATTGATATCAAGAAAGGTATGCACCAGGGTTACATTTTGTCTCCCCTCCTCTTTAATATCTGCTCCGAAGAAGTATTCAAGATAGCGCTAGAAGAAAGTATTGAAGGCATAAAGATAAATGCAGAAACACTTAATAACATAAGATATGCTGACAATACAGTAGTACTCGCTAGCAGCGTAGACGAGCTAAATAGCCTGATGGAAAGGCTACAAAGAACAAGTGAAGATTATGGGCTCAGCCTAAACCTCGCAAAAACCAAATGAATGCTTATAAGTAAAAACTAACAACCAGCAATTATTACTAAATAACCATACAATTGAACACGTAGAATCTTACACCTATTTCGGAATAATAATTAACTCAGGATGGGACCAGGCAACAGAAATGCGTGTGAGAATAGAAAGAGCGAGAGTATCGTTTAATAATATGAAGAACATATTTACCTCCAACAGTATAACCCTACCTCTTAAAATCAGATTGCTCCAATGTTATATGTTTTAGGTACTGCTGTACGGAGTAGAAGCGTGGACAATGACCGAGACGCTCATGGAAAAGGTTGAGGCCTTTGAAATGTGGGCAATCAGAAGTATCCTGCGAATATCTTGGACGGACGACATGACTAACGAGGAGGTACTGCGTCAGATCGGTAAGGAAAGAGAGGTGAAGGTGAAGGTAAGAGAAGAAAGCTGGAATACCTCGGACATCTTATAAGGCACAGTAAATATCGGATACTTCAGTTAATAATCCAAGGAAAGATAGACAGCAGGAGGGGACCTGGAAGAAGAAGACACTTTTGGCTCCAGAACTTGCGCCATTGGTTCGGACTGTTATCTGCTCAACTGTTCAAGTTTGCCATAAATAAAATCAGAATAGCCATGTTAATAGCCAATCATCGAAATGGACAAGGCACGTGAAGAAGAAGAGAAGTGATAATTAATGTATCATCTGATGTTATTTATGTTAACGCCGTTGATGTTGATTCTTTCAGTGATATCAGTAAGTGCTTCATTGAATATCACCTTCAAATATAGGTTTGAACAACAAGAGTGTTAGAATACAACCCTGACGCACTCCCATTTCTTCAGTTGACTGAAATTTGTATCGTTTCAAATTTCTCCTCAGTTCTGGGAAAGGGTAATAGTCTGAGGATGCTATATCAGGGGAATATGGGGGATGATCAACTAGTTCAAAGCCTAATACGTTTATTTTTACAAAACTAAGAGCGATTTATGAGAGAGCGTATGGTCTTGCAAAAACAGCACTTATTTAGACACTTTTACTGTTTTGCCCTGTTTCAAGAACAGAAGCAAGAATTTTTTCTATTCATTTTTTGTAAGCGAAACTTCTTGGGGCGAGGTCAGCCAGCATGTTTCCATTCCTTTCACTGTTCCTTTGTCTCTAGATGATAATGATAGACCCACGTTTCATCCATAGTTACTATTCGATACAAAAAGTTGGATGAGACGTCCAAAAAAGGTGTACAAACCAAACTTGGATGTTGTGATTCTCAGTCGTTCTTGGTCAGCGTTGAGACCTTTAGGAATTCATTTAACTGATAATTTTCATAGAACCAAATCAGAATGTACAAGGTGAAAAGCATATTCGTATAAAATATTTAGAGTCTTTGCTATACTTTTTAGCCCAATTTATCCATTCTCCAAAATCATTTCGGTCTCGGGTAGACGTAGAAATGGGTCACCCAGCACGGTGTTCATTATTGATGATGGTTCTTTCTTGAAATCCATAAACCAATTTTTGAGAGTGACGTGGGAAGGGCAGTATTCCTTGAAAGTATTAAGTATGTAGTCGTAAATTTCCTTACCGGCTGTTCTTTAAAAGTGAGGTACCTTACTTACGGGTCCCTCTAAAGAGGTACTTTATCACCGATCGCTATCCGATTGTACTAAATTCACCATTTTTGCCGGTCATATCTCTTCAAAAATTCACTACAAAGAGCACAATAAACTCTGGTCGACCAAACTATATGTATCTTTTTACTCAATATCAAACTACAATCCATAGCAACGGAGGGGGCCATGGCGTAGTAAGTAAGGTGTCTGCTTTCTACGCCGGCGACCCCGGCGATTCATATCTCGGCTCCGGAAAAATAATAAAAAAAAGCCTTTACAACGTGACGGTCGTCTCTGTCGGGAAGGCAAGGGCAAATTACCCGTAGTATCATGCCTAGTAAAGCCTTCTCACTTTCGCCGTTCGGAACCGGCATTAAACTGTAGGCCTCCTTTGTCTGTGGAACACTTAAAAAGGTATCAACTACAGGCAAAGGCGAGAGGGTCGCCTACGTCCGTATCGGATATGGATAGCAACTGCATTTGTTTTTGATAATGGGAAGTGCTCTAGGCTAGCTAGTCTCGTAGTATATAATATGGGGCACGTCCTAAAATATATGTACAAAAAGAAAACTGCAAGAAAAATCCCAATCAGAATCTCAATTTTTTACTAAGGCTTAGAAAGTGCTTTGCAGAAGAAATGTAAAAAGTTCAGAAACGTATGACAACAATCTCTTAATAATATTTGTGGTTTAGGACTCAGACAAAAATCTCATAAATTATAGTTAAGCCAACACATTATTACCCAACTTTGACACACGGAATGGTCTTTGATATTTTATTGGATTAAGCTTTTGCCAAGTTTTCCCCTTACGAAATATTTCAAATAAATTTTCATATTTGGAATTGTATTTTCTTGTTTGTTTTAAATAAAAATACCATAATTATATAGTCAGTTGGAGCGTTTCAATTTAAAATTAACAAATATATATTAATGGCAATTTTAAACATTGACATGTGTTTTTCTTATTCACATTTTGAGAAAAAACAGTGGTAGGAGCAGATTTGCCACAATTCTTTTACCAAATAAAAACTGTGTTTGTCTTATCTCTGGTATCTTCTAGGGTACCGCAAATACTATCATTTCTTTCGGTACTTTCCACTGTTTGGTTTTTCCCATGTCTAGCAGATACTCGTTTTCTTTGACAACATTCAGAGCTTTATCGAGGGTTGATATTTTCTTTCTGAAATAAAATGTGTTATCGTCGTGCTATAATTTTTGAGCAATCACATTGGTTTTCTTCCTGGATACGGTTTTTTAACTTTGTTCACAGCTCCATTTTTTCCGGCCCTAAGAAGCCTCTAAATCAGGGGTGCTCAAACGGTCGATCGCGATCGACTTGTAATGAATAAACTACTAAAATTTATTCGATCCACAATTAGGCCAGAATAACCCCCTCATCACTTTCTTTTATCGTAATAACCCCCTGCCAGCGGCAAAAGGTGGCTTTATCAAAGGAACGCGCGGTACTTGTCAAAGAAAAGCCGCGTTTTTGATTCCCGCCGATTTTTCTAGAAACTTCGGGCGGCGTGTTTGACGGGAACATTCGAGACTTCGTTCGCGCCGATATAAATGTTGCGCCTGCAGGAATAGGAGTCAGTCTGAGTTGTAACTTGAAGGCGATACATCGATACAAAGTTTATTAATAAATAGCCCAAAATGAGTGCGGCGAAGAAAAGTAAAACTTATCATTTTAATAACGATTGGGAGGAAGAATTTTTCTTTTGTATGGTAAAGGATAAGTGCATTTATCTCATTTGCCGTGCTTCAGTTGCAATGCCTAAGCGTGGGAACTTAGAGAGGCATCATAAAACGGTTCATAAAAACTATGAAAAGGATTTTCCGTCACAGAGTGAATTAAGAAAACGAAAAGTACGTGATTTGATAACTTGTTTGAAAAAAGAAGAAACCATGTTCACAAGACCAGCCAAACAATCAAAAACTGCAACGATCGCGTCATTTAAAATATCTCATATATTGGCGAAACACAAGAAACCATTTGATGATGGATTGGTTGTGAAGGAAGCATTTATTGAAGCGGGTGAGACTTTATTTGGAGATTTTAAAAATAAAACAGAGATTATGTCTGCTATTAGAGAACTTCAGTTATCTCGTCACAAGGCGTGTTGAAGTCATGAGTCAGGACATGGCAGATAAACTAAAACATGATATCATGGAATGTACATACTTTTCTTTACAGTTCGACGAATCCACCGATATGACAAACACTGCCCAGCTGTGTATTTTATTCGAATGGTATTCAATGACATGTCGGCTAAGGAAGAGTTTTTGACAATGATTCCTCTGAAAGGAAAGACCCGTGGTGAAGATATATATGACGTTTTCTTCAATTTTGTAACAAACTACAAGCTACCAATATATAAACTAGTGTGCATTACAACCGACGGAGCACCAGCAATGACTGGAAACAAAAACGGTTTTGTGGCATTGTGTCGAGCTAATGATGATTTCCCTTAATTTTTTTTCCTTCCATTGCATTATACATCAACAAGTTTTGTGTTCAAAAGTTCTAAACATGAAGGAGATTATGGGCATTGCAATAAAAATTGTGAATTCTATCCGTGCACGTAGCTTGCAACGACGGCTCTTTAAATTGCAGTTGGAAGATAGTGTCAGTTGAATACACTGATTTAGTTCTTCACACGGACATCAGGTGGTTGAGTCGCGGAAAATTCCTAGAAAGGTTTCAAGAATTATTGCCCGAAATAACAGCTTTTCTGGACGAAAGAGGTGATGACACTAAGATGCTGAAAAACGGAAAATGGCTGACTGATTTCGCATTTTTGACAGACATCACAATGCATTTAAACTCCATTAATTTGGAGCTTCAAGGTAAAGGAAAAACAGTTATTGAGATGATTAGCGCAATAAACGCATTCAAAAGTAAATTGCAACTTATGATAGATCAACTGAAAAAAAAGGATCTGAAAAATTTTCCGTCTTTGAAAGCAAGGATTCCTCAGTTGAATTATGATATTTATGAGGCAGAATAATCAAATATTTTGGGCCAATTCAAAATACGTTTTTATGATTTCAGTAAATTGGCAAATATCGCATCATTTATGAGTTATCGTTTTTCGTGTAAAAACATTGAGGAAATAGCAAGTCAGTTTAACATAGACTCATGTTCTGTTGAAAATGATTTAGTGCAGATTATATCAGATATACATCTCGAAGCCACAGCTGATACAAAATTCTGGTGTTTTATATCTGAAGATAAATATCCGAATCTAAGGCAAATCGCCCTTCAACTGACGGCAATATTTGGGTCAACTTACTTATGCGAGTCGGCATTTTCTGAAATGAAGATAATTAAGTCAAAATATCCCAATCGACTAACTGACGAACATATGTCATCATGCTTGCGATTAGCACTCGGTAATTACGTACCATCTTATGAAAAGTATGCTGAGGACATGCAGTGCCACGCTTCAACATCCAAAGTCACTCTTTAGTTAAGTTTAGACACTAGAACTCGTTTGTTTTGTAAGAACCAATAAACTCGCAATTTTGAATAATTATGAGTTTTTTCATTGACATACACTTACCTTGACTAAAAAATGCATATTGTGCGGAAAACTAATATCTATGCCACGATACACCCTACCTAGACGACAATCCTGCATCACACTTACTTGCAGCCTCTCAGAGTCGATCGATCGTAGTCTAACAATATTGAGGTAGATCGCCAGCCGTTCAAGTTTGAGCACCCCTGCTCTAAATTATTTAGTCATTCCTCTCATCATATTAGGACATTTTAAAACTAAACTGCACTGCATTCATCAGGGGACCTCGATGAACCAGTAAATTATGCACATAAGTCTTGGTTTTTAAATAAAGAACACCTTTACAATATTTTAGACACTCATATGGTCAAATAATACTATTGCAACATCACTTGTTGTGAAAACCAACTTGTAAGCTGATTTTTTCGTTTTACATTCTACTGCCGATTTCAAAGCAAAAACACCACCAACTAGTCCAATAATGCAGTCAAGGATTTCCGCTCTTTTCTTCAGACACCAAAAAAAGCTTCTGATGTGGACGGAATAGCTGTCATAGTATTAAAAAACTGCACTAGAGAATACCAATTTTCTGTAGACTTATCAACCTATCCTACAGAAAGGGAATGTTTTCTTCCTGCCGGAAATGCACTACAGTTCAGCTGATAACTACAAAAGGCAAGAAATCCTTATCAAACATCTACCACTAGTCGCATTGCTTTCAATAATATCGAAAGTAATGAAAAAGGCTCATTATCTTCTAAAATATCTTGAAGAACTGATTATTATTAGTCACCATTAATATGGCTTTCGTAAGCAAAGATCAACAGGAGATCTTCTAACTTACGTAACACATAAGTTAGAAGATAACAACGCAGTTGAACACTTTGGAGAATCTCGAGCAGTTGCCCTTAATATATCCAAGGCATTCAACCATGTTTGGTACGATAGATTGTGTGCTACACTCTTATATAGTATGTCAATAGTCGCATATTATTATACTATTATATAATTCTTAAAATTATACACCAGTAGTAATAAAATTAACAACGTATTTCATAAAATAATAATAATAATTCCAAGACCTGTTTACAAAACGTATCTAAACTGACTCAAATTTTCTATTGCATAAATATAAATTTTACAATTAACATCCCCTAGTGCATATAAAATAGTAATGTTAAAGTAAATCCCAAGATATATGAACCTGCCTTTTTGCTTTTTCGATGGGGCAATAAACGACCCTATTAAGGTTTTGTGCATAGTTGCCAGGTATTACGATAAACGTATTTTTATTTTACCTGCTTTGTAGACCGCCCTCACTTGCACCTGCAATCATATTGGAACTATTTTTACCTATATATTTACTACCTGGCTACCCGGTTTGGAGCCCTTTAAGAATTTGATAATATAGGCCTAATGACCACAGATCCCCATTGAGACTCGAAAGATACTTTTTATTATTTGTATTTTTAGTTTTACTTACAACGTAATGGTTCTATGTTTAATTATGTGGCGTTCGTGGGGAAAATTGCAATAGTGGCTATCGCAAGAGAAAACATTTATCACTTGACGCTAAACAAATACTGAAAAATGTTTACGACAATTTGGTAAAAAGAAGTTTGAATAAACAAAGTGTTTTTCAAGAAACCAGTGAACTAACAAAAATCCCAATTTCTACGACTAAGGGTATTGTAGGAAAACCATCACTTAGGAACTGGAAAAAATGGAAAGATTTTCAAAAGCATCATGTAGACGATTGTGAAAAAGACGTCATCAGGAGGAGTATTCTATGTATGAAGAGCAGTTGGTGCCGACACTAGACAAAATAAAATTAAGACTCGTGCAGGACGGGACCAATATACATTTTGGCCGATTAACCCTTCACAGAATTCTCTTAAGAATGGGATTCATGTTCCGAAAAATCAACAAAAGGCAAGTAGTGGTGGAGTCACAAAGATTACGAATCTTGCGACATACTTATTTACAAGAAATTGAAAAGTATCGATCAGAGAATTGGCCAATAATTTACCTTGATGAAACATGGTTCGATACCCATGACACTGTGCAAAAAGGGTGGGTTGACAGCAGTACAAAATGTCAGACTAACACACCTTCAAATAAAGGTAAACAAATAATCATTTTGCATGTAGCCAACACCAAATCGGAAATACAGGAATATATGTTCGAAAATGACATTTATTTTGACTATAGTTATAAAAAAAGTGATCTATTAGAAGTTTTGAAAGATATAAATTGAAAAAGAAATATGTTTGTGATAGTATGGCTGAGAAAATGGTACACACTGTTTTGCATCTTCCTCCGTATTATTGTAGTTTCCAAATGATATATCTTGTGAAAATTGGAGGAATTCCATTCAGCACGTTGCTAAAGTTGAAGATTCATATATTTATGTAAATAATATAAAACCACTGATAATTACCTCAGCTGATGACAGTGATAATTAAATCGAATTAGGCTTAAGTTAAAATATATTTTTATTTATACAATATGTCCCCTCTGGTAAACCTCATTCATTCAAACTTTATATTTCTACTTCTTATCCATTTGTTTTTACATGCATCTATAAATAAACATCTCCAAAAACACTTATAATTTTATTTATTTGCATTAATGAATAAAATTCTTAAGTCCATCTCTGCAACCTATCATAAACAAAAGGTCAGAATTTTTATATTGCCCACTTAAAACGGCAAAAATCAGGATCTTACATTTTGGGACAGGCTATACAAACAATATTTTTCATTTTAAAATGAATGCACTTAGGAATTTAAATCCATTACAACTTAATGTATAAAGCAATTAAATTTTGACTAATAATTTAGGATTTACAGAACTACAAACAAGACTTTTTACCTAACAAAATCTCACCCATAAATATAAATATTTTCAATCCTGTTTTAGTCTAATGCAGGAAATAATAACTATACGAATTATTTTTCTTTTGCCAATACTGTATATCTAATGCATGTACACAAAAGTCGTATATCTATAATAAAATATTTCGGAAAAAAAAAGTCTTATTTCAAAACTTTTTTTTCGGAAATATTTTATTGAAATTTATCTGTTAACATAAAGGTATATTGCTTTAGTTGTTTTGTTCATAACTCTTTTTTTATAATCACGAATATATGTATTTTAGGGAATTTTTTATAGGTTCTCGTGTTTCCTCAGAGAGCGTTCTTTACGAGTGGCAATCGACGGATTTCTTTCTAACACCTTCACTATCAACCCCGGTGTGTCTGTCTCCTACTATCTTTGTTATTTACATTAACGATCTACTGGAGAGAAATAGGAGTCCAATCTATAGCTTTGAGGATAATAGTAGGCTTATTTGTTCATTCACTCTAAACGCTCAAACAGCGGCTACTCATGCAAATATCCACAGACAGCAGAAAGTCATTCAAATGAACAAAGACCTGAAAGAAATTCAATCTTTCGGTGAAAGTAGCCAAGTAGAATTTTCGCTGCAAAAACCCAGACGGCGGTTTTTCTAAACGGGTTAACGTTGCTGAACCCGGCATGGTTATGTCGGGGTACTCCATTCCTCTAGCATCGTCACTCAATTTGCTGGGCGTTAATTTGGGAGCAAATATGTCTTGACATGAACACGTCGCAAGTATAGCAAAGCGAGCTTCTCAAAAGCTGGGAATATTATTTCGAACCAGAAAGCTTTACACTCCACAACAACTGTTAATTCTTTACAAAGCTCAAATTCGACTAACGATGGAATACTGCTCAGAGAGCTGTTCGCCTAAATGGAGACGTAGAACTGACCCGGAACCTTGATTTCTTGGATCGAAAAACTTTTGGCGACTTAAGTTTATTTTACCAGTATTTTCATGGAAAGTATTCGATTGATGTAGCCCGCTTAATTCCTCTCAAAGTGGTGCATGCTAGAACTACACATCGCACTTCACTTCTGTATGAAATTCAGCTTGTCAATCCTCGTACAACCCTACATATCGCGCTAATACATCAGATCCTATGAAGTTTAGCCTGTCACTCCTCGTACAACCTTTTCAAACAGTCTTTTATATGGAGAACCTCATCCCTTTGGAATTATTTGCCCAGTACTGTGTTTCCCAATTTACAGCGATTCAAGACTAACGTGAGTCTCCTTTTTCGCACACGCATTGCTTCTGTATCGCGTCCCTTCAGATTTTCCTGTAGCATGTGTTATGCCCATAAAAAAAAACATTCTGAATTTAACGAAGAATTTATGGTCTTATGGTTATACATATCTGATTAATGGTAATTGGTACCCATATTTCAATTTAGTGATCTTAATAATTACATTAGGTATAGCCTGTCCCAAAATATAAGATCCTGATATTTGCCGTTTTAAGTGGACAATATAAAAATTCCGACCTTCCGTTTATTATATATTGCAGAGATTATTAGAGAGATTATTCATTAATGCAAATAAATAAAATTAGAAGTGTTTGTGGTGATGTTTATTTATAGATGCATGTAAAAACAAATGAGGAAGGAGTACAAATATACAGTTTGAATGAATAGGGTTTACAAGAGGAGACGTATAAATAAAAATATATTTTAACTTAAGCCTAATTCGGTTTCACTATCACTGTCATCAGCTGAAGTGATTATCAGTGGTTTTATATTATTTAGATAAATATATGAATCTTCAACTTTATCAACGTGCTGAATGGAATTCTTCCAGCTTCCACAAGGTACATCATTTATAACTTATTTTACTAATTCAACCACTGACACGCATTTTAAAGTAGGAGAAACATTTTGTGCCCTTATTTTTGATTTAAACATGATGCCAAATATGTTCAATTGGATTAAACATACAATAATACGGAGGAAGCCGCAAAACAATGTGTCCCATTTTCTCAGGTATACTATCACAAACATATTTCTTTTTCAATTTATAGTCTTTCAAAACTTCCAAAAGATCACTTTTTTTATAACTAAAGTCAAAATAAATGTCATTTTCTAACATATATTCCTGTATTTCCGATTTGGTGTTGGCTGCATTAGGAACCTTATTTAGTAGGCGACTATGGTAACTTGCATTGTCCATAACTATAATACTCTGTTCGGGAACATTTGGCAAAAAGGAATTTTGAAACCAATTTTCAAAAAGTTCTACGGTCGTGTCTTCTTCGTGATAGTCCAAACTAAAATCTTTTATGTTCTTTACAGATAATAGTAGACAATTTGAAACTCAGCCCTTTTCAGATCTAGCATGCAAAATGGTTATTCGTTTATCTTTATTTGAAGGTGCGTTAGTCTTACATTTTGTACTGCTGTCAACCCACCCTTTTTGCACAGTGTCATGGGTATCGAACCATGTTTCGTCAAGGTAAATTATTGGCCAATTCTCTGATCTTTTTAATTTCTTGTAAATAAGTATGTCGCAAGATTCGTAATCTTTGTGACTCCATCACTACTTGCCTTTTGTTGATTTTTCGGAACGTGAATCCCATTCTTAAGAGAATTCTGTGAAGGGTTGATCGGCCACAATGTATATTGGTCCCGTCCTGCACGAGTCTTAATTTTATTTTGTCTAGTGTCGGCACCAACTGCTTTTCATACATAGAATATATTTTTCTCCTGATGACGTCTTTTTCACAATCGTCTACATGATGCATTTGAAAATCTTTCCGTTTTTTCCTGTTCCTGAGTGATGGTTTTCCTACAATATCCTTAATCGTAGAAATTGGGATTATTGTTAGTTCACTGGTTTCTTGGAAAGCACTTTGTTTATTCAAATTTCTTTTTACCGAACTGTCGTAAACATTTTTCACTATTTGTTTAGCGTCAAGTGATAAATGTTTTCTCTTGCGATAGCCACTATTGCAATTTTCCCATGGACGCCACATTATTAAAATAAAACCGTTTACGTTGTAAGTTGTAAGTAAAACTAAAAATAGAAATAATAAAAAGTATCTTTCGAATCTTAATGGGGGACCTGTGGTTATCAAATACTTAAAAGGCTCCAAACCGGGTTGCCAGGTAGTAAATATATAGATAAAAATAGATCCAATGTGATTGCAGGTGTAAGTGAGGGCGGTATACAAAACAGGTAAAATAAAAATAAGTTTATCGTAATACTGGCAACTATGCATAATACCTTAATAGGGTCGTTTATTGCCCCATTGAAAAAGAAAAAGGCAGGATCTTATATCTTGGGATTTACTATAAAATATTTTTCCCTCAGTTTACGCTTTATCCGACCTTGTCCCTTTACTATACCACGCTATTAATAGAACCATGGTATATGGTACCCTTCAAGTAACATAGATGTCTGTTCTTTTTATCTATCAGTTATGTAAGAGCAGACTATAACCTAAAATGTAGAGTTTCAGTTTAAACGGAAGTGATTAGAATATTTCGAAATCTATTATAATTAGGTATAAAGCATGTTATACGAAGTGTGTCTAGAAATGACTATGAAATTTAATTTTTAGAAAATTCAGACATAATTTTAGTTTTTGTGTAATACATATATTAATGTTTTTAAAGGTAATGAAGACAACCGGGTCTGTTTTTGTCTAATCTCAACTTACACACTGTTTATACCATGTTTGTTTGCGTGCTTAATTTGAATAAAAAAAAAGAAAAATATTAACTTTAGCTTTTCACACTGTCCCGCTGAATGCATTTGTCTAATGCGGTTTTGCACTTATCTTAATGCATTTTACAATGATTAGAATCGATCGGTGCATACGGGAATGGCTTTCAGATAGTAATCCGATGGCATTCTGCCTCTGGAATAATTAAAGCTAGATGTAGAAGATTACTTCGGCGCGGTTTAGTATACAGGATGTTCTATAATGAATATTTAGGGTTAAAGGTTAAAAAATATTAATTATTGAGTTATTTTCTTGAAAAAAAATTAGAAATGTCTAGGTTTTTTAATTTTCTAAGGAAAAAAATAAATTCACAAAAAACTCATGCTCCATAAGTATCTCTCTCTCAATCCTTTCAACCCAATAGGAGTATCGGTGACGCTATGCAGTTGCTGCCTCAATAGTCATTCTCCAGGCCACTCGAACTTGCTCGACCTCGCTTGACTCGTGCATACTCGTACGAAGAGGAGATCTTACTTGGTCGGACCATCCCCTTGTTTCTTCTACCTTCTACCTTCCCCGTTACTACAAGTCTTTCCATGGCATCCATATTCCTCAATATGTGAGCAAAATATTTCAGGTACTGTCTATTAATTCTATTTGAAAGTCGGTCATTTATACTAAGCTCTTCAAGAATAGATACATTAGTAGGGTGTTCGATATATAATACTCTGAGGATTTTTCGATATGCCCACATCTCAAACGGATCGATTTGTCCTTTGTCAACTTGTTTAATGGTCTATGTTTCCGATGTGTAAGTTGCTATGGGGAATATAAGGCTGGATAGCAATCTGAACTTTGTGTTTTTTGTGACAGTTGGATCTTTCCCGACCTTAATGAGTTTGATCATCGAGTTTCTAGCCATAGCCAAATGTTTTCTTACTTCCGTTTCACAGCCACCAGGGTCTAAACCAGCAATTTCAATTATGCGTGACAGATCTTCATTACGACTAACAATTATTTTTGGTTTTCGGTCTATTAATTGTCAATCCGTAGTTTTGCTAGTGATTTTAAGGCGCTCCATAATTGACTCTAGGTCTTGTATTGATGGTGCAGGTATAACAGTATCATTACTTAGCTTCTTTTCCCCACTCTAGCTATCCAGGCAGACAGAAATATGTTCACTATATATGCTAAAATGCAAGGGTGACGGAATATAGCCCTCTCTGACGCCGGCTTCTACGTTAAAGGGATCTGATAAAGAATTATTTAGTTTTCCATACCATATTACATAGTTGATGTAGCATAGTCACGGCGGTTTATCCCATCATCTTTACTATTTCCGCAGTTATCTCGTCAGTATCTGCTACTTTTCTGTTCTTTAACCTTTGAATAGCCTTCCTGACTTCAGATTTAAGAATACATGGCTTTTGTTCTTCTGCGGCTTCTTTGGCGACAATGTAGTCGCCCACTAGTTGGGGCACAAAAAGTTCTTTACAGTAATCTTTCCAAATTTCAGTGATTCCAGGCATGTCGGTGACTGTTCTACTTTGCATATCTCTGATTATTTGTGTTTTAGGTTCGAATTCTTTCGATAGGTATTTTACTGTTTCATAAAGTTTGTGTAGTCGTTTGTAACATGTTGTTCTATAAGTATATAGCATATATACCTTCTATTTTGATTAAATATCTTCTTAGAGTGCCGACTTTATTAGTGAACAAGTACAAGTAGTTGGCAACAATCTCAGGCGAACGCTTGATGGTTTTGGGCAGCTCAAAATAGTAGATGGGCTTCCAAGCCTGAGCAGTCTCTGATGTTTTCCAATCAGGAATGCTTTTTTCTACCTATTCCCCGTCTGCCTTCATTCCTTTCTTTATGAGTTTTAGGATCTTATACCTACCACTACTCATTATATGACCTAGAAATGCGGTTTTTCTTTGCTTCTTTGTTTGCAAAAGTACTCTTTCACATTGTGCTTGATATAAAACGTCTGCGTTTATGACAAGAGCAATCCATGCTATTCTCACGAGGCTGCGAAATATGTACATCTTCAGGACAGCAATTCAGTTTATGGTGCTGACCTTGAGAGTCCACGTCTCGCACCCATATAGTACGTGATTGTATAAAAATGACCTATTCAGGTTAAATGTGGCTCTTGCTTGTATAATTCTGGTTCTAATCTCCACTTTAGGTTCCAAATCGCTGAGTATCCAGGTCCCCAGATATTTGAATTTTTCTATTTTTTTTTTATGAGTTTAGCACACATGCTGTAGGGAAGTCCCTAAAGTGCTCCAGGAGCGGCATGTGTGTGGAAAAAGCGATTCACGTTGTTCTTGAATAGCTGTAAATTGTACTCGGTGGGAAATACAGGGCTGGGCAAATTATTCCAAAGGGATGATGTTCTCCATACAAACGACTGCTTGAAAAGCAACAAGCTGAACCTCATACGGATGTGAAGCACCAGCGCGACGTGTATTTCTAACATGCACCGCTTTGGAAGGAATTAAGCGGGCCACATCCTTCGAATACTTTCCATGAAAATACTTGTAGAACAGACTCAAGTCGCCAACCGTTCTTTGATGTTCCAGCGAATCAAGGCCGCCGGTCAGTTTCCGGGTCTCCAATCAGACAAACAGCTCTTCTCTGAACAGAATCCAACAAATGCAGTGTGTGTTTGGGAGCGGAGTCCCAAACATGGGAACAGTATTCCATAGTTATTATAGTCTATTACCTTATTTCTCCTTCGTCATATAATAATATTTATAGGTGGTTCTGCGTTTTTCGATATTATGAGCATTTTCGTTTTGATAGTATTTATTTTCAGACTTTTTATGATTTCAATGTCACTTTTGTCGTGTCCTTTGTCTCTAGTATTTCGAAAAGTTTCATGTGGTCCACTCGGCCGAAGGTCTTGTCGTAGTCTAGCATGTATAAATCTTTCGTTGCCTATCCCTACACTTTTAAAGTAAAACATTCAGCCTCAAAACAGTCTCTGCAGTTTCCATTCCCACACGAAATTTATGATTAAATATATTTCTTAATATTTAACCAGAGTGTACTGCCAAGATTTCAAATAAAATTCTCGGATTTTTATAGTTTTTTCCAGGAGCAATAACTTCAGCCATGTGGGCACACATGTATCGAAATTTAGCGGAACCAGTCAATCTGGATTGTTTTCCTCCTTCCGCTCTGGGTAATCAGATCAGCAAGAAATTTATTGTTGACATTTAGGCAATCCATTGACATTTGGTTTACTGTTTCTTATTTATTTAAATCCTTTTTCTCCAGATAAATCGGAGGTTAAATATCCTAAGCTACTCTTATTCTATATGGACGCCCACAGACGCACAATGAAGTGTATCTGCTGATTTTGACTCACTTTATTAAGGCTTTCGTCGTATTTCAAAGCAAAAAAGACATATTGTAAACAAGTATATCGAAACTAGTTGCCGCTGGGATAAAGTTGTTCCTAAACGATCAGTCGTGTCTATGTTAGCTCAGCTCCAAGTACCCGACTTTTCATTTTTTCAGTACAATTTTCCCCTGATTTTTTAAATAAACAGAACGCTAAATACCTTGCCAACTGATTTAAGCTCTTCGCCTGATTGGAGACCCAGATCTGAACAGCAACTTTGATTTCTTGGCACATTTAAGAATGGTTGACGACTTGAGTCTGTTTTACAAGGATTTTCATGTAAAGATGGATAGAGCCCGATTAATTCCTCCCAAAGCGGTACATACTAGAAATATACGTGTCGCTAATACTTTACATCCGTGTGAGGTTCAGCTTGTTACAATGTACAGGGTGGTCCAAATTGGATACAGTAAACCCTCTTATCTAAAGGAAGTAGACGAAAACTGATGTCGGTGTCTGAGGCTCAATTTTTATGATAAACTCAATGGTGAAAACCGCATATTGATATCTAGTACCGTTTCAGATATTCAGTTTTTCAAAAACCTGCATTTTGGAAAAATGTTTGTAATTCTTTTCCTACTGAAAATTTTTGATTTCTGCAAAAACATTTTCAAAGCACTTTTTTACGTGGATTTTAATAGTGTAAGTTACATTTTTTTTACAATTAATATTTTAGTTGTTATTAACGCAAAAATATATTTTTTTAATGGGATACCCTGTATATTTTTCTTTATCCAACTAGAGCTTTAAATTACCATTCTAAAAATATAGCACACTTTATATTTTGCTTAAATCTACTTCAAAATATAAAGGTTTTCAGTTTTGACGCGAGTTTTAAATGCACATTTTGTGAAGTAGGCTTTGGACGGAGCGGCCATATGGTTTAATTCAATTGTTTACTCGTAGTTGTTAAATTTCACTTCAGGATCAGTTATTGAATTATCAAATAAATCACAATAAAGTTTGAAAATTACGAAAAATGGGATATGATAGTGTGTTTCATACAAACCGGAGAAAATTTGGAAGCGGCAAGTAATTTGTACCACGAACGGTATCCAGAGAGGCGTCAACCCTTCAAGGATATATTCGCTCGATTACGACATAACCTAGTTAATAGTGGCCAGTTTGAAAAGAAACGACCCAAAAATTATGCATCAAACAAGGATAAGAAATAGTAGTTTTAGGAACTATTGGAAATAATCCCAACACTTCTACCGGACAGTTAAAAGAATCCACTGGACTACCAAGAACTAACGTAAGTCGTACTTTGAAGAAGCACAAATTCAGGCCATATAGGACAAGAAAAGTTCATCACCTTAGAGACGGAGATTTTCAACGGCGTATGGATGGGCCAATGATTTCTGGATAATTGTAACCATGTTCCGAATTTTTCATTAAATTGCATTTGGACAGACGAAGCTTATGTAACCAATGCAGATATTTTTAACCGTTACAATTCTTATATGTGGGCACAAGAAAATCCTCATTTAGTTGTGGAGCAAATAAATCAAGGCAGATTTGGATTTAATATGTGGACAGGAATTTTTAGAGGCAGGGTTATAGATCTATTTATTTACGAAGGAACACTCACCCCTCAGAGATAGAAAATTTTAAGGCAGCAAATAGAACAATAGAAGTTGATGAGCTGCCGTTAATGGACCTTAGAAATATATTTTTTCAACACAACGGGGCACCCCCTCATAACCCTGCAGTTATCAGTAATTTTTTATCGCCAATTTCGACAATAACTGGATAGCCAACCAAGGTTCGAACCATTGGCCGGCAAGGTCACCGGATTTGATACCTATGGACTTCTTAAATTGCCGACAAACACCAGGCAAGTGTCAGACGTCGCAGTGATACAAAGTTTTGCAGCTTTCACTCCTCTTGAACTAATCAACTTGGTAAGAAATGTCCAGAAAAGGTGCCGCCTATGTGTAAATGAAACTGGTCGACATTTCGAACATCTCTTATAGAAAATTGTTTTGTTTTAGTTTGCTCTACTTGGAATAAATTGTTTTATTGTTGTTGTTTTGTTTTATTTTCTACATAGTTTAAAGTACTATAGCATTTAGTAAATTTCACTGTAGTTATAACTCTTAGAGTTACTTTTGGGAATTTTTTTTTTACGATTTAACTGCTATCGGTAAACAATTGATATTGCCGCTCCGTCCAAAGCCTACTTCACAAAATATGCGTAAAATCTGAAAACCTTTATATTTTGAAGTAGATTTAAGTAAAGTATAAAGTGTGCTATATTTTTAGAATGGTAATTTAAAGCTCTATTCAGATAAGGAAAAATATACAGGGTATCCCATTTAAAAATTATATATTTGCGTTAATAACTATTTAAATATTAGTTATAAAAAATGTAACTTACACTGTTGAAATCTACGTGAAAAGTGCTTTGAGAATATTTTTACAGAAATCAAAAATTTTCAATAAAAAAAGAATTACAAACATTTTTCCAAAATCCAGATTTTTGAAAAACACCCTGTATACCTGAAACTGTACCAGATATCGATATGCGGTTTTCACCATTGAGTTTAGCATAAAAATTGAGCCTCAGACACCGACATCAGTTTCGTTTTCTCCTTTAGATAAAGGGGATTACCTTTAAAAGTGTTTAATTTGGACCATTCTGACTCGCTTCTTCTTCCGCATATGTGTAGCTCCTTTAGTCGTTTAGGGATGTCCCATAAAAAAACATCAAATGTCTACTGTGGCTACCATAGTATATTTACTGCTTGTTCTTCGTTAAGGAGTTGCTGAGTATGTTTGGTTTATTTTCTATTATTAGGGTACAACCTGCTCGATTTTTTAGCAAGCTGTTCGCAAATATTTTGAAGCATAAAATATGTTTCTATTAGTGAGTAATCCGATTATTTGTTTATTATTAATTTATTTTTTACTTAGTCTTGAAATATTTTTAACTTTGTTCACAGTTATAAAAAACACCCACTGCACGATTAACGAGTCACCCAATTTAATAAAATAAAAATTATTTTTATAAAATCGTGTACATTAGGGTGACCGCAAAAAATCGATGTCGGAATTTTGTTCGTCTGGACCCCACAAAACGATTCCCCTTTCCAGATATTGAGATAGCCGAAATTTGAGCTCGATTAAACGACGTTAACCCGTGCCGCTCGTCGCTCAAAGTTTGAAAAAAATCCAAATTTTTGGCCAAAAAGCTGACATATGGAGCCATAACTCCAGAACGGTAAATAATAGAAACACGCTTAATATCTCAAAGAAAGCTAATGTTGTTCTTCAAAATTTATATTCTATACATAATTGTTGTTATTTTAAGTCAAACCGAGTTACAACAGCCTTTAGCCCCAAAAACGTGACCTGGTACCAGTAGGAGCCAGTTTGGGAGTATTCTAAGAATTTTACGGGTTTTTACATAATGTGTCTCGGAATTAACATTTTTTTGTTAAAAAGTATTTTGGAACTCAATTTTCAAACATAAAGAGCCTTTTGTTCAAATTTAATCTTTTATTATATGGGGATTACCTGACTAGTTTACCAAAGAAAGACCCGTTTGACAGGTAAAAAGGAGGGTGAATCTAATTTCTATTTTAGGGATGGTGATTTTACTTCAGCGTACAACCGACCTTTTATTTATTCAGTTTAGTTTCTAAAGTGTCTTTGAGCTGGTTAGATCGAACAATTATCTAGTGACGATATTTTAAGACACTGAAGAGGACAGCATCTACCAGGAACTTGAGAGCTTGGAGGAAATGGACATCCCTGAAGAAGCTGCAGAAGATCCAGGACCATCTGAGAGCAAGAGGATGAAAGTTGCAAGGGGCGTTAAAGAGATTTTAAACATGAAATTGTCCATTTTATTAGATCGATGTAAGGTATCCGACATAAATGCCACGAGAATTTTAATAGCTACTCCAGAAGCACTGAACCTTGACCCTCTTGAGTACAAAGTCTCGAAAACTTTATTACATGATAGAAGGCAAATGTTCAGAGAACAATATAATAAAAAAAATTTTGATAAAGAGCCCGTGGTTGTCCATTGGGACGGTAAACTTTTACCGGGTGTTTTAAAAAATGTACAATGTGAGCGAATAGATATAGCTATTTCATATGGCGAAAAGGAACAGCTGCTGGGAGTTCCTGTAACAGCAAACAGCTCTGGAGAGGAGCAAGCCGTAGCCGTATATGAATGCCTACATGAATGGGGTCTTCTCAACACCGTCAAGGCGATGTGCTTCGTCATGTTAGGAAGAGAATTGTTATACCTAGCTTGCCGTCACCATATCTTGGAAATTCTGTTAAGAGGCGTATTCGACACAAAAATGAGATCAACCACTGGACCTCATCCAGACATTTTCAAGAGATTCCTCACTGCGTGGCCCAAGATAGACAAAGGAAAATACAACACAGGTATCAGTGACAATCTAATACAAAAGCAGCTAACTCCAGAAGTAATTGCAAATGTTACTGCTGAATTCGAGACCAAATTAACTGAGAGCCACCCCAGAGATGACTACAAGGAGCTATTGCAGTTGGTTCTCGTATTTGTTGGATCACTAGACGGCAATGTTGTGGGTTTTAGAACTCCAGGAGCCATTCATCACGCTAAGTGGATGGCAAAGGCTATTTACTGCTTAAAAATGTTCATTTTTCGTCGTCAATTTAAGATGTCTAAAGAAGAAGAAAGTTCTGTGCGTGCCATTTCTGTTTTTCTAGTTAAAATTTATTGTAAAGCTTGGTTCAATGCTCCAAAAGCTCATCTGGCACCAAAGCAAGATTTAGGTATTTTGCATAGTATGTTAGACTATAAAGAATGTGACAACGACATTGCAGAAATAGCCCTGACCAAATTTTCGAACCATTTGTGTTATTTGAATGGTGGGATTATCGTTTTTTTGAACCCACCATTACAGACGATGAAAAGTTGTTAATGGCTAATAAATTGCTCAGTAGCACAGATGAACCATCACAGCACGCTAGGGTTGTAAATTCAAAAGTTAGGAAAGAAAACTTAAAAAAAGGTAGTTGATGGAGGATTGGTAAATTTACTTACCAAAGAAACGTTTACATTCTTTGACCAATTTAATATAAAAACAGATTTCCTAAGACAACATCCAAACACCTGGCCTCAAAATAATGACTTCCAAGAAGGATTGAAAATTGTCAAAATATTAAAAGTAGTTAATGATATGGCTGAGCGTGGTATTAAATTAATAACCGACTTTAACGACCTTCTGACAAAAGATGAAGACCAAAAGCAATATGTTCTGCAAGTTGTAAGTAAATGCCGAGCATTATATCCTGACGTTTCAAAAACTACTTTAACAAAAAGGTCTAGAATAGATTAGATAACTATGTAAAATTATCAACTCATGTAGGTACTACGTCTGTATCTTTTCTGTGTCTATTTTGTATGTATTATAGACCTAATTTTTATATTTTAAAATAAAAAATGTCATTAGACTTATCAGTATTACTTGTTTTTTTTATTATATTTCTACTTTAAACTCAAAAATATACCAAAAAAAAGCAAAATTTATCACTTAATAACAAAATATACGAAGTATGCTCCTAGTGGTACCAGGTCACGTTTTTGGGGCTAAAGGCTGTTGTAACTCGGTTTGACTTAAAATAACAACAATTATGTATAGAATATAAATTTTGAAGAACAACATTAGCTTTCTTTTGAGATATTAAACGTGTTTCTATTATTTACCGTTCTGGAGTTATGGCTCCATATGTCAGCTTTTTGGCCAAAAATTTGGATTTTTTCAAACTTTGAGCGACGAGCGGCACGGGTTAACGTCGTTTAATCGAGCTCAAATTTCGGCTATCTCAATATCTGGAAAGGGGAATCGTTTTGTGGGGTCCAGACGAAACAAGATTCCGATATTTTTTTTTTTCCCCCCTCTATGAGATCCTGTCACTCTAGTGTACATCAAAAAAACAATAATTACTTCAAAGAATGAACAGTTTATTAGAAATTAACCAGACTTGCTTAAACTCTCTCTATTAAAGTTCAAACTTAAAGTACCTTCTCCGTAGTGCGCTGAAAGCTTTGTCAGTTGTTAGCTGACTGTTGCAGCATGTACCACATTATTTATACCTTGCAGTTGCAGTTCAAGGTTCTTCGTATGTGAGACTACTGGAAAGTAACGGGAGATTACCGCTTAGAAACTTATGTGTGACTAAGTCTGAAGCAAAAGTTAGATTAAAAAGTTTTCATTTAATTTATTATTAAGCCCTTAGAGTATGGGACCTTGAAAACATGTTAATTGAGTAAAAAAGTGATTATTCTGCTTGTATTTAATAATATGTTCAGTACTTTTAGCTTAAAAAACAATATTATACGGTGATGTTTAATTATGACTATTACTTAATTAGGAACGAAAATTTAAACAACTATTATCACCACTTATGTTTATTGTATTAGAGCTGACAATTGTTTCGACACGCTGTGTCTTCTTCTGCAGCAAGATGTAAATTAACAACAAAGTATGTTGCAAAATATATAGTTACCTGGTTACAAATGCTAACTTTATATATATAATATAATTTTTATTTTTCACAAATACATTATAGTTTTTAACAACGAACTAAAAAAAAATATTGAAAAAATTAAAAAATGGCGGAGATATGAACCACCTTGTAGGTGGGAATTGTCTAAAAACTAAACAAATAATTTTTTATTATTAAGAAAGATCATAGTTAAGTGGCCGCATATGGAAAAAAATTTTATTTCTTTTTTGTAGAAGACAGCCGTTCGAAAATAAACTCGGATTTTTCACAAAAATTTTGAGTTTAAAAATTAATAAAAAGTGAACGGTGTATCCAGTCGAAAAAACCGTAGGTCAACTTCAAGATAATATGATAAAGAATAAGAAATAATGGTATACATTTAATCAAAATCGGTTCAGTAGTTCCCGAGATATTTTGTCCACCAGTTTGAAAAAAGTAGTTTCGAGAAAAACGCAAAAGAAAATAACCGGTCAAGTGCAATTGGTGTTCCGTAGGTTGATTGCTTTAAAATAAAAATTTTTGTTACGAAGTATAAAATGATCCGTGACTTCACAAAAACTAGTGAAAATTGACGACCTTAATTTTTTTTTTTTAAATACCAGATAGATTATTAAAGTTAATGCACTCGTGATAATTCTCGTTCAATCTACACCCTGTAGAGAATATTCCAGAATTTTTTCAAAATTTTTTCATCAATACTTTTCGAGATAAGAGGGGACAGCTATTTTTTGCACTTTTTTAAAAATAATACAAAGAGAATTGTGTGCAAGTATTACATTATATATATTTTTGAACTCGTCTTTTTACAAGCTTTTATTTGACACACCACTAGATGACCTGGTAATTTTTTTTTTTCACTTTCGATTTCAGCCCCCAAAACTAACTTTAGGTCAAAATTTAACTTTCAAAACAACGCGGCTCTGATGGGGCCAACAATTCCTATATTAATGCCAAATTTCAACTCTCTTTGTCAAATAGTTTCGGAGAACATTGGGTGTGACCGATGGGCAAACAGACGGACAGATACCGAAGTTCTTATAATAAAGTCTATATTTTTTTTTTATATTACCTTCAATCTGCGATTCCATTTTATAAAGCTTGAAATATTCTTAAAAGTATAAATAATAAATCTAACCAAAAAAAATACCGATTTTTTGAAAATTTAAAGGTGGCTCAACCGCTTTATTAATAACATTCACTATACTTGTACTCGTAATACCTACAGTCCCTGGCCAAATTATTAGACGCACTGCAAGATTTCATGTAAAATATTAATTACCGAGTGATATTGTACCGTTTTATTATTTTAAATTGATTTGTTTTTTATTTTTATATTATCCAATCAATTACCTATTTATTTGACATAAATAAAACAGCATTAATTTAGAAAAGCATAAGTTTATTAAGTTTTAAAGAAAAGTGAAATTAATGTTAGTAAAAGTCAATATTTAGTTGAGCCACCTTTAGCCGCTATCAAAGCTTTAATTCTGCGCGGCATGCTATCAATGCAAGATTGTACTGTCTCCTGCATTTGAGGATGATGATTCCACACATGAATAATCTTTTCTAGGAGCTGGGTTTTGTTGGTAATCACATCTTTAGCCACTTCTCTTTTCATTAGCTCCCACACATTTTCAATGGGGTTCATATCAGGACCAATCCAACAGAGGGATATTTTTTTCTGCCAAAAAAACTTTAACAGACCGAGCAGTGTGGCAGGGAGCTCCATCTTACATGAAAGTGAATGGTTCCCCATTTGGAAACCATTCTCTGAGCTGCGGAATCAACCGATTTTGTAATACTTCTTTGTACTGATCTTGCCTCATTATTCCTTTGACGACGTACAGACGTCCAGTGCCCTGGCCGCTGATGACTGACCAAATCATCACTTTGGTGGGATGTTTAACCGTCGGGACGACACAATCAGGATGAAACTTTTCTCCATGACGACGACGCACATACTGAGCTTTATTCTGCAAAATTTCGAATGTGCTTTCGTCACTGAAGCAGACCTGTCAAAAATAGGAAAAATATATAAACTTCCATGTTTATTTGCTTTATTTAACTGAAAATGATAATAATGTATCAATTATTGATTAAATTGCTGTATCTTACCGATCTCCGGAAGTCCACATCTTTGTCTTGCCATTGTTTGGCCCACTTCATGCGCTTTGCTTTCATTGCAGCTGTTAACTTGGGCTTCCTGGCGGGGCGACAGGCCCTAAAATCTAATTCTTTCAATTTTCTTCGAACAGTGCGCTCAGAAGCATTTACGCTAGCATCCTGGAGTTGTGATTTTATTACCTTTGTGGTAGCAAATCTGTTTTCTACACAAATTTTCTTCAAACATCTCTCTGACCGTGGAGTGAAAATTGGTTTTTCTACCGCATCTTTTCTTTCTTTTCGGGCTTAATTCCTTCCCTGGCTCAATTTTCTTTTTTATGCGTCGTACACTAGCTTCAGAAACCTCCAATCTTCGTGATATTTCTCGGTTTGTAAATGTTTTCGCAATCACAAGGGCCTTCACTTCAGCTTTTTTACGTGGTGAAAGATCGCCTTTTCTACTCATAATGAAAATAGTCCAATTACTTTTTTAAAACACTGCATACAAAATAAACTAATAACTGTGTAGTATAAAACTGTTAAACAAACAATCACAGTCCATAAAGCCACAGAAACACGTCCATACCTGACTCGATTCCGATCGCGACTGACACAGGTTTGTATTTATTTACGTTCATGTATCACTTTGTCAACACACTGTTGCCATATGTTAAAAATAAATACAAATATGTAGTCTACAACAATTCTTTTAAATAAAAATCAATAATATTGTAGTTTAAATATACCATTATTGCATAAAAACTCTTAAGAAACATAAAATTACTAAAAAAAATACAGTGCGTCTAATAATTTGGCCAGGGACTGTAGAACAAGTTCAATAAAGGAGACCTACCCCCTTACAACTGATCGTTTAGTAATAAACCTGAGGATTTTTTCGGGTTAATCTCTACCTGTTCTAAACAATTCAGTAATTTTTTTTTTCCGTTGTGCAAAATTCTGAAACATTCATTGAAAGTATGATTTTCATCTGTTAAATGTTTAGAACAGTGAGATATGTTATTTTTCATTCTATAACTTTGTTTATGTTTGTCCTATGTTATATAGGTTTTATTACAACAACTTCTAACCTATGTAACACATGTTTGGAACAATGCAATCGAATACAAGGTAAATCAAGAGGCATACTATCACCAACATACCGTTAATATAAAAAAAAAGTATTATAAAGCCCTGGGAAAGTGAAGTGAGAATCGAAGAGATGATATTGCGGCACCCGAAATAAATAGCAATCAAACGGGATCCGGTCCTGAGATTACGTGCAAGAGATAACTCCCATCCTAAAGAAAAAATAATATCCTCGCGTTGTCCAAAATATTTATGATCCGAAAGATCAAAGTCATTGATTTGATATATTTTCCATATTTTATGCATCACAGCAGCTTCTCACAAAGTTAAGCAAGTTGTATTTAAAAAGGGTTTATTATAAACACTAATACGAATTATTTACCAAGATCCTGCTCGAGCGGTTGACCTTGATATATTAAGGGCATTCGACCGTATTTGGCACGATGGATTGTTGGATAAGCTACGCTCTTACGATATGTCTGGAAAGTTCTGTTCATGACTTTCGTGTTTCTTTAAAGAGCGTTCTTTACGAGTGGCAGCCTACGAATTTTTTTCTAACAGCTTCACTATCAACGCCAATGTGCCCGGCGCTCCATACTGTCCCCTACTCTTTTTCTAATCTACATCTACGAACTGATGGAAAGGACCTGGAATCCAATCTACAGCTTTGCAGATAACAATACGCTTATTTCTATATTTACTTTGAACGCTCAAACATCGGCTACTCACGTCAATATCCGCCGATGGCAGGATATCGTTCAAGTTAACAAAGATCCGAAAGAAATTTTATCTTGGAGTGACAGTAACCAAGTGGAATTTAACGCTACAAAGAAAGCCTTACACTTTACTAAAACCCTCCACTCCACAACAACAATTCTGTACAAAGCTCAAATTTGAGTAACGATGAAATACTGCTTCCATGTTTGGAGCTCTGCTCCCAAACATACACTGCACTTGTTGGATTCTATTGAAAAGAGAGTTGTTCGCCTTACTGGAAACAAAAAATTGACCAGTAACCTTGATTCCATGGAGCTTCGAAGATCGGTGAGCGACTGGAGTCTACTTACAAGAATTTTCAAGGAAAGTAATTGATGGATGCACTCCTCTTACTTCCTCCCAAAGCGGTACATGCTACTACTTCACATCTGTATGAAATTCAGCTTCTTAATCCTCGTACAACCCTTGTTAAGCAGCCTTTTTATATGGAGAACCTTATCCCTTTGGAATAATTTGCTCAGGACTGTGTTTCGCACCGAGAATAATTTATAATGATTCAAAACCACCGTGAATAGCTTTTTCCGCACACACGCTGCTCCTGTAGCATTTTAGGGATTCTTCTGCAGCACGTGTGCTACGTCCATAACAAAAATATCGCGTTTAATATGGAATGAAGGAATTAGAAATTAAAATATACTAGAAATAACGGTGAATTCCTTTAACAACAAAATGTCTATAAACCTATGTAAAACTTACCTAGTTCAAGAATACGTGACGATTGACCAAACCATTATTCAAATATTGTACGTTTTAAAATAAAAATGAACGATTTTGTATCACTATTAAATTAAATTGAAGAGAACTAATCGTCATCTGATACATAACGCTGGAAATGTTTTCTATGAAGTACAATCCTACCATTTGTATGGCAGACATAACTACATTAAGGTGTAAATGTGTGTGTGTAAATATTTTGGAAAGTCACCATTAATCAACTCTCAATAGCATCAGCAAGACTAAAGAATCGTTGATGTCCCCAAACAACAGCGTCAGAAGGATGACGGTGCGTAGGAGTAAATATGAAGTATAATGGATTATCGATTGATTTATACATTTTATAATGTAAATATTACGTACTATCGAGGAAATTTATATAAAAAAATAAAATATCTTAGCTTCATGTAATTTTAATCAACTTTAAGTAATAGTACATAGATACAGATATAGAAATTTTACCGGTTAAATCTAGGTTTTTAAATTTTTTTCGGTAAAAATAAATGTAAACATCAGCACAGTTAAAAGTGCATGCTTCTGTCATTTATGAAAAGCGGCCACGAACAATTACCCTATATATATATATATATATATATATATATATATATATATATATATATATATATATATATATATATATATGTTAAATAAACATCTTGAAAAGACTAAAAAAATATGGAAGATACTTCAAAAATTAGTGGTTTCTATTATATTTCATTCAAAGACATAATAAAAACACCGTCTTGTAAAACTGAAAACCATTCGAAAACAAAAATTATCTTCAATATGAACTTAACATTTTCTAGAAGTAAAAACTTTGGAAGAAATCTGCTTCTAAACGAGATTGTAAGCAAAATATACTCTACTATGTTTATTAATTAAACTAGGACATGCTATGCCTCGCTTTATTTCAAAGGTCATCAGCTAGCCTAGATAAAGAGGCAATCGTAACAGAATCACAACAGCAGCATATGCTACATGTTGACTCATTTTCGAGTAATTTTTTATTAGCCATGCTACCCTAGATTGGATACTTATTGCTAAGGCAGAATTTGATGAGGAAACCAAAGTCCTGTTTACATAAAATGATTAATGTAGGCAACCTTTCTTGATCCTTTTTAGTATTATATGCCTTATAATTAAACATTGACCTTTATAAGAAATATCTATTCATTCAGCTATTAATAGAAGGTTTATCTCAACTTAATTTAGCTCTACCATCATTTATTGTTTATAATTAATGACTTTCAAGTAAGTTCATGCTATTATTAATTGCTTTATGAAGTTATTCTTTGACATTTCTATAATGATTAACCGAATTATTGCCTGAATGTATTTTTTTTTACTAACTCTTGTTCGTGAAGTATTAGCTGAAGTTAAATTACAGAAGGGATGGTTTTTGAAGAATATTTTTAATATTTCTCCATTTCATAGAAATACGATCCAGTTTTTATATAAAATTTTACATTAAAATTATTTTTAAATTAATGTAAAATACGTGAAAATAAATATATGATAAATTTGTCTAAAATCTAGAATTTCTATCTATGCCAAAAAACACTATAAGTTAAAGATTGGATAGATTTGGCGCTTACTTGAAGCAAATCCATTTTCAGGAAATTAAAAGAGGAACTGTTGTTCAGATTTTCATATATTTTATTTGCAAAGTGAAATAAATAAAATAATACAACGTAAATCAGCAGTGACATGTTTCGGTATACAGGACCTTTCTCAAACTGTAATTGAACTTCTACCATTTTATCTAATAACTAATTTAGGTACATTTATTTAAACCCTACCTAACTTATACGGAATTTCTTGAAAGTGTTATAAATAAATTGACCATTAACAAGATCCTGTAATTTTTTTTTTGAAGGACTTTAACTTGGTACAATACGAAGATAATTACCTGAACTTAAAGATTTAACAATGGGGTGTTGTATAAACCTAGTTGAGTATTTAGCAATGCCTCGGAATCCTTTAATTTGTTAATTTCCAACGATTCAAGCAAATTCAACTTTTTATTTTTGTTATTAATATGTAGTATAAGTTTTGAACAAAACTAGGAATTTCAGAATATAATGTGAACCTTCAGTCTTATTCTCAAATGCTTTTTTATGTTCTTTTATTCTTTGTTTGAATGTTCTACCCGTTTGACCTATGTAAACTAAATTAAAATCTGGCTCCTGTCAATTTATAAACCCGTGATTTACTATGTTTTTTAGTTTTAGTTTTGTTGTTTTTAGTTATTTTACCCAAAGAATTGATTGTGTCGAAGGCTATCTTTAATCCAATATTTTCTAGATATTTCGAGACTTTGTAGGTGGGTATGCCTCAGTTTATTAGTGTGTCAAATTTAATGTTTTAGTTAACTGATAAAGGGTAAACCAAATTAATAGCTTTTTTCTGTGTTTTTTTTATTATGTAATAACCTGTCTATTAACCTGTTGTCATATCCATTATTTTTTGCCATTTGTTTTAATGATATTTAATTCTTTTTGAAAATTCAAGTCGTTCATCGGAACATTGAGTAGTCTATGAATTTGAATATGTAAAGCTGCCATATTATGATTGTAGAGGTGAAATAAAATCTGATGGATTACCGTGTCTGTGTGTGATAGTTTATGATATATAGAGAATTTAAACCTACCTTAAACCTTTAGATTTCGTGATTGTTAGGTCTAAAAAATTAATTGAACTATTTTGTTCCATTTCAAGGGTGAATTTAATTCTTTTGCGCATCTCTTTTGTCGATCATTTCATAAAAGAAAATATTTTGGACCCTTAACTATTACTCTAGATCAAAACTATTTTGAATTTAATGAAAAATTTTTCGCTGCCAATAATGAACTAATAATGGGAAATACTCTTAGCCAATTATATGCAGGAATATTCATGGATCACTAATACACAAACATCTATTTATTTACAAAATTCTGTATTTGTAAAGATGTGTAGACGACATTTTAGGTGGTTTTATAGGAACACATAGACAGTTAAACTTATTTTTAGAACATATCAATAATATCCACAAAAGAATTAAATTCACACTTGAAGTTGAACAAAATAATTCAATTAATTTTTTTAGCTCTAATAACCATGAAATCACAAAATAGGTTAGAATTTTCTATATATCATAAATCATCACACACAGACACGGTAATCCATCAGAATTCATTTCACTCCTACAGTCATAAAATGGCCGCTTTTTATAGTCAAATTCATATACTACTCAATGTTCCAATGAATGACTTGAATTTCGAAAAGAATTAAATATTATTAAACAAATGGCAAAAAATAATGGATATGACAACAGGGTAATAGACAGATTATTACATAAAAACCAACAGAAAAAAACTATTAATTTGGTTTAGCCTTTATCAGTTAGCAAAAAATATTAAATTTAACACAATAACTTACTGTAGCATAGCCAGCTACAAAGTCTTGAAACTTTTCGAAAATACTAGTTTAAAGGTAGCCTTCGGAACAAACAATTTTGTAAAAAATAATAAAAAACAACAAAACTAAAACTAAAAACATAGTAAATCTGGAGTTTATAAATTAAAATGTAGCTCCTGCACCAAAGTTACTATACATATTAATAACAAAAATAAAAAATTGAATTTGCTTGAGTCGTTGAAAATGAACAAATTAAAGGAGTCTGAGGTATTTCTAAATAATCAACTAGATTTATACAACACTCCTTTGTTAAACCTTAAGTTCAGATATTGTACCAAGTTAAATCACTTCAAAAATTTTACATAATTTTTTTAATACGCACTTTATTTATAATACTTTTAGGAAATTTCATATAATTTGGGTAGGGCTTAAATAATCGTACCTAAATGAGTTATTAGACAAAATAGTACGAGTTTAACTACCTCTACAACACAAATTGTGAAGGCAGGCCTCACTTACGCCTGCCCCACATGGTGCCAATCCTCAAAGACAAGGATAGCACAAGTCCAGGCAATGCAGAACAATGCCCTGAGGATGATCACAGGAGCCCCTTGGTTCATGCGAACTAACCAATTACACAGAGACCTTGGTATGCCGACCATAAAGGTACACATGAGGCAAACTCCAATGAAGTTCCTGACCAAGGCGTCCCAGCATCACGATCCAATTATTAGGGACGCCTTCCTAACTCTCCCCCATGCCCGCAACCAATTCGTGAGACCCTCAGACCTTTTCTCAGACGAAGACGATGGCCCTCCCAACCGACCATGACAGAAGAATGTAACACTAGGTTAAGTTAGCATAGGCCCTAGATTAAGTTATGTTAGGCCATAATCATGTTAAAAAACACATTTTCTAGGTTAAGTTTAGATTAGGAACACTATTGTAAATACTTAGGTTAAGTTAGAATAAGTATACTTTCTCACCATGTTAGAACAACGTTCGTTTAATAGAAGTAAGAGGCTATGCCGTTCTTGTAAGACAATAAAGAAAATGAAAAATGAAAAAGTTTAACTACCGTTTGAGAAAAGTACTGCGTACCGAAACATCTCACGGCTGATATAAGTTGTACTATGCTATTTATTTCACTTTGATAAATAAAATATAGTGAAAATCTGAACAATAGTTCGTCTTTTAATTTCCTAAGATAAAGATTGTTTTAAAGATTATGAACTTTACGACATAATAAAAAAAAGTTTCTTAAAACGGCAATAGAAAGGCAAATTATTTCAATAATGCACCCTTGCACGCTGTTGTACCAAGTGTACAAGTATGAAATGCGGATTTCAGACAACAGATGGTGCATCAATGCAGTTTGTGCTATAAAGATTTGACATTGCGCCATTTTGTGTGTCATCAACAAGTGTCAGACGCGCAAGAGTAATAAATTGGAAAAGTGTGTGCATAGTGTTGTGTTGTTGTGTTCAATATGTCGAAATTTATACCGAACAAAGAGTATTCGCGGATAGCATTAATTTTTTGTTTTCATTTGAAGAAAACTGCTGTTGAAGTTGAATCATACCGATTACTTTGAGAAGCTTATGGGGAACATGCTCCATCCCAAGATACGTGTGAACGATGGTTTCGGCGTTTCAAAAGTGGTGACTTCAATGTTGCAGACAAGGAACGTGGAAAACCGCCAAAAAAAATACGATGTGGAATTGCAAGCATTGTTGCACGAAGATGATTCGTAAACACAAAAAAAACTCGCCGAGCAATTGGGCGTTAGTCAACAAGCTGTTTCCAATAGTCTACGAGAGATGGGAAAGATTCAGAAGACCGGTAGATGGGTACCACATGAGTTGAATGACAGGCAAATGGAAAAGCGTAAAAAACACGTGTGACATTTTGCTCCCTTGGTACGAAAGGAAGTCGTCGAATCGCTTTGGCAGAAAGACGATGCTCTGTGTTTGGTGGGACCAGAGGGGCGTGGTCTATTATGAGCTGTTAAAACCTGGGGAAACGGTTAATACTAAACGTAACCAACAATTGACCAATTTGAACCGTTCGCTGCTTGAAAAAAGGCCAGAATACCGAAAGAGGCAACACAAAGTCAAGCTGCTTTTTTCGCTATTATAGGTCAGTCTATAAGTTTAATAAAATAAATGAAACAAGATGAATAAATGCGTTGAAATTCTTTAGTATAGTCATCCTTAAGCTTAATAAATATTTTCCAGCGGTTTCCCAATTCATCTCTGAAGTAGTTTTCCGGACGACCTTCAAAATATCCATCTATGAATGCTATCACCTCATCACTTTCTGAAAAACGTTTCTCACATAGGAATCTTTTGAGGTTTGGGAATAGATGGAAGTCAGACGGAGCCAAATCTGGCGAATAGGGTAGATGTTCCAACAATTCGTACTTTAATCCGACCAGTTTTGCCGTTGCCAAAGCACCTCTGTGAGAAGGTGCATTGTCATGATGAAAGTTGATTTTTTCTTCTGTAAACCGGGCCTTTTCTCACGAATTTTCTCATTCAGCTGGTGTAAAAGGTTGCAATAATACCTCCTGTAATTGTTTTACCGGTTTGAAGGTAATTAATTAACAAAATATCTTTTGCTTCCCAGAAAACTGATGCTATAATTTTTTTTGGACGACTTTGACTACTTTGGTTGCTTTGGAACTGAACAACCGCTCACTCCGCTCTGCGGTTTGTTGCCGCAGTTCAAGATCATACTGGTAAACCCAAGTATCATCCATAGTTACAAATCGAGGCACAAAATCAGTTTTTATTCTTTGCGAAACGAGCTAAATGTTTAAAAAGTTTTTCTCGAGTGCGTTTTTGTTCTGATCTTAGCAAATGCGGCACCCATCTTGTGAATAGCTTTCTCATACACAAAACAATAGGTAAGATTTCATGTACTGATCCATGCGAGATGCCTATAGCCTCAGCTAAATCATCCACGCTTAATTGACGGTCTTCCTTTACCTTATCTTGAATTTGCAGTTTTTGGACGTCCTGAACGTGGATCATCATTGACGCTTGTACGACCATGTTTAAACTATAGAGTCCATCTATGAACAGTTGAAAATGAAAAAGCAGACTCCTTTAACAGTTTTACTAACTTTGCATGGATGTCAGTTGGCGATAAACCTTCCAACACAAAGAATTTTATCACTGCACGATATTTTAAAAAATACTCAAACTCGTCTACTTTAACCAGCAGATAAACAATGAATGACTTGACAGATCGACTTGAAATTTAGGGTGTGTTCATATGACAGATAAAGCTTCAAAATGGTGTTCAATATTTGGTTTAAGCTCCAAAACTTATAGACTGATCTATTTTTATGAAAGTTCCATGAAACCAGTTGCTTAGTCAGGTTACAGGGGCGGAGGGGTTATATAGATACAAAGAGCGTTTCTCCTAATACAGCAAACTAAGTATCAATCACAGGGGGCTGTAGATGTTTCACAAAGAACTTTTTCATACAGTAAAACTTTAAAAACTTACACCATATTGAAAAATCTGTGACCCGGTGGGTGAGGGGTGAAGAATTTTATCACAAAAAAATCTTTCAGGAAGTGTAATTTTTAAAGCTTAAACCCAATTTGAAAATCGATATTCGAAGGGGGGAGGTGATTTTTTACTGAAGATGACTTGTTCATTCAGCGGAAATTCCACTCGAGAGGCAGAGAACTATTTGATACCGTAAAACTTTAAAAACTGAAACTCAGTTATAACGTCTAGAAGTGGGATCAATTTTATAGCCTCACGTTGGAGCGCTATTTTGTATAGCCTTAACTTTCTTTGTTTTTAATAAATATTTTATTTATTAAATAGAAGCCGTTATTTGCCCCTTATGTATATCATAATTTTGAGAATGGATTGAGTAGATATTAATACTAATAGAGAACAGAATTAAGATATCAGCTAGCTCGTTTTTTTTTTCACTAGTAGAGAATATGGATAAGAGATAATTTTTGTACGTCTTTTGAAAATAGTCTCTATAGTTGTTAAAAGTTGGCTGTACAGATTTGGGCACTATTCATTTTAGGATAAAAAGAATCTAAGTTCAGCTCAAAAAATGAAAAAATACTGAAGACTACTTAGTTGTTAGTTACGTCCTGAAAGAAAGAGCAGGAGTAATATATAAAGAGGGTATATTAACAAAATAAAAATTCCTACTTTTACTACACTCTTAAAATTACATCTACTAAATAAAAACCTCTTATGTTATGAAAGTGTACAATATTGCATAGAGTCCTTAAGTTAGGATTATTAAGTTTTTAATACAAGGCTTTATAACACACGACATTAAAAGTCTGTGAAATTAACTCCGCGAATTACACGTGTTGGCTAGTCGTTGGAAACACACTTGTAGACAGGAAGTGAGATATTTAGACTGGTGTGTTTATAACTTACTGATTGTTTCTCTTGGTGGGTTTTCCATAAGTTACTTGGCCTCTCCTGGTGAGATTCTCATAAAAAATATTGTCTCAGCCACTACCATCCTAGTTTCTTTTGGGTCGCTAAACACATTTTGACCCGAAATGCCTGGGGATGAGCAGGATATTTCAAGAAAGGAAAAAGGCTTTAAACTTGAGAGCTAGAAACCATTACTGCACAACTGCATTACTAAAAAACCACTGTGGCGTGCTGGAGAAGAGAGCCACTACGGCATACTGGCGGAAAAAATCCGTTACTGCTTCATGGTGGAAAAAGCCCTTCAAAATTCAAAATGGCTGCTAAATATCTTTGTCCCTTCTCCTTGCATGCAAATCTCGACGCATTTAATGCGAACTAAAGAAGTTAAGTCGGCAACGCACGTTACACACTGCCGGTTTAAATTGGACTGCTCAAAAATTTAAAACACTGTTTTAAGCTACACTGCTTAAAAACTGAAATTACTGCAATAAATATAAACATGTAATAAAATATAAATTACAGGAAGAAGAACGGTGTCGTAATATAATCTTAAAATCCAGGAAAAAATGAATGTTACAGTATTTACGTCTGTTGTTTTGCCTTATCTAGTTTAAGAAGATGCCTCAAGTACACATATTCTTGTACTTGTACAGTTTAAAAATCGATGACCAGGAGTGGAGATTTTTCGCAAAACAAAATCTTAAAAGATTCCCTCAAGAAACATTCTTAGGGACAGAGGGCATATCCCTTCTGGTCCCCCTTAGCTATACTACAGCTACTTCTTTTTCGAGAATAAACAACCAGGACTTGCTTCACATCAAACATTGCTAATTAAGTACATAAATTTAATTGTTGGTGTAAAGATGAACAGTGGGTAATGTAATCACTTTAACAAGCTTGGATTTTGTTGAAGTAACGAAGCTAAACGTATTTACTTATTAATTATTTAAAAGGACTGGCAAACGTTTTTGATATTTTCCTATATATAAAAGCTATTCGCCTACATATATTTTTAGTTATATTTTTAAACAGAGTTTTGGCGACTTTAAGGTGGCTTAATTGATTTATCTAAGATGAACTACTTAATTACTTAACTCAATGACCAATATTTTCAGCATCTTGGGAAATTGATTCCTATTTAAATTTCAACCTTATTCTGCAGAGTAATGTTAACTAAAATAGTTTTTAAAATCACCACTAATCGAAATATCTATTAACTCTTTGTAAGTAATACGTAGAAAAAATTGTAGTTGCTTAGTGAATAATGATCATTAGGTATAGCCTGTCCCAAAATATAAGATCCAGATTTTTGCTGTTTTAAATGGGCGATATAAAAATTCTGACCTTTTGTTTATTAGATAGACTTAAGAATTTTATTGATTAACGCATATAAATAAAATTATAAGTGTTTTTGGAGATGTTTATTTATAGATGCATTAGCCATGCCCGCGGCTCCGCTCGCGTAGACTTGATTCACTACAATCGTCACTGCTTATTCCTTATGTTACCTAACGTAAAAAAATATCTGCCATTATTTCCCCTTATGTCCCATTATTTCTCCTTATCTCGCATTATCTCTACATAATTTCCATTATCTAAGCTTAT
Source organism: Pachyrhynchus sulphureomaculatus (assembly GCA_019049505.1). Taxonomy (NCBI): domain Eukaryota; kingdom Metazoa; phylum Arthropoda; class Insecta; order Coleoptera; family Curculionidae; genus Pachyrhynchus; species Pachyrhynchus sulphureomaculatus. The sequence goes on along the minus strand of CM032452.1, from coordinate 64,945,728 downwards.
CTCCGTTTATCTCCCATTATTTCTCCTTATCTCCCATTATCTCACCTTATCTCCCATTATCTAGGCTTATCTCGACTTATCTCGCAATATTTCTCCTTATCTCCCATTATTTCTCCTTATCTTCCATTATCTCACCATAACTCCCATTACCTAGACTCCTCTGCTTATCTCCCATTATTTCTTCTTATCTCCCATTATTTATCCCATTATCTCACCTACTCTCCCATTATCTAGGCTTATCTCGACTTATCCCGCAATATTTTTTTTTTATAGTCTTTCAGAACTTCCAAAAGAACACTTTTTTATAACTAAAGTCAAAATAAAAGTCATTTTCTAACATATATTGCTATTCCTAATTCCGATTTGGTGTTGGTTGCATTAGGAACCTTATTTAGTATTCGACTATAACTTGCATTGTGCATAACTATAACACTCTGTTCGGGAATATTTGGCAAAAGAGAATTTTGAAACCAATTTCAAAAAGTTCTGCGGTCGTGCCTTCATGATAGTCCAACCTACTGCTGTTCACCCACCCTTTTTGCACAGTGTCATTCTTAAGAGAATTCTGTGAAGGGTTGATTGGCCACAATGTATTGTATATTGGTCCCGTCCTGCACCAGTCTTAATTTTATTTTGTCTAGTGCCGGCACCAACTGCTCTTCATACATAGAATATATTTTTCTCCTGATGACGTCTTTTTCACAATCGTCTACATGATGCATTTGAAAATCTTTCCGTTTTTTTCCTGTTCCTGAGTGATGGTTTCCCTACAATTTGGGGTTTTTGTTTAATCAGATTTCTTTTTACCAAACTGTCGTAAACATTTTTCGCTATTTGTTTAGCGTCAAGTGATAAATGTTTCTCTTGCGATAGCCACTATTGAAATTTTCCCACGGACGCCACGTAATTAAAATAAAACCATTACGTTATAAGTTGTAAGTAAAACTAAAAATAAAAATAATAAAAAGTATCTTTCGAATCTTAATGGAGACCTGTGGTCATTAGGCCTATATTATCAAATACTGCTCCAAACCGGGTTGCCAGGTAGTAAATACATAGGTAAAAATAGATCCAATATGATTGCAGGTGCAAGTGAGGGCGGTAAACAAAGCAGGTGAAATAAAAATACGTTTATCGTAATACCTGGCAACTATGCATAAAACCTTAACAGGGTCGTTTATTGCCCCATTGAAAAAGCAAAAAGTCAGGATCTTATATCTTGGGATTTACTTTAAATCTTGACCTTTAGAACATTAAAATTATAGAAGATCCAAGGCAATGAACAACCCGGCTAGCCGGCTACAATTTTCCAAACTATTCTTCTTCTTCTCTTGCCTTCTCCTAATTGAGGTTGGCCACCACTTTTATAAATGTTTCTCTGTTTTTTCGCAACATGAAACAACTCCCCTACATTCATGCCGGTCCATTCTCTGATGTTTCTCAGCCAAGAATTTTTCTTGCTTTCGACACTTTTTCTACTGTTAACTCTTCCCTGCATGATACTCGTAGTTTGCAATAGTGAATATTTGTCGTTTCTGAGTACATGACTTAAGCAGGATGTTTTCGTACTTTTATGATTGCCAAGAGTTTTCTGTCTTGGTCTATCCTTTGTAGAACTTCCTCATTAGTGATCCTGGCTATCCATGGGATTTTTAATATTTTTCGATAGAGCTACATTTCATATGTTTCTAGCTTCTTAGTAGTGTATTGACTCATTGTCCATGTCTCGACTCCATACAAAAATTGAGAACACACGTAGCATTCCAGGAAACCTAATCTTAGAGCGAGGGATAAGTTTCTGTTTGCAGAACATTGTCCGGAACTTTAAAAATGGTTTTCTTGCAATCTCTATTTTGGTTTTATTTCAGTGTCTTGGTCAATATCGGATGTGATATAGGTGCCTAAATATTTGTACTTTTCTACATGTTCTATTTGTTTTCTTTCGAGGAATAATTGGCAATTGTTGGTTTGATGTTTAGAAATGACCATAAATTCTGTTTTTTTTTTTCCGTGTTTATCGTCAGACCCATTTCAACACTTTCTCTACTCACGTTGTCAACCAGTGTCCTCTAATGTTTCTGCGCGGTATCGTCGGCGAGGCGAGTGGTGTTTATTACTTCACCCCCTATACTGATTTCTTTACTTCGTTTCCATACTGCTTTCTTGAAGATGATTTGGGAATATAAGTTAAAGAATACAGGGTACGCGGTCTTGCCTGAGTCCTCGCTGAAACTGCTGCTATTTCATTTACTTGTACTACAGCAGTCTGATTCCAGTAGATGCGTTTTAATATTTCCATGTCTTTCTGGTAAAGTTAGATGTTTTTTAATTCTTCTAACAGTCTGATGTGCTGTACTTTATCAAACCCTTTTTGATAGCCTAGAAAGCATGTATAGATAGTCTTGTTCTACTCTCTACTTTATTGAAGGAGGACCGTCATTTCAAAAAGTGCTTCTCTTGTTCCCATGCCACCTCCGAACCCAAGTTGTAAACTGAGTTATTTTTCACATTTCTTGTAGATTCTAATTTGTATAATTTTTAATAAAACTTTTAAAGGGTAGCTCCTGAGAATGATCAACCTGAAGTCTTCGCATGACATGAGATTATCTTTCTTAGGTAATGGTATAAAAACCATTCTTCGGGGTCTATTCCGTCGTTATATATCTTGTGAAGGGCTTTATGTTCTTTTCATCTAATACCGTTAGCTGTTCCATGGATATTTCATTAGGGCCTGGTGCCTATTTATTCTTGCTGTTCTTGAGTGCATGTCTAACTTCGGTTCCCAAAATTTCATAATAGTCCCCTGTTGTTGTGGATTCTACGTTATCGCTTCTATTGCTGTTGAACAATTGAAGAATATACTCTTCCAGGCACTTTTTTATGTTTTCTTCTTTTGTTACAGTGTTGTTCTGTCTGTCTCTTGTTACGCAAGGTATTCTTTTTCTTGTGTTACCTGTAGCCTCTTTTAACTTCCTATGTAGATTGTTCGTATCATGTTTATTATTTAGTTCTTCAATTTCCTTGCATTTCTCTTCCATTCATTTTTCTTTGAGTTTGTTGATTTCATATTTCATCATCCTATTAAGAGCTCTATATTTTTCTATATATTTATTCTTATAACCTCTTCTTTCATCAGTCATTTCGAGTATTTCCGGTGTTATTTAATCCTTCTTCTTTTTTATTTCATGCCTTCGAAGTATTTCTTTTCTAGCTTCCAATAATGTTTCAAAAATGTTCTCTTTTAACTTGTTATTGACTTCGTTGTTAAACAATTCTTTATACTGTTCATCCTTTAATTTGTCCAAATTCATTTTCGGTCTTCTGGAGTGTCTTGCATGTTTTCTGAGTCTAAACATCATGTTTGCTAATAAAAGATTATGATTTGTGGCACCATTTGCATCTGGATATGTTTTCACACTCCTTACACAATTCCTGAAACGTTTGTTGATAAGTATATGATCAATTTGGTTCCTGGCCAAGCTCTGTTCACTATCGGTCGGTGATATCCACGTATAGAGTCATCTGGGAGGTAGTTGGTAAAAAAGTATTTGTTATTACTAAGTTTCTTTCTTGACAATACTGAACAAGCTTATCTCCCCTCTTGTTTCTATTCCCTAGCCCAAAATTACCGACGATGTCGACAACTCTTTCTTTCCCTATTTTTGCGATAAAATCTCCCATTACACAGCCCCACAAAAAAAAAAGTGGGGTATACTTTTGATGCGATATATCAGATCCGTAGTATTTTTGCCCGCTGATCACGAATCTGACGTCAGAATATCGCCATCACATCTCAATTTTTTTCTAACCTCAAAAAATAGGTAAATATTAGTAAAAATTAAGAAAAATATACTCCTAAAAAATTGATTCAAGCTTTTTCATGAATCCAAAGATGTATTAATATGTATTCGGACACGCTAAGCTAATATTCATCGGTTGGATTAAGCCATACAGTTCTGTTTTCATTCTAACCTCAATAAATCAGACAGATATAGTGCTTCTAGAATGCAAAAACGAATTCAAATTAAAATTCAACCGATTCTTACCAAATTTGGTACACGGGGGTTTTTTGGGTTGCTGATCATGAATCTGAGGTCGGATTTGCAAAATTCAAAATGGCGGATCCAAGATGGCGGACAAAATTTTTGAAAACCAACCGATTCCTACCAAATTTGGTATACAGTTGGGGAATCCTCAAACCTGATACTCTTAAACCCTAAACCCTGAAACCTTAGACTCCCACACCCTGTAACCTCAAAAAATAGACCTCAATAACCCTGTAACTTTAAAAATGAGACCCAATAAACTCAAAACCAGGACTTTTAAACCATATACTCTCAAATAGTAGACCCTTAAGCCCTAGAATTGCGAAGGTTAGACCCGCGCCTAACTTTCCTTTTTTTGGCTGTATCTTGTTCTTTTTTCCGCGAATGACCTATTCAAAGGCTTTCTGCCCAAACGCTTTTGAGGACTTGTTTCTCTTTTTAGCGACCAGCAATAGTCCGCTAGCATATGGTCATCCCATCGTCCTTGATACCGATTTTCTATGATTTTCAGATCTTGGTGAAAACGTTCCCCTTGCTCCTCACTGTAGTTACCAAGATTATCTGGGAAATCATCGATGTGGGAGTCCAGGAAATGTAATTTTAGATTCATTAAGCAACCTAATGTTTGAAAATTTTTTACCATTTTCTCGACTATTTCTTTGTACTTAGGACTTTTATTATTTCCCAAAAAGTTTGTTGCGACTACTTTAAAACTAAGCCAAGCAGCTTTTTCAATTTTATTCATTTTAGTAACAAATAATGAATCTTGAAACAATTTTCTTATTTGTGGCCCGTCAAATACGCCTGCCTTAATTTTAGCTTCAGAAAATTTCGGAAATTTTTTATGCAAATATTTGAAACATGGGCCGTTTGTATCTAATGCTCTCGTGAATTGCTTCATAAGTCCAAGCTTAATGTGAAGCGGGGAAATAAGAACTTTTCCTGGATCTACCAATGGTGGAAACAATACATTATTTTCACCAGGAGTGAACGATTCTCTTGTTGGCCAAATTTTGACGTTCCCTGTCTCTGCTATTCCACAGACATTTATAACAGGGATAAAGTGTAAACCCTGACTGTTGGCCAAGCAATATTGTTACAATTTTCAGATCTCCACAAATTTTCCAGTTATGATCAGCATATTTTATTTTTATCAAAAGCTGCTTCATTTTTTCATATTGCTCTTCCATAACTGTGGAATAAGCAATCGGAATGGGAGCGTAAACGTTGGTATTATGCAGCAAAACTGCCTTAATGCTCCGTTTAGAAGAATCAATGAACAGTCTCCATTCTTCAGGATCGTATGAGTTATTTTGAAATTCATCCATTAGACCTTTTAAATCGGTACAATATGAAAGTGACAATTCCTCGTCCATTGTGAAATATTTTCGAAATTCTTCATCTCTGTTTCTATAATAAGAAATCGTAGCTTCTGGCTTAAGTAAATGTCTTTTCTTTAAAAAGGAAGCAAGATGCTCTGAACCATCTTTGGATAAGCCTAAATCTCTGACTAGATCACTAAGTTCTGACTGTGATACGAGTATTGGTTCTGGTTTACGGTTGTATGGTAGAAATTCTTTATCTGTGTCACTAGTATATGATAGGTTGTCACTAGAACATTCATTAGTAACAGTGTTTGAATCTTTTTCGACAGTCTCAATGTTTTCGGCATGAACTGATAAGGTGAAATCATTTGTTTCCATAACATCAGCATCAAGTGGTTCAGGAGGCGGAATTAGTTTAGTTGGTCTTGTTACTGTCGAAACATCGTTATAAGTAATAGTGCTTTTGTTTTTTCAGTTATGCCTAGATACAACATTCATACAAAAGTAGCAATCATTTTCACTGTATGGTCTATTCCATATTGCTGGTCTGGAATATTTAATCGCCTTCTTATTGATGTACAACATTATTTTGCAAGAACTGCAAATGATGTGGGGAACCCAATCTGTATCCTGATGCTGTATTTCAATGTTAAAACAATCCTTATATAAGGTTTTAATCTTATCCGTTATCGGTGACCCCATTTTACTCAATACGTGTTGACAGCAAATATAACAAAATGAATCACTGTTTTTATCGCACTTATGAAAAGTTCTTGTACCGTGAGACCGTTTTCTTGTAGCATTATACTCTACATGAGCCAAGTCACCCACACATGAAGAGCTACGGTCGCTGGATGACGACGGCTGCGGGCCCGCTTTCCCACCCTGACCAACCGTCGATACTGGGTTTCCGAGTCCCTGCATCGTAATTCTCTTTCTTCTACCTGCCATGACGGCATCTAAGCCGTTATCCAGGGACTCTGCCGGCTAGTGGAGTAACACCGTTGCCCACCGTCACTACGTGGAGGTGCCCTGGATGCAGGTAGAAGAATAAAAATCGACCGATGAATTTTCTCGGCGTTCAAAATGGCGCGAAAACATCTGCCATCTTGAATTTTGCAAATCCAACCTCAGATTCGTGATCAGCGACCCAAAAAATCCCCGTGTACCAAATTTGGTAAGGATCGGTTGAATTTTAATTTGAATTCGTTTTTGCATTCGAGAAGCACTATATCTGTCTGATTTATTGAGGTTAGAAAGAAAAACAGAACTGGCTCAATCCAACCGATGAATATTAGCTTAGCGTGTCCGAATACATATTAATACATCTTTGGATTCATGAAAAAGCTTGAATCAATTTTTTAGGATTATATATTTCTTAATTTTTACTAATTTTTACCTGTTTTTTGTGGTTAGAAAAAAATTGAGATGTGATGGCGATATTCTGACGTCAGATTCGTGATCAGCGGGCAAAAATACTACGGATCTGATATATCGCATCAAAAGTATACCCCACTTTTTTTTTTTGTGGGGCTGTGTTATTATATTTAACTCAAGCTTTTTTAATTTTTTTGTTAAGTCATCGTAAAAAGTTTCCATTATTTCCTCACTGCTACTATTACATTATATGTTATGCTCTATTTAGAGCTAGTCTTAAACGAAGTTGATAATCATTAGCTCAAAATATACAATAGATATGATAAGAATTAACTAAGCAACAGAGTACACCGCCATGGAACGTGAAACTGATGAAACCTTTAACCTAAGAGAAAAGCCCACGGGCGGGTAAAAGAGGATACCATACTTACAAAACAGACTAAAATCACCAACCGTTCTTTAATGTTCCAAGGAATCAAGGTCGCTAGTAAGTTTTGGGTCTCCATTCGGCGAACAGCTCTTTTTCGAATAAAAGTTGTATGTCTGGAAGCAAAGCCCCAAACATGGTTCGTTGGTCGAATTTGAGCTTAGTACAGAATTAAAAAGCTCTCTTTTCTATGCATGTAACATGCTCATGCCCAGACATATTTGTTCCCAAATTAATGCCTAGCAAATTGAATGACGATGTTAGAGGAATGGAGTGTCCCGACATAATTATGTCGGGTTCAGCAACGTAAACTTTTTTAGAAAAAACCTGCCGTCTGGGTTTTTGTAGTGTTAAATTCTACTTGAATTGATTCAGCCGATACTTGGTGGAAATGCATAGCTAGAAGTTTTGCAAGAAGTAAAACACTACATAAATTCCCAATAAATTTTTTATTTTTAACACAATGACATGTTTCGCTGTACGACAGCTTATTCAGATGGTTTGTTACAAAAATTTTTTATTTGTAACAAACCATCTGAAGAATCTGTCGTATAGCGAAACATGTCATGGTATTAAAAATAAAAAATTTAGTGGAAATTTAAGTAGTGTTTTACTTCTTGCAAAACTTCAAATTCTACTTGGTTATTATCACCCCCATATAATTTCTGTGTAATCAGTTTGATCTGAAATGAACAAATACTTTCTTCCCCCACAAGGATATTCATCGCTTTACTTGGGAGAGACCATCATTAAATCAGAAATTCACAATAGATTATATTATAACTAAAGTTCAATCCACATTCAAGATATACGACACCAGAGTTAAGAGAGGAGCCAACTGTGACACTGATCACCATCTATTGACTACTAAAATAGTGTACCCTTTTTCATCAAACAACAATAAAAATTTACAAACTTATCACACAGACGAAGACAAGATAGAAATAAAATTGAAAAGATACAAAACTTATCTATTTCAACACGAAAGTATTAAAAAGCTTTATCAAAGAAGATTACACAATGAATTCTTTACACTGGAACCAACTGAAGATATAGAGCAAGAATATGAACGCATTAAAAAAGTGATCCACAAGGTGGCACAAGAAACTTTAGGAGAGTATAAGTGGGAAGAAAAAAAAACATGCAGATATTACATAACAGAAGAATTAAAAGGATTAATAGAGAAAAAAAAATAGATTACACCAAAAATATTTAACATACAAGTCAGAAACTACCCGGGCAGAATACAAAGAAAAAAATAGAGAGGTACGTAAGAAAATAAAAAAAGAAAAAAATGAATACTGGGAACGAAAATGTGCACAGATTAACACGTATATTGGAAGAGCACAATCGACAGAAGTGTGGCAAACCATCAAAAATATGAAAACGAACAACAAAGAGAGGGCCGTAAATTTAATATCCCTGGAAGAATGGAAAAATTATTACGAAATATTACTAACTGAAAACAGACAAGAATTCCTTAGTATAGAGGATAATGAATCAGAACAAACAGAGGGAAAGGACCATGGAGGAAGTACAAGCAAATCTAAAAAACGATGAAGAATGGAAGAGCGGTCGGACCAGGTGATATCTCTGCAAAAATGATTAAAAATGGAGGTATAACCATGTGGAGAACAATAACTAGCTTAATTAATAATTGTATATCACAAGGAAGAACACCTACCGAATGGAAAAAAAGTTACATTTCATCAATCTAGAAGAAAGGAAATAGAAAAGACCCTAATAATTATAGGGGTATATGCGTTACAAGCGATATGAGCAGACTGTACGGTAAAATATTGCAGAATAGAATAAGATAGCAGCAGATTTACTCCGGGCCGGTCGTGTATAGACAACTTGTTTACTTTACAACAATTGATAGAAAAGAAGATCCAAAAAGATGACGAAATACATATGACCTTTATAGATCTTAAAAAGGCATACGATAGTGTACCGAGAAATAAACTTTGGCATGTCTTGAGAACAGTAGGGATAAAAGAAGGGATGATAACAACAATAAAAGAGTTATATAATGAAAATATAGGATATGTGAAACAAGGACGCTATCTCTCGGCAGCTATCCACATTACAAAAGGTCTAAGACAAGGGTGTTGCCAAGGGTGTTGCCTTTCACCAATCTTATTTAATATATTTGTAGACAACGCTCTAAAGAAATGGAACCGCACTTGCCAAAGCATGGGAATCCCCATTAGTGAGAAACACCTATTATCGTTAAACTTTGCAGACGACCAAGCAATAATAACACAAGATGCATTTGATATGGAATATGTTTTGAAGAGATTATACACAGACTACAAAGAATGGGGACTAGAGGTGAGCCCTGAAAAGACGGAGTATATGGTTATGAACTCGGAAATAGAATTTGATGTCTTAATTAACAACGAAAACACATGTCAAACAAGTCAAGGAATTTAAATATCTAGGAGTACTGATTGACAACAAAAATGGTATAGGTAAAAAGGAAATACAGAAAAAAATACAAAGGGCCAGGAGGATCATAGGAGCTCTAAACTCAATATGGTGGAATCAAAACATAACTACACAAAACAAAAAGAGAATTGGAAGAACAATGGTAGAATCTGTTTTAAGTTATGGTAGCGAACTGTGGGTAATGAAAGAAGAGGATAAAAAAAAAATAACGATGATAGAGATGGATTACCTGAGAAGAAGCGCCGGAGTGTCCAAATTCCAACACATAACAAACCAAGAAATACGCAACAGAACAGCAGCAACAGAAACAATTATACAAAGAATAGAAAATAGAGGATTAAAATTGTTGTTTGGACATCTACTCAGAATGAACGATACAAGATGGCCGAAAGGGCTCTTGACATGGAAACCACCGGGAAGAAATAAAGAAGGACGACCACGTAAATCCTGGAATGAAGATATGAGACAAGCCATGAGGTCACGAGGAATGGACGAAGAGTTCGCGGACGATAGACAGGTTTGGAAAAGGCGAATGGGAACACAACACTTAGTTGTATAATTGTTATATATTACTTGTGTATATATACAGTTAAACTCAAATATATATATATATATATATATATATATATATATATATACATACATATATATATATATATATATATATATATATATATATATATATATATATATATATATATACATATATATATATATATATATATATATATATATATATATATATATATATATACATATATATATATATATATATATATATATATATATATATATATATATATATATATATATATATATATATATATATATATAATTTTTCCCGGTCCTTGTTAAGTTGAAAGACTTCCTGCTGCCTGTGGATATTTGCATGAGTAGTATATGTTCGAGCATTTAAAGTAAATGAAGAAATAAGCGTACTGTAATCTGTAAAGCTGTAGATTGGATTCCTGGTCTTTTTCAGCTGATCGTTAATATAAATGAGAAAGAGGGTAGGATACAGTATGGAACCTTGGGGAACAAAGGCATTGAGAGTGGTTAATATGCATAGAAATAGACGGAACAAGTCCGTGAGAACTTCTTATTCTTACGTTATTAGTATAGGTGATCTAAGATTAGGACCAGACTGGAATGAAAGCATCAATAATTTCATAACCGTTGATGCTAAAATCTGTCAAAAAATATTGACTCTAGTACCAGTTTTAGAAAGGTAGACGGCACACTCAAGTTGTTCACTGTCTAGGACCTCCTTTACTTTGATTACAACGGTAAAACTATGATATTAATAAGACAACTCTGTATATAAAAAGCTAGTTCCAATAAAATATAAGAAGCAAAAAGTAAAAATTAATTTTAAAAAAAATAGTTGGTATTGCCATAGTTTTTTATCTTCGAGTCAGGGTTAACATAGCATTTATAAACCGGATCTAGAACGTACATTGCCTGATAAGGCAGTAAACAATTAAATTTTGTTTAATGCTGTACTGTTAGCTTGCGCTAATTAGAAAGTCTTAGATATATTTTAATTACCCGCTGCTGCATCATTTGCAAAATAATTATTAAACTTCATTACTGAAAGCATCAGTGTCATTTATACAAGACATGAGTTTCAACTTGGTTGACGTTTATTTAATGAAACTCGGTTATAAATAGCATTACACACGAGTGCATATTGGAATATACATACAATTACAGAAACTGTCAGGTGTATAAATTAGATAATGATGCAACAGTTAGTAACTAACAAAGATTTCCAGATAATAGAGAATTGTTATAAATTTTGCAGTTTTCATTTTATTAGGAAACGTTCAATTTATTTATTATTTGCTGCTCCTGTTCTTTATGTATTAGTTTTTTTTTTGATAATACCATAAAGTAATATCCTAACATAACTAGTACATATTATGATTGGATTGGGAGAATTGGATAAAACTGGTATCTTCATCGATTTTGATGAAACTTTGTAGATACATACCTGAAGTTTTGATGAAGTTTGGTATATGTACGAGGGCTACGTTTTAAGTTTCTACAAAAACAACGAAAGAAAAAAAAAATTGTTACAAATCGTTTTATTGTTTTTCAAAAACTTGTACACTTTTGCATGCGCTCGAACTAATTTTCAAAACAATTTTTCCACTCTGAAGTTGGTACCTCAAAAAAATGGTTTTAGAACGATTCAACAGCTTCTTGAGGTGATGAAAATCGCTGTCCACAATTTTTTTTTTGACATTTGGGAACAGAAAAGAAGTCGTTAGGGGATAAATCAGGTGAATACGGGCAATGAGAATACTCAGTATATATCACCACTACACCAAACACTTTATTTTTGCACTCGACGCGCGTTTCACTAACCATGTTAGCTTCATCAGGAGCGATGATTGACTAAAGCTAAACTATAAATCTACCCTATTTATACTTAGCCTAACCCTTGAATTACTCAGGCGGAACTAATGGCACAGGCAAGGCCATCAGTTCCGGTCAAGTAACCAGTAGATGAGACTATAAGGAATAGGCCCTCTGTCTTTATTTAAACTACTTTTACATTTTATAATTTCCATATTTTCGTATGCGTTCAACAATCTCCTATCAGATACTTTTTTTATTAATCTTAGATTATCTAATGTTACAGTATGATCAGCTTCAAGGAATTGTTCGGCAATGCTAGACTTTTCTGTTCTACTGTATTTTAAGTGTGCTAAATGTTCTTTAAATCGTGTTTTAATTGACCTTTTAGTTTGCTCAACATACTTTTTGTCACAATCATTACAATTAATTTCATAAATTCTACTTTTCTCACAATTAAGAATCTTATCTTTGGGATATCCTAAGATATTCCTCAGATTGTCTGATGACTTATAGACTAAGGTGAGGCCTACCTTATTAAATACCTTATTGAATCCCTTGATATATTTCGGATTATATTGGACTGAGACATACTTGGTTTAATATTCAGAATTCCAACTGTTTTACACGCGACGAAAATAACACCAAGTATGTCTCCATACCATATAATCTGAAATATAGCAAGGGACTCAATAAGGTATTTAATAAGGTAGGCCTCATCTTAGTCTATAAGTCATCAGACAATCTGAGAAATATCTTAGGAAATCCCAAAGATAAGATTCCTAATTGTGAGAAATGGAATTTATGAAATTAGTTGTAATGATTGTGACAAAAAGTATGTTGGGCAAACTGAAAGGTCAATTAAAACACGATTTAAAGAACATATAGCACACTTAAAATACAGTAGAACAAAAAAATCTAGCATTGCCGAACATGCCCTTGAAGCTGATCATATTGTAACATTAGATAATCTAAGATTAATTAAAAATGTATCTGATAGGAGATTGTTGAACGCATACGAAAGTATGGAATTTATAAAATGTAAAAGTAGTTTAAATAAAGACAGAGGGCCTATTCCTTATAGTCCTCTCTACTGGTTACTTGACCGGAACTGATGGTCTTGCCTATGTCATTAGTTCCGCCTGAGTAATTCAAGGGTTAGGCTAAGTATAAATAGGGTAGATTTATAGTTTAGCTTTAGTCAATCATCGCTCCTGATGAAGCTTACATGGTTAGCGAAACGCGCGTTGAGTGCAAAAATAAAGTGTTTGTGTGTAGTGGTGATATATACTGAGTAGTATCATTGTGCCAAAGATTCCACATTCCTAACTTAACGAGCAATGAGAAATTAATTCGATGTTTTTCTTCGTCAAATAATCAATTGTTTGATATGCTGTGTGAGAGCTGGCATTGTCATGAGGAAAAATGAAGGTTTTTAGTTGTTATTCCTGATGTCATTGATGACTTCTGGCAAACAAATTGTTGTATACCATTCAGCATTAACTGTTCTTCGATCCTTTAAAGCTAGCGATTATTTTCTTGGTAGTGCTTCTAGAACGAACTACTTTGTTAGATTCGGTTCATTTTGGAATACCCAAATAGTTGACTGTTGCTTAGTTTCCGGCTCGTACGAATATATCCAAGTTTCGCCTCCTATTACGATGTAGTATCCGGATTTTACATGCCCTCGGTCGAATTTTTTGAGCATTTTTTTACACCAACTGACACGGAGCCTGTTTTTGAGTTTCAGTCAAATTATGCGATAAATCGAATCCAGTTTTCGCTATGCCTCTAATTCGTGGTAAGTCACATGCCGATTTTTTTCAATCATGTTGCGCACAGCATCGATCTTTTTGGAACAACAACCGATTTTGGTCGACCTTCACGAAATTCATCGCTGATGGAAGCACGGCCATGACGAAATTCTAAAAAACTAATTGTTGAGTTAGGCCTTTACTAAAATCGTAAAAAATCATCCCAAAAAAAACATTGACGTGAAATTTTCATTTATTCACAAAACTGTTTTTTTAAACGCTCACTGTAAACAAACGACTCGGCCAATTTCTGAAGTGCCACTGCTTTAATAATAAGTTTTACAATAATGGTAATGTCACATGTCAATAGCGCCATTTAGTGGTCGTTTGTAAAAGCTTAAAAGACCGCCCTCTTATATGTTTTACTAAATCATATTTTATACACAAAAGTTAGTACATGTTCCTGTTGAGAAAAGGAAATCTATATTATGGAAGATAACATAATAGTTGTTATTTTAATCTAAAAATACTACGACACCACCATTTTCCCTAGAAAAGCGACTTAACCATCCGTTAGTGTCATATTCACTATCGTTAAAATTGTTCTTGTTTTGTAAATTTGGAAGCAAGTTGGTGTAATAATAGTTAACATATTTAGGACTTATCTATTTTCTATTCAATTTACAACGTTTTTGATGTTCTGGTCAGTTCATAATTACGTCGACCTATATTCGTAGATTGCTTGCCACTATCTCTTATAATAAATTTACGAGTGATAGTGTTTACATATCTATTACGCTTCTGATTATACACAGAAACTCCAGTTTTCGATTAGTTTATTGAAAATGTTTTTTAAATTACTGTTTTTTTATTTTGTTTACTAGCTTCCGCAGTTTTTCATATGGTATGTTAATATATTATTTTCAAATTTGGGTTTAAAACACACATTGTTGGGCTATTTTCTATTGTTTCAAAAGGCACATTGTAACTATGCTGTATTATTGGCAACTAAATTATGTAAAAAAAATAATAATAATTGGAAATGTATCGTAAAAGCCCTCGAAACATACGAGATATCGAAAATTTATTTAAGTTCATGTTTTGTGTAAGAACAATAGCTTTTACGTGGAGAATTAGATGAAAACGAGTCTATCTCAAAAAAGAAAAAGTTTTTGATGCCAAGAGAAAGAAATTCTGTTAATGTAACTCTGGCACATTCAATGTGTAATTTAGCTTTTAATGATCACAGAGAAAAAAACAAATAGCCAATATAATGAAATGATACTAAAGGTACAATATTCCAGTTGCAAAAAAATAGTTAACCCAGCAGTTAGAAAAAGAATGGATATGATGATGATACTTTTTGTGACACCCCCAAGGTTTCACTATGATCACTATATTACTTTCGAATCACTTACCCATTAACTGTTATTATTTAAGTTTGCATATTAGTCCCTTATCATCATATCCAAAACATCAATGATGTTTATACGAACACAAATATTAATATGATTTTCGCTTCAGGAAATAATCTTTAACAATATTAGAATAAACGTTAACGTAAACACCACAAGTTTGTATCGAATTTAGTTAAATGACAATCAAAATACAGCTACAGCAATGATAACGTGTAAATAATTTAGTTAATGAAAACTATGAAAGTTTCCCCAAGTTGGAAAGTTGTTTTGAATATTAATTTTACCTTACTGGAGATAATTTGCTAACTTATTGTAGTTTAAAACTGGATTATATATATATATATATATATATATATATATATATATATATATATATATATATATAGTAGAACCCCGGTTATCCGAGGTAACGTGGGGGGCACCCTCCTCGGATAACTGAAAACTCGGATAATCCGGATTTGTTTTTTATTCAGTCAAAAAATAAACACCAATACTTTAAACCGATGTATTAACGTTTTTAACATATAAATAGGTACATACATTATAAAAAACAGTGAAATAGGTATCTATGCGCTTCTGTTTCATATTGCATCTTCTTTTTCTCACTGCAGTGTTTCTCCATCTATTAAGAAGAAGCAAATCCGTTGGGGTTGCCTCTGGTTGTTGTTCGATATACCGCAAAGCTTTTTCCAAAGAAGCAAAACCTTCTTGATGAGAGATCTTAGTGGGAGACTGTTCATCCACAGCCGCTTCGTCATCGTCATCGTCATCTGATTTTTCGGTTTCCTGAAAGGCATTCGTCATTTATTCAATACTCATTTCTTCTTCTAAATCATCTGCTGTAATCCATTTTCTTCTTTTGTCACATTTTCGCAACCTTTTAATTTTTGCATTAATTCAAATAAACGTTTTTCTTTTTCTTCTATCTCACTGTCAAAATTTGAACAGGACATTTCTCCATGGCTTCTCAATTTCAAAGCTAATTCATTTAATCGAGTCATTACAGTCCTCAAAATCAATAACTTTTGACCAAGATTTTTGAATAGTGGTAGTATGCACAGAATCCCAAGCTTGACTTACGTAAATAACATTTTTCAGTGTAACCTTTCTCATTCCATTGATAATATCCTCCTTTTCTGTGTATTCTAACAGATGTTAAAGATATAAACGTCTATATTTTTTTTTTAATGTTTTCGAGGATGCCTTGATCCATTGGTTGCATTCTGCTGGTTACATATGGAGGAAAAAAATTTACAATTTCGCCCACATGTATCCTTCTCCAGGGTGAGAGGGGGCACTATCCATTACCAAAATTGCTTTAATAGGAAGACGGCTTCTGTTCAAAAATTTAGTCACAGATGGCACGAACTCTTGTTCAAACCAGTTAGTAAATAAGGACGCATACATCCATGCGCTCTTCTGACTTTTGTAATAGACTGGTAGGGCTTTGGGTGAGATGTCTTTTAAAGCTCTTGGACGTGCAGACTTGCCAATCGCCATCAGTGGGATTTTGTGCTTGCCAGATGCGTTGAAACATACCATTATAGTTAATCTTTCCTTATTTCGTTTGTGCCCAGAAGCTGATTTTTCCTGTCGAGATGCCAATGTTTTTGATGGAAGCATTTTATAATTCAGACCAGTTTCGTCACAGTTGTAAATTTGATCACATGTGTATCCACAATCTTCGATTTGCTTTTTAAAGTTCTGCTTAAACTTCTCAGTTGATGACACATCAGCAGAAAGTTTTTCACCACATACAGTCAGTTGTCGTACACCGTACCGTTTTTTCCAGCGGTCAAGCCATCCAGAACTGGCGGTAAATTGGATCTATCTCTGGGAATTGCCTACTAATCATTATTGCTTTCTGTTGTAAAATTGGACCTGACAGAGGCACACCTTTTGATCTCTGTTGGTTAAACCACATGAATAAAGCTTCGTTAACCTTTTCATAGTTGCCGGTTTTCATTGATTTTCTTCCTGAGGACGAGGAGGCTTGATTTATACAACACTCTTCTATTTTTGTGCGGTGTCTTTTCCAATCTCCAACTGTTACCTCACCTACTCCATAATCTCGTGCAACAACTTTACTTGTCTCTCCTGCTTCAATTCTTCTGATGGCTTTTAATAATTCTTCAATAGGAACGACGATTTTTTTTTACACTTGTTTTGCTCCATTATAATACGACAAACAAAAATTCAAACAAAGCAGTTTGTATTAATTACACTTAACTACCAAAACAATCAAATAAATTATGTGAGTATACTAGTACTTCTCCTTAGTAAACGATATAACGCACTGCATCCACACAAATTTACATGCTGAAAGAGTCCAAAAACATAAATAGGGGAACCCCTCACACGGGCTAGGGGGATTCCTTGAAGAACCCGACGATTTTAAATGGAAATATGTACATACATATTTTAGAAGCTCGGTTAATACGCAACATAGACGCGCGTAGCTCTACTGTATATATATATATATATATATATATATATATATATATATATATATATATATATATATATATATATATATATATATATATATATATATATATATATATATATATATATATATATATATATATATATATATATATATATATATTTATATATATATATATATATATATATATATATATATATATATATATATACTTACATATATATACTTACATATATATATATATATATATATATATATATATATATATATATATATATATATATATATATACTTACATATATATATATATATATATATATATATATATATATATATATATATATATATATATATATATATACATATATATATATATATATATATATATATATATATATATATATATATATATATATATATATATATATATATATATATATATATATATATACATATATATCTGGATATATCTGTTAAATTGTTTTTTTGTTTTAAAAATATATATTAATATATATTTTTAACATTAGCTGAGTGTATAAGATGAAGAATCTTCAGTATACCATGTACTTATTAGTCTTCTTCTTCTTCTTATGTGGGAATCCACATAAGTAGGCTAAAGCCTTTTTTTCCCTTTTAAGCCTGCTCCGAGGTGGATGTTTAGCATTCTTTCCACCGTTTCGGGGGTCTGCCTTGAGCTCTTCTACCGACGAGTTTGTTAAGTTTTGCTTTCTTCACTAGGATGTTGTCATCCGTTCTATTTACGTGTTTGTCCCACTGTTTCTTTCTCTCTCTTACCCACTTGGATACATCTGGGATGTTACTTAATTCTCGCAGTTCTTCGCTTCTGACTCTATCGTATAACGTTTTTCCGTGTATGTCTTACTTTCATCTCTGTGTCCTCAACATTTGTATCGTTCTGCATGTGTCCGCTCTTGCTTCCACTGCGTATGTTAGAATGGGCCTCACTGCTGTTTTATAAATATTTGTTTTGTTTTCAGTGTGTAAAGTATTTGTTTTTCCATACTATATCTTTTAGCCTTCCTGCTATTTGTGATGCTTTCATAGTTTGCTGTTTTACTTCCAGTTGTAAACCTCATTGGCTAGTTATTGTTGTTCTCAATTAGTTGAAGATGCCAACCTGTTCTATTATTTTTCCTTCCACTTCCAACTTGCATCTTATAGGTTCGTTAGAAGCTCCCATACATTTTGTTTTGACTGTATTAATAATCATGTTTAGTTTCTTGCTCTCTGATAGAATGTATTTCCCATTCTATAACCTAATATTCTAGGTAGATTTTCCATTATTCTGTCCATAATGAGGTTGAAAATGAAGGGGATAAGGGAATCGCCTCATTAGTCGTTGATGTAATAGTTGAAAGATATATTACTCACACAATGCTTAATGTAATTAGATAAATTATTTTATTTTAAATAACTAACGAGTGTAATGAATAAAATCTTATTATTTCTTGTGCATTTTATCTTCTTGTATATTTATATTCTTATAGATTTTCCCTCTTTTTATGATCATAATATTATGACTATTGATAACTAGTTAGACCAGACCACTTCCCATTTTCAAAAACAAATACGGTTGCTATGTATAGAACTTTGACACCTAGGAAACATATACACAAAGTTGGTGGTCCAGACATGATCATCCAATCATCCATCCAAGTGAGGATTTTCTTTCGGGATTTTCTTTGTTTCGGTATCAGAAATATTGTGTCAAAAGTCCATTGCGAAATCGTTACGGTAAAAAAGTTATCGAAGGTCGCAAGAATCAGTTTTTCTCAGATAACTCGTGAATTATTAGTTCTATGTGAATTTTGGTTATTGTAAAATTTACTCATCATCAAAATCTACATAAAAAAGGTCCTATACAAAATTTACGTAGGACTAATAGTTCTCAAGATATGAGGCTGAGAAATTTGGGGTGGTGTATACAGACAATATGACGCATTTATGCGTAGAAAAGCTATGTAATACACACACAAACACACACCCACACTCATAATTCTTCCTCTCTGAGGTGTCCTTGAAGTGGATCCTTCTTTATAATAATGATAGTAACGACCTTGAATTACAGCTGTCTAGAATTTCATCGAAATCTCATAGGTCGATGTATACTTGAAATTATTTGACGAAGCCTTTTGTCCCTTGTAAAACTCAGTTTAACGCTACGTATCGCAGAGTTCGGACATTTTATTCATATCGAAACATTCTGTAATTCTATTACAATGGATGACAACACTGGTTGCATTCATAATGAAACTTTTGTCGAGTGGCGCGATCGTGACTTGTTCGCGGTTTAGAAACAATTAGAAATGCGAGTGTTGAAAGGGTGATAAACATATCGATTATTTACAAAGCGTAAATACTGTGATTGTGCATGTTGAGTGTCGTAAGAACTGTACGAAGAAATTTAACATTGAATCATATAAGAAACGTCATATGAGTGGTTCTCCTTCAACATCTTAATGCTCTCTTCATTTGACATTGATGGGTGTAATGCGAGGGTTTTAAATCAAGTAAAAAATTGCCTAGCAGATACAGACCTCAAATTGTAATATGTTATAAAAGAGACCCTTCTTTACTATGTGTAGTAGAAGACATTCGGCTGAGATAGTTCGTTTTTGAATAGGAATGTTTCAATTTTATTTATTGTCAAATTTCGATATTCTCGGGTGTAATGCGAGGGTTTTAATTCAAATAATAAATTGTGTATTTTTTGTGGTGAATTAACAAGCAAAAGCAGTGGAAAGAAAGGAAAAAATGCGAGCAGCAGATGCGAGCAACGACAGTTAGGGGGAGAGCTGTAAAGAGTCGTATCAACTTTGAATTCAAGTTAGGTGCTGCTATTTACCATAATATATATTTTGATCTTTTTATTTTGCCAACTTCTGATCAAAAGAAAGGTCGTCCAGTAGACGAGGATATTTCTAGTACAGTTTTTTTTATTATTATTTAGAAAATAATGATTGTCAGTCAATTCACTCTAGGAGAGCTAAAAGATAAAATTAAAAGTCATGTTCCAGCCGATAAAACAATAGTATCTAAATGGAATGATCGATTTGGTTATTATATCATCATTACTCCTAAATCTAAATTGGTGAAAATTATTTGCTTTTACGATACTCTGGTAAATGCTTTACGCGCGTCGTAAATCCCAAAGAAGAACGACTTCGCATTATTGAGACTCCTGTATCAATTCTTAGAGAAGATATAACTTCAGTTGTCGTCAATACAGAGTTTTATATTTGATAACCTGAACGCAGATATTCCAGAAAGTTTATCCGTTCTTATAGAAGAATTTTTTTTTAAGAATAAAAGAGGAAATAAAGAGAAATTGAAGCCTAAGTGCAAGGCAATAAGCGATGGCGATGGCTGCAGCATGCCCAAGTTTCTCAGCGTCATACTTCGAGAACTATTAGTCCAACGTAAATTTGGTATAGGACCTTTTTTATGCAGATTTTGCTGATGAACTTTCATAATAAACAAAATTCACGTAAAACCAATAGTTTACGAGATATTTTGTCCTTCGATAACTTTTTTTTACCGACACTATTTCGTAATGGACTTTTGACGCAACATTTCTGGTATCGAAACAAATAAAATCCTGTAGGAAAATCTTCACTTGGATTTTTTCAGAATATTGGTCTTTTTTTGTATAAAGTGACTGGACTATGATTGTGCTAGTAAATAGAGACATTTTTGAAGAAGACATGATGGACATGAATTGCAAATTTTGTAAAATCGAACATCTCTCGATGATGAAGTGCTTCCTTTTGAGTGTTTCAATTTTAGTTATTGTAAAATTTCGATGTTCTCGGGTGTAATGCGAGGGTTTTCAATCAAGTAAAAAATTGCCTAGCAGATACAGACATCAAATTTTAATATGTTATAAAAGAGACCCTTCTTTACCATGTGTAGTAGAAGACAATCGGCTGAGATAGTTCATTTTTGAATAGGAATGTTTCAATTTTATTTATTGTCAAATTTTGATATTCTCGGGTGTAATGCGAGGGTTTTAATTCAAATAATAAATTATCTAGCAGATAGAGACATCAAATTTTAATATGTTATAAAAAACACACCTTCTTTACCATGTGTAGTAATAGACAATCGGTTGAGATAGTTGGTTTTTTACTAGGAATGTTTCAATTTTAGTTATTGTAAAATTTCGATATTCTGTGGGTCAAGCGAAGGTTTTAATTCAAATAAAATAACCGGTCAAGTGCAAGTTGAACTTGCACAATTGGTGTTCCGTACGTTAATTGCTTTTAAGATAAAAATTTTTGTTACGGTAGTAAAAGATGATCAGTGACTTCACAAAACACACCATTTTTTGATCAGTAATTTTTGAGATAAGGTAGGGGGACAGGTATTTTTCAACATTTTTAAAAAATAATACAAAGAAAAGTGTGCCCAAGTATTACATTATATATATATTTTTTACTCGTGTTTTCACAAGCTTTCATTTGATACCACACTCGATGACCTAGTAAAAAAATTTTTTTTTTCACTTCCGATTTCACCCCCCAAAACTAACCCTTAAGTCAAAATTTAACTTTTAAAACTACACGGCTCTGATGAGACCATCAATTCCTATATTAGTACAAAATTTCAACTTTCTACGTCAAATAGTTTCTGAGAAAATCGGGTGTGATAGACAGACAGACACCGAAGTGATCTTATAAGTGTTCCGTACGGAACACTAAAAATTGCCTTAGCAGAGAGGACATCAATTTTTAATATGTTATAAAAGTGACCCTTTTTATCATATGTAGTGATAGATAATTGGCTAAGATAGTTTCGTATTTGAATACGACTGTTTCAATTTTAGTTATTTTAAAATTTCGATGTTCTATGGTGACACGAGAAGGTCTTAATTCAAATAAAGAATTGCCTTAGCTGATTGTGACATCAAACTTTAATATGATATAAAAGATAACCATTTTTATTATGTGTGGTAATAGATAATTGGCTAAGCTAGTTAATTTTTAAATACGACTGTTTCAATTTTAGTTATTGTAAAATTTCGATGTTCTCGGGTTTGACTAAAAACATTTACGCGGGCATGTTTAGTACATTGAGGGAATAATGTCTTTCCTACTCCCTTATTAAAAATTGGTTGTGGATTTCTAGCGAGGAAGAATCGACATCAGTGATGAACACCGTGTCGGATGGTCTGTTTATGTGTTTACTCGAGGGAATATTAAGGCTGTGCATGATATAATTGTGCAGAATCGACGAATTAGGCTGAAAGGTGTAGTAGATACTTTGAACATTTCATACGAATGTGTTATTTATATTGTCCATTCTGATTTGGCTATGGGCAAATTATCAGCTAAACGGAGCCCTAAATGTCTGAACGTCAACCAAAAACGACTGAGAGTAACAATATCTAAATTGATTTGTAGTCGTGTTGAAAAGAATCCACCCAACTTTTCGGATAGAATAGTAACTATGGATGAAACTTGTGTCCTCACTATAATATAAAGACAAAGAAACAACCGAAGAAGGGGAAACATGCAGGTTCCCCCCGTTTCAAGTAGTTTCGCATTTAGGAATCAGCAGAAACAGTATTTGTTACCGTTTTTTTTGTGACGAGGATGGGATACTTCTTACAGATTATTTGGAACACGGAAAAATAGTGACAGTATTCTCCATTATTAACCAAAGCTCGCCGAAAAATGGTAACAAAACGCTGAGAAAAATAATTTTGCAAAAAAATAAACGAAGTAGCTTTAAACTGATTGATCATCCCTGATATTCCCCTGATTTAGCTCCCTTGACCATTCTCAGAGTTGAAAAACATTTGGATTGCAATTGCAAACCAAGTTCAAGATTTTTTTTGGAAGATCTAAAATTATTCTATAATCGTTGCATTGTGCATTTTCTTCATTTTTATGAGCTTAGTACGCGTGCTGCAGAAAAATTCCTAAAGCACTAGAGGAGGATGCACGTGCAGAAAAAGCGATTCACCTTGGTCTTGAACCGCTGTCAGTTTTACTTAGTGGAAACCAAAGTCCTGGGCAAATCATTTTAAAAGGATGAGGTTTTCCATACAAAAGAATTGAAAAGGGTTGTGCGAGGAGTGATAAGCTGAACTTCATATGGATGTGAAGTATTAGTGCGACGTGTGTTCCTAGCATACACCGCTTCGGGAGGAATTAAACGGGCGACATCCGTCGAATACTTTCCATTAAAATACTTGTAGAATAGACTCAAGTCGCCAACCGTTCTTCGATGCTCCAAGGAATCAAGGTTGTTAGTGAGTTCAGGGTCTCCAGTCAGGCCAACGGCACGTCATAATTTAGCAAATTATAGATAACATGCCCGGGTCTCCATTACTCTTCGATTCTTATTCTTTCAAAGAGAAAAAAACGGTGTCACTGTAGTATGCGGTCTACCTGCAAATCTTAATTGTTGCCTACCTACAATAAATATATTTCTAAGCAAAGCAATAAAATAATAGGGTAAGTCTCGTTATTAATGATAATGACAAGTTGCTAATACGTATATTTAAAAAGAAGCCATGCTTTTGGGAGATTTTTATATTAATATAACTTTTAAGGAAGATGCAGCCGTGATTCTTTTGCAAATGCATAATCTGCACGATTCGCGGGTCGCCGAAAATATAACAGGGGAAGGCTCTTGCAAGGTGGTCAACAACCTAAATCTGAACCTAGCAATGCACCTGTGCAAAACAATCGAAACTATGGTAGACGAATAGATGGATCGTGGGGTTTGGTTTGAAAACAAAACGAGAAATACGATATTTTACTGTGGAAAGGAGAGATGAAAACACATAAATGCTAATTATAGAAAGAGAGGTTCAATTACAATCTGTTATTCATTCAGACGAGTGGTCAGCGTATAGGAATGTCAGCAGGCGAGGCTTCGACCTTCAAACCGTTAATCACCAGCAAAACTATGTTAATCCTCTCACAGAAGTTCATACACAAGGTATTGAACGGTCGTGGCTAGATGCCAAAATTTACATCTTAAAGAAAATGAGGGGAATACCATTAAACTATCTTCAATCACATCTGGACCATTTATTCTGATTTCAGGAAGATTGAAGACGACCAATTTATCAGATTTTTAAAGGATATTGCCTCTGTTTATAGATATTAGTTGTAAATATATTCGAAATAAAATCATTATTAATAACAAATTGTTGGTCTTATCAATTATTATTGTATAGCAAATTTCGGATAGTTTTCGCTTCTACTTGATGGACATTCATTATAAATATATAATAAAAGACTGTTTTTAGTCAATTTGCACTGGTTTATTTAAAATGCGATGATTCGTTTCGCTGTCGATGTAGCGCGCACATACGCAGTGTAAAATGTAGATCTGAAGAAGCTGCATCGACAGCGAAACGCGTCATCGCAATTTAAATAAACCAGTGGAAATTAACTAAAAACAGTCATTTATTATATAATTGTATAGCAATGTTATAGTAGGGTAAATCTCAAAATTTTTGGTAGACCGCACGCTACAGCAGCACCAGAAAAACTTACTACAGTGTCTCTTTATGGGCGTAGGATATGTGCTGCAAGAAAATCCTTAAAGTGCTATAGGAGCGATACATGAGCGGAGAAAGCGATTCACGTTGGTTTTGAATCTATGCTGCCAGTTGTCCTCGGAGGGAAATACAATCCTAGGCAAATTATGCCAAAGGATGATGTGTTCCCCATATAAAAGACTGTTTTTAAAAAGTGTTGTATGAGGAGTAACAAGCTGAATTTCAAATGGATGTGATGTATTACCGCGACGACAGCATGCATTGCGCTGGGAGGAATTAAGCCGGCAGATACTTGTAGAATAGGCTCAAGTCGCTAACCGTTCATCGACATTCCTAGGAATCAAGATTTTTGGTGAGTTCTAGGTCTCCAATCAGGCTAACAGCTCTTTCCTGAATAGAATCCAACAAGTGCAGTGTATGACTGGAAGCAGAGATCTAAACATGAGAGTATCGTTGGTCGAATTTGAGCTTTGTATAGAATTAACAGTTGTTGTGGAGTGTAAAGCTTTCTGGTTCGAAAATAAATATTCCCAGCTTTTGAGAAGCACTCTTGCTATACTTGTACCATGTTCCTGCCAAGGAGAGATTAGGCTGAATAAATAATTTTTGGTTTAGAGAGTTCCTTGTTCTATGTATTCTAAGCTAGACGCTCATCCTTGTCCCACGTAAGTGTGGACTTTAGTACACTAACAGGGCAGAAATAATATATTAATCTTACTTTTTATAACTTTTTAAAAATATTTATCATTACAGTCTGTCAAATAAGAACATAACCTCTCGTATTACTGAAAAAAATGTGTTTCGAGAATATTTTTTGCCAACAGTGTATTCTTTGGTATGTTAACAACGGCGTAATTACCTTAGTAAGATGTCCAATCGCCTCCTGCATCAATAATCGCCATCGAGGCATGCTGACGACGAGATTCTCTGCATACTCTGCAAATTTTTGGAATTTCGTGAGACAACTGAGACAAAGTCCTCAGAGTCTTTCCTCTGAGCTTTCTCTTTACAAGGGACCAAACGTTTCCAATAGGGTTGACTTCCGGCGATTGTGAAGGCTATTCTAGTATCTTATCGTGGGCCCAAGCGAGTTGCTTCGCGACATGATTTTTTGCCCAGCAAAGGTTTTTCTAACGTGCTTCGGAATTTGATATCATGAGCATGAAGATGTTGTCGAATGGTCTTATGGGACACCTTCAAACCCTATTTTCTTAATTTTGCCGCTCCTTGACCCATCATCAATTTGGAGCCCCGCGAAAACAAAGACATGGTTCGTTTTTAGACTTTCGGATTGACTTTGCCTACTGAGCCACGTTTTGGCAACTCGTCGACATTTTTCGTCTCATTGAAATTTTACCACTTCTTCACAAACGACACCGGCGTTTTAATATATTTAGTGGCCGCAGAATGTATTATTTTAGGCCCTTTTGGATGGGAACAAAGAAAGACTGCCTCGAACCGAAGCGCAAACGAGTAACTCATTTTGGATT
Organism: Pachyrhynchus sulphureomaculatus; assembly: GCA_019049505.1. Taxonomy (NCBI): domain Eukaryota; kingdom Metazoa; phylum Arthropoda; class Insecta; order Coleoptera; family Curculionidae; genus Pachyrhynchus; species Pachyrhynchus sulphureomaculatus. The sequence continues at coordinate 64,919,093 of CM032452.1, read as the reverse complement.
TTACGTGATTTTGACGAAAGTTCGGAACCGACTGTTAATTTTACTAAAATGCGTCGTAGACAAAGGTTCCCTCTACCGATTTTTTGTTGAATCGCTAGAATCGCATCTCACAAAAATGAATTATCGGAGACACGTTCTTACTTGACAGACTGTATATAGTTTGTCTTGATAGCATATTTAAAGTTTAACTTAAAATAAAGTATCTTTTATTTATTATCTTCACTTCCATAATCATCTACCAATTACATCTACATTAAGGACGCGATCCACCGTGGATACATTCTACGTAAGTTATGACAACGAATTAAGCGAAAATTCTTTAAAGCAGGTGCACATAAATTCGATTTAAATTGCAACTTACGTCTCTAGAAAATTTCCAATTTCTGAAACTCATAACATTAAATGTGTTAGGATGAAGATGAAATTTTCTGTAAAGCGAGAGACGTACGTATATTTATAACCCCAAAGATTTACCTTAGAAAATTACGTAGGATAAGAGAAAAAAAGTTAAATGGGATTTAGACTTTTTGATGGTATAAACGATCTTTTTTTTTTGTTCGGAGTGGATTCATATTTTTTCACAGAAACTCTGGCAGATAAGGAAAAAATTATTTAAAGACCTTAAATAGATTTAAATAAACTTTAATTTTAAATAGGTAATATGATATTTCATTTTTTGGGACCAAGGTATGGCTTTCTTAAATTAAATAGTTAAGTCTATATGTTATTTTTAACACTTTTTTTGTTAGTTATCTCTCTCTCTCTCAATCCTTTTACCCTAACAGGAGTATCGGTGACACTATGCAGTGGCTGCTTCAACAGTTATTCTCTAGGCATCTCGAACCTGTGCGACTTCACTTGACTCGTGCATACCCATACCAAGAAGAGATCTTACTTGAACGGACTATCTTGTTGGAGAGCGCCCCCTTGGTCTTCTACCTTCCACCTTCTCTATTACTACAAACTTTTTCGTGGCATCCACTTTCCTCATAATGTAACCAAAATATTTCAGATACTGTTTGAAAGACGGTCATTTATAGTAAGCTCTGCAAGAATAGATACAACAGTAGGGTGTTTAGGATATGACGCTCTAGGAGCGGTATGTGTGCGGAAAAAAGCGATTTACGTTATTCTTGAATCGCTGTTCACGTTGACTCTAGAAGACATGTTGAAATCGCTAAAGTGGAAAAATAAAGGAATACTAATGGACGGTGAACGATTAAATCACTTAAGGTTTGTAGATGATGTAACTCTGATTGCCAACAAAAAGGAAGAGCTGACAAGAAATGCTGATGAAATTAAATAACAACTGTCGAGAAGTAAGTCTAAAAATAAAGTTCACTAAAACCAAATATTTGAACAACTAAAATGAAGGTAACAGCCAGGAACTACTAATAGAAGGTGCAAGAATAGAAAATAAATATTATACTCTAAGATCGTATTCCTGACAACAAGATACGAATAAGATCAAAAGGGACAGATATAATACAACGAATATGTATATTAAGGTGGAATTGACCGGGGCATTTCACAAGGATGAATGATAAGAGATAGTCGCGCCGTATGGTTGAATAGAGGCCTAGAGAACATAAAAGATGCAGAGGTAGACCCCAAACAATATAGATGGACAACATAAAAAGATTAGCCGGACACCATTGGATGCAAAAAGCAAACAATAGAGCTCATTGGAGAAAACTTGGGGAAGCTTACATCCGACTATATGCTAAGCTGCCATAAGCTAATGATGGTGATGATTATATATATATATATATATATATATATATATATATATATGTATATGTATATATATATATATATATATATATATATATATATCTGTATATATATATACACATATATATATACAGTAATACCCCGCTTAGCGCGACCCCGTTATGCGCGGTTTCACTATAACGCGAATTTCAAATTTCGCGCTCATGTAGTCATTAACTTCTCTATGGTCGCGGGGGGATCCCCGCTTTCTCTGAATATTCTCTTTGAAGAATTGGGAATTCCCTGTCCTTCGACTTTGTTCTATGGGGATTTCCTCGTTCGTTTCGTGTGTTCATTTGTTCCGTAATGTTAGTTCGGTCGGCTGGCAGTTTTGTTTTAATATTTATTGGAGATACATACATACATAATTTAACCCTACGTTAAAAATGCCGCCTGTAAAGAAAAAAGAGCGTAAAAGCGTCACTTTGGAATTGAAGATGAAAGTGTTAAGAAGAATGGAAAATGGAGGCAAAGCAACAATTGTTGGGAGAGATTTTGGACTCTCAGAATCGACTGTGAGAACGATTTATAAAAATCGGGAAAAAATTAAAATCTCCAGCGAAGGTTCAACACCTATAAGTGCAACAAAACTTTCTCGTTCGAGATCATCTATCTTAGAAAGAATGGAGAAATTACTGTCAGTCTGGATCGAAGATTTGAATAAGAAGAACACACCACTAAGTCAAGATCTCATATGCACAAAAGCAAAATCTTTGTATGAGATGCTGAAAACAAAAGAAGGAGAAGGGAGTGCCACTCCGACTTTTGCTGCCAGCAGAGGCTGGTTCCATCGGTTCAAGCAGCGTTCTAATCTTCACAATATCCACATAACAGGCGAGGCGGCCAGCGCGGACATTCAAGCTGCAGCTGAGTTTCCAGACAAGTTTCAAGACTTCGTTAGACGAGAGAAAATTCCTGCTTGTCTCATCTTCAATGTTGATGAGACCGCACTTTACTGGAAAAAAAATGCCATCTCGAACATTCATTTCTAAGGAAGAACGTCAAGCCAGTGGTTTCAAAGCTGCGAAAGATCGACTAACACTTCTGCTGGGTGGTAATGCCACTGGTGATTTCAAACTGAAACCTTTACTAGTGTACCATTCAGAAACACCCCGTGCAATGCGAGGCACAGACAAGACAAGTCTACCAGTTGTGTGGCGATCAAACAGAAAGGCGTGGGTTACACGGGAAATTTTTCAAGAATGGTATTCTAATAGTTTTTGCCCATCAGTCAAATCATACTGTGACAGAAATGGGCTTGAACCTAAAGTTATATTACTCTTAGACAATGCCCCAGGACATCCAACCTCACTTGATACGCCCAGAGACTTAAAAGTGTACGTAAAGTTCCTTCCACCAAACACTACGTCAATATTACAACCTATGGACCAGGGAGCAATAGCAAACTTCAAAGCTTATTACCATCGCCGCACTTTTAGCCAACTAATTCATGAAACTGACGGGGAAGGAAGACAGTCTATGCGAGAGTGGTGGAAGTCATACAACATTATGAAGTCTATTCACAACATAGAAGAGGCTTGGAAGGAAGTTAAAATGAGTTGTATGAATGGGGTGTGGCGTAATCTTTGGCCAGATGTAGTGGAAGCACCTAGAAGAATTGTCCAGATGCAGAGACAAGTGCTTGAAGACATTGCTGCAATGATTGAGGGGTCTGAACTTGAAGATGTCACGGTAGAAGATCTCGTAGAACTTGTAGCAACGCACGACGATCCTATTAGCAATGAAGATCTGATCGAGTTACAGAATAATCCTATCTACGATGAGGAAGAACAAGTAGAAGAGAAAGTTTTATCTTCAGGGGAAATACAAAATGCACTTTCAAAAATTTATTCAGGTTTGGACATATTGCAGAGTATAGACAATAATGATGACCGTGTCTTGACCGTGTGTCAAACAATTAAAAACAGTGTTGGGTGTTATGAACGTATTTTACAAGAACGTAAACAAAACGTTACCCAAAAGACAATAGATGTATTTTTCCGTAAAAAATAAGAGTATGTATTGCATAAAGTGTTCTTAGAATTAAAGTGATTGATTAAAATGATTTGTATTTTTTTGTATTAAATTTTGACTATGTTTAATCATAAACCTCGATATACGCGAATTTCAGTTAACGCGATTTTTTTCGGAACGTATCCCTCGCGTAAAGCGGGGTATTACTGTATATATATACACATATATATATATATATATATATATATATATATATATATATATATATATATATATATATATATATATATGTATATATATATATATATATATATATATATATATATATATATATATATATATATATATATATATATATATATATATAGCAAAAAGGTTTTTTTTTTTTAATTTATCGGGTTTGCGGTCTGTGACAATTACCACTCGATTGCTGTTAAACTCTCTATATTTCGTTGTACTTCACAACTTCATCAGGAGAAACTATAATTTTTAGAAAAAAAAAAAAACAGTGTGTCAGGAAATTTATTTGTAAATAAATAGTTATTTTAAAAACTTACCAACTAAGAGATGGTCACAACATTTATAAAAATAAAAGAACATCGACTACATTAGACACATAACAGAAACAAGAAAATACTTATGCACAGTGACAAATAACAGTTAACAATGAACTAATCTAGGCTATAAATCCGAAATCGGACCAAAAACGAAAAAAAAACGATCATCAAATACAGTGGTTTAGTTATGCATAAGGTGGTTCAGCTATTGACTTGTAAAATTTATAAGTTTAAAATATTACAATACATTACACTTAATTTACTGGTATCTGCCCTATAATTAACACAATCCTTATGTCTATTTATGTGACACATTTCAAGAAACAGCCGATCCTTGTAATTATTTACTCTCTCCAAAACTTCCACATTGGCAAAATCGAACTGATGTCCCGTTTTTAAAACATGGTCAACTAAGGCACATGACCTCTTACTTATTCGACAATCGCTTTTGGGTTGTGTAATCCTTTGTTTTATCCACTGCGATGTCTGTCCGATATAACATGAAACACAACCCAAACAGGACAACTTGTAAACTACATTGGTGTTATAAAGTAGAGGGTCTCTGTTTGAGTTGGGTAAACAAGGTACGGCTACTGAGACTGTTATATTTAACTATTTTAATGTGTGGAAAATCTTTGAAGATGGAAACCATTGAATCTGTTAATCCGCGCACAAACGGTAACTTTTTATATCTGAGAACATTGTGAGTTTCCTCTGTAGGGCCATCAAAATTGTTAGAATTGTAAATAAGTTTTTTCAAAATGTGTTTTGGATACCCGTTGTTGGAAAAAATTTTATATAACTTGGTCAGATTGGCAGGCAGGTAACTCTCGTGGCTAATATGTGTTATTCTGTTCTTCATTGCTATTACGCTGTTATATTTTTGGTTCATAGGGTGATTTGAAAAATAATTAATAAACCTGTTGGAAGCTGTAGGTTTCTGATACCAATTCAAAATTAACACATTATCCCCAGTTCTAATGACCTGTGTATCCAAAAAAGGGATGCTACCATTATTCTCATGCTCGATGGTAAATTGCAAATGACTGTTGAAAGAGTTAAAAGTATCTAACATTTTTTTAGTAGAATTAGCAGGTACCGAACAAATGATATCGTCCACGTATTTATAAATGAATGGGACATCAAACTGAAGTTGTGCCAATACCACATCAAGCAAATGATCCAAAACTATATTGGCCAACACGGGACTTATGGGAGATCCCATTGGGGTTCCAAATATTTGTTTATAAAATCCATTGTTGAACCCGAAATATGTGTGTTCAAAAATAAATCTTATGAGTCTCATGAAATTGATACTTGACAACGTAGTGTGCGCTTCAATCAACAACCACTTGTCTTCCAGGATTTTTAAAACCAGATCAACGGGAATGTTGGTAAATAAGGAGACCACGTCCAACGATATCAACACATGACCTTGTGGTAATCGCAACCCATCTGTCATGTTTACAAAAGAGAAAGTATCTTTTATATTATAATCTGTAATGTCTGATAGAGCATTTTTTAATATATTAGACAGGAATTTTGAAATGTTATAAGTAGTGGCATTAATTGAGCTTACAATTGGTCTTAAAGGTATGCCGGGTTTATGTACTTTTGGAAGACAGTACAATTTGGGGAAATGTGAATTATAAACCGACAGGCGTCTTGCGACCCCCACACTTATTTGGTTGTTTGTTTTAAGTTCCTTTATTAAGTTGTTATATGAAGCCTGTATTGTTGTGGTTGGATCTGTACTTAGTTGTGTGTATGTTGATGAATCGCTTAATAATAACTCAGTCTTGGCCCTACAGAGGAAACTCACAATGTTCTCAGATATAAAAAGTTACCGTTTGTGCGCGGATTAACAGATTCAATGGTTTCCATCTTCAAAGATTTTCCACACATTAAAATAGTTAAATATAACAGTCTCAGTAGCCGTACCTTGTTTACCCAACTCAAACAGAGACCCTCTACTTTATAACACCAATGTAGTTTACAAGTTGTCCTGTTTGGGTTGTGTTTCATGTTATATCGGACAGACATCGCAGTGGATAAAACAAAGGATTACACAACACAAAAGCGATTGTCGAATAAGTAAGAGGTCATGTGCCTTAGTTGACCATGTTTTAAAAACGGGACATCAGTTCGATTTTGCCAATGTGGAAGTTTTGGAGAGAGTAAATAATTACAAGGATCGGCTGTTTCTTGAAATGTGTCACATAAATAGACATAAGGATTGTGTTAATTATAGGGCAGATACCAGTAAATTAAGTGTAATGTATTGTAATATTTTAAACTTATAAACTTTACAAGTCAATAGCTGAACCACCTTATGCATAACTAAACCACTGTATTTGATGATCGTTTTTTTTTTTCGTTTTTGGTCCGATTTCGGATTTATAGCCTAGATTAGTTCATTGTTAACTGTTATTTGTCACTGTGCATAAGTATTTTCTTGTTTCTGTTATGTGTCTAATGTAGTCGATGTTCTTTTATTTTTATAAATGTTGTGACCATCTCTTAGTTGGTAAGTTTTTAAAATAACTATTTATTTACAAATAAATTTCCTGACACACTGTTTTTTTTTTCTAAAAATTATAGTTTCTCCTGATGAAGTTGTGAAGTACAACGAAATATAGAGAGTTTAACAGCAATCGAGTGTTAATTGTCATATATATATATATATATATATATATATATATATATATATATATATATATATATATATATATATATACTCGTATATATATACTGGGTGCCCCATATGTATGGAATAATGATTCCACAGCATTTATTAATCAGCGTATCAAAAAATGTTTAAATAAAAGTTATAGGGTGTTATACGACGCACATGCTGACGTTTTGAATTGTCAGTTCGAAGAAACTGCGCCATCTTGATTTTTTTTTTAAATGGAAAGCCCTCTATATTATTTTATTTTTGAGACCTACTAAAATTCTAGATATTATTTGTCTAACATACCGTATGTCTAAATTGAACTGTTTTGGAATTATTGTAATTTGAAATTTAAAATAAAAAAAGACAAAAAACTATTAGGTTGATTTTTAAGGTAACAATTGCTCAAAATGCCTACCGTTAACAGCGAGGCAATGACTCAATTTGTCATAAACAGCCTGAACAGAGTTTTGCAGTGAATCAGATGATCTGTGCTACTTTATATTGAATTCTTTGTTGTAAATCTTTTACACTTTCAGGTTGACTTCGGTAAACTTTGGTTTTAAAATGACCCCATAAAAAAAATCGAGTGGCGTAAGGTCGGGACTCCTTGCAAGAATTATCTGAAGATGACTACGACAGACGCGTTGAATTTTGCGAGGTCATGATGGAACGAATCAATAATGATCCTAAACTAATTCATAATATTGTTTTTTCTGACGAGGCCACATTTTGTTTTAACGGAAGAGTTAACAGTCATAACTGCCGGTACTGGTCTACTAAGAATCCCCACTGGATAATCGATAGCCATGACCATAAAAGATAAAGGTGTGGGCAGGATTTGTGGACGTCATATCATTGGTCCCTTTTTATTGATGGAAATCTTACACGACAGCGGTATTTACAGTTACTCCAAGAGCAACTTATTTCAACTTGTGCGGGTCTTTTTCCCGATGAAAATAATTTGTATAACCCTAACAGGAACTTGGGGTATCAACAGGACGGAGTACCTCCTCACTTTGAAATCAACGTACGTAGATATTTGGATGCGATTTATCCTAATCGATGGATAGGCAGAAGAGGTGCTGTAGAATGGCCTGCAAGAAGTCCCGACCTAACGCCACTCGATTTTTTTTTATGGGGTCATTTGGAAACTAAAGTTTACCGAAGAATTTAATATGAAGTAGCACAGATCACCCCAGATTCTCTACAAACTTCTATTCAGGCTGTTTATGACAGATTGGGTCATTGCCTCTCTGTTAACGGAGGACATTTTGAGCAATTGTTACCTTAAAAATCAACCTAGAGTATTTAATAGTTTTTTTTTGTTTTAAATTTCTAATGACAATAATTCCAAAATAGTTCAATTTAGATATATGGTATGTTAGACAAATAATATATAGAATTTTTAGTAGGAATCAAAAATAAAATGCTATACAGGGCTTTGTACTTAAAAAAATAAAGATGGCGTAATTTCTTCGAACTGACAGTTCAAAATAATTTATTGTCAACGTCAGCATGTGCTCCGTATAACACCCTATAACTTTTATTTAAACATTGCTTTGATACACTGATTATTAAATGCTATGGAATTATTATTTCACCCTGTATATATATATATATATATATATATATATATATATATATATATATATATATATATATACTAACTCAAGAATCGTTAAAATTTAGATACAACATTGTAACATTCATTTTTTTCCTAGATTTTAAGATCATGTTACGTCACTGTTTTTCTCCCTATAATTTATATTTTTCTCCATTTTTATATTTATTGCAGTGTTTACTAACTTTTAAGCAGTGTAGTTCACTCGAATTTTTGAGCCGTTTTTATTATAGTGTGCATTGCGGGTTATCTACTGGATTTATTTAATTCGCTTCTAATGCGTCGATTCGCTAGATATTTGTATCCGGGAAGTAGTCATCTTGAAGACGTGATTTGTACGGAAGGGGGAAAGATATTAAAGGGTCCGGATGACATGGATCTTGGCTCTTGCCATCATGTAGCCGCAAGAGGCTCTTTCCATCATGTAGCCGCAAGAGGCTGTTTCCATCATGTAGCCGTAGCCAGGACTTTTTTCCAGCCAAGATGAAGTAGGGCAGATATTTTGTGAAGCCAAAGTAAGGGCTTTTTCTTCAGAAAGCCGCCCAGTAGGCTTTTTTTTATCAAGTTGCCGTACTGATATATTAGTGATGTAGTAGTACAAAAGCGGTTTTAGTGTTCAAGTTCAAGGCCTTTTTCCTTGAAATATCCTGTTTATTCCCAGACTTTTAGGGACCAAGAAAAGTTTAGTAGCCCAAAGGGACCTGGGGTAGCCAAGGTGGAGACATCAGTGTTACGAATATCTCACCAGGACAGGCCAAAAACTCATAGGAAAACCGTAAGTCATCAGTATACCAATTCGTAGACCTAGTTTTCCGTCGACAAGTGCGTTTTACATCGTATAGAACTGATAACTCGTGAACCTTCAACATCGTGTGTAACAAAGTTTTAATTAAAAAACCTGATTTAAAGACTCTATTAATACTACCACCTATTAGACTAAGGGTTTTTTTAGTAATAAGAGTAATAGTAGAGTAGCAAAGTTAGAACTAGCGTATTTTAATGAAGCTAGACACCTAAAAGGCTTCTGGCGCTGACGGAATACCTGCCATAGTTCTCAAAAAACTGTTCAAGGGAACTAACACCAGTTTTCTGTAGACTTTTTAACCTCCCCTACAGAAAGGGGAATATTTCCGTCCTGCTAGAAATGTGCCACGGTTCAGCCGATACCTAAAAAAGGCAAGAAGACCTTGCCAAATAACTACCGACCAGTCGCACTGCTTTCAATAATATCGAAAGTCATGGATGGAAAAGGTTATCAATAAGCATCCTCTAAAATATCTAGAAAGATTCAATATTATTAGCGATCACCAATATGGTTTTCGTAAACATAGATCAACAGGAGATCTTCTGACTTATGTAACACATGTTTGGAACAACCCAATTGAATACTTTGGAGAATCTCGAGCGGTTGCTCTTGACATATCCAAGGCATTCGACTGCGTTTGGCATGATGGACTGTTGGCTAAGTTACGCTCTTATGGTATGTCTGAAAGGTTCTGTTTGCGGCTCTCATGTTTCCTCAGAGAGCGTTCTTTACGAGTGGTGGTCGACGGATTTCTTTCTAACACCTTCACTATCAACGCCGGTGTGCCCCAGGGCTCCATACTGTCTCCTACTCTCTTTCTCATTTACATTAACGATCTGCTGGAAAAGACCGGGAATCCAATCTACAGCTTTGCAGATGACAGTACGCTTGTCTCTTCATTCACCTTGAACGCTCGAACATCGTCTGCTCAGGCGAATATCCGCAGACAGCAGGAGATCGTTCGACTTAACAAAGACCTGGAAGAAATTCTATTTTGGGTGACAGTAACCAAGTGGAATTTAACGCTAGAAAAACCCAGGCGGCAGTTTTTTCTAAAAAAGTTAACGTTGCTGAACCCGACATAGTTATGTCAGGGCACTCCATTCCCTTAGCATCGTCGCTGAATTTGTTGGGCGTTAGTTTGGGCGCAAATATGTCCTGGCATGAACATGTTGCAGGCATAGCAAGGAGAGCTTCTCAAAAGTTGGGAATATTATTCCGAACCAGAAAGCTTTACACCCCACAACAACTGTTAATTCTTTACAAAGCTCAAATTCGACCAACTATGGAATTCTGCTCCCATGTTTGGGGCTCCACTCCCAAACATACACTGCATTTGTTAGATTCTATTCAGAGAAGAGCTGTTCGTCTGATTGGAGACCTGGAACCGACTGACGGCCTTGATTCGCTGGAACATCGAATAATTTGCCCAGCGCTGTGTTTCCCACCGAGTACAGTTTACAGCGATTCAAGAACAACGTGAATCGCGTTTTCCGCACGCATGCCGCTCCTGGAGCGCTTTAGGGACTTCCTTGCAGCACGTGTGCTAGACCCCTAAAAAAAACAAAAAAAAAAAAAAACTTAATTTTGTCATTAATAAACCTTTTTTCCTTATTTAAAGCTAGTGTTTCACTGAATCACCTATTTTATTTTTCAGGATAAAACGGTTGTACCACATCAAAATTATTCTTAACAGCTACATAACCCGTCAGTATTTATTAATTTTTTTAGCTGAAGTTAGATCCTTTTTATTTCAAAATGAATGGTGCCCAAAAGCCGTACAACCAAAAATTTTAAGCAACTATAGAGACTATTTTCAAAAGACGTACAAAAATTATCTCTTACCCATATTACTCTACCAAGAAAAACTGAGCTAGTGTATGTTTAATTTCTTTAGTTCTTTTAATATTAATATCCACTCAATCCATTCTCAGAAATTATAAGAAAAAAAAGAAAGAAAAGATGAGGCCACAACATGAATAAAGGCTCCCTTTCCTAAACCATGTACCCTTGTCGGCTCCTTTTATGTCTGAGTAAAGATAGGAGGTTTTTGGAGGCATTTAACATGATGTATTCAAGACTATCCCTCTCTTTTCTTCAATCTTCTTTCCCAGGCTTTACAAAAAAAATAACAGTTTAACCTATGTTTACGATTGCTTAAAGTTTATCCATTTGTTAATCAAAAACCAGGAAAAATTCCTATGAAATATTTGGAATTGTAAAAAAATATCGACCACAAAATAAATTATGAAAAAATTTGAAAGCTCTAATTATTTTTTTTTTGAAGAACACAATACTAGTGAAGAAAGTAAGAATTACAAATTTAAATAGTACGAAATTAATTACAAAACTCTACAAAAAAATTTTTTGTTTTTGTCCCAAAATTTATTTTATGATTTTTCTATTCATTATGCTCCAAAATAAAGGAAAAGTACCCATATTCCATATAAAGTTTGCTTTTGTGGTAGTTATGATAATAATACATTTTTTTGAGTTATCGTAGAAATATTAAATAGTTCTGGTATATTTAAAAATACGGCGAAAAAATAAACGGGTCGTAACTTTCACACAGTATCTATAGACCTCACTTAAGTGATAAACAACAATTGACTGCTTTGTAGAAGACTTAAAGAGGTTAAAATGTCGTCGAGAAAGTGTAAATATGATGCTAATGCATTTTGTTATATATGTGGTATATTTATTAAAGTACGAGATATAAAATTTTATTTAAACGCATGTGAAAAGCTTTGTGAAGCCTACAAAGCCTATTTCAACTGCCCTGTTCGGAATCTAGACAAGCCCTGGGCTCCACATGTTGCTTGTAGTAATTGCAAAAGATGTTTAGAAGGTAAACAATTTTTAGTAAAAAAGATATAAATATGTTTATTTTTATCTTTATTTATTTCAGGTTGGTATCGAGGTGAGAAACGGAGTATGAAATTCGCAGTACCGAGCCAAGAGACCACGTTAATGACTGTTATTTTTGCGTAGTAAATCCAGCTAAAAGACGTAGAGGCAAAAATGCGAAACCCATCGAATATCCTGACCTTGCTTCATCTTCTGCTCCAATTTCACATAGCCCACAACTTCCAGTACCTAAACCTCCTAAAAAATTGTCTCAGTCAAGCTCATCTCAAAAAATCTCATAAAAATATTGAAGATGAAGAATTTGTACTGTTTTAGGAACCACCGTAACCCCATTTTCTTACCTCAGAAGACTTTAATGACTTAATAAAAGATTTGAATTTGCTTAAGAATAAGACAGAGCTTTTGGGTTCTCGTTTGAAGCAATGGAATTTGCTTATTGATGTCAAAATAACAGATCAACGAAGTCAGCATGAGACATTTGCTACTTTCTTAACCAAAGAAGATGGACTTTGTTATTGTAACGATATAAGAGGTTTGTTTGAAGCAATTGGGATGCCCTGTGTTCCCAGTGAATGGCGTTTATTTATTGACAGCTCGACGAAAAGCTTCCAGTCGCTCATTCTGTACATCTAAAAGAAAACTATGAAAGTGTTAAAATTTTACTCGAAGCTTTAAAATATCAAGAGTATAAGTGGCAGTTCATTGGAGATTTTAAGTTGGTAGGATTTTTAATGGGACTACAGAGTGGATATACAAAATGACCGTGTTATCTCTGTTTGTGGGACAGTAGAGCGGATGCTCAACACTATGTTCAAAGATCATGACCACTAAGAACGGCATTTTGTGTTGGAAAACAAAACGTTAACAGTGAACCTATTGCTGAACCTGAAAATGTATTAATGCCGCCTTTGCACATCAAGTTAGGGCTTATGAAACAATTCGTAAAAAAGCTAGATGAAAAATCTGAAGCTTTATATATTTTAAAAAAAAAAAACTTGTTTCCAGAGTTGTCAGAAGCTGGAATTTTTGTTGGTCCACAAATTAAAAAAAATTTTGCCAGTGAAGAATTTCCAAAATTACTTACTAGTGCTCAAAAAAAAAAAGTTGGAATAGTTTTAAAGCAGTAGTCTCTGGATTTTTAGGGAATAACAAAGTTGAAACTTACCAAGAACTAGTTGAAAACATGTTAGAAAACTTTAAAACCATGGGTTGCAGAATGTCTCTAAAAGTACATATGCTGCATGCTCATTTAGACAAATTTGAAAACTACATGGGGGCGTACTCAGAAGAACAAGGAGAACGTTTTCATCAAGATATAATGAACTTCGAATAACGTTATCAGGGCCAATACAACGAAAATATGATAGGGGACTACATTTGGGGTTTAGTGAGAGAAAGTATTTATGAACATGAGAGAAAAATTAATAGGGTTCACTTTTAAACTTTTTTCCACTATTCTGTAATTTGATATGATAGTAAAAGTTGATAAAAATCATATATAAATATATTTGTTTCGATTTATCAATAAATAAAAATTTAAACTATGGATTTTCTAAAATACTGTTCAACCGTTCTCCTGGATACAAAAGCAAACTTTTTCAGGCCATATATATTTTTTCGTCGATAAATCTATCGAAATTTCATACCCTCTTATCAAAGTCAAAATTCATGTTGACCTGTGTTATCATACTACTGCATAATATAACAAAATTAAAATAATATCTTACATCTTCCATATATTTAAATAATACACTCTGAGTTTTTAAAGTTTTATTTTATAATGATAATAAAGTTTAAATAAAATTGTTACCGTTATTTCAACATCAGCTAATACTGATTGATTTTGAATAGTTACGACTCATCTGAAACTGTGGTATATTGGATTAAACTTTAGATCCCATTTACAATGAGTAATTGATGACCTACGAAATCTTTGTGACAAATATCCCGCAGGAAGCCGGATGGAATTCGACGGGTAATAAAATTTAACAGCTCAGTCATATATTTACTGGGTTTTGATGAAGAATAGATTAACACGATTATCTTTTATCATTTAAAACATTTTTTTCAGTTCAAAATTTTTTTTCTTCAACATAGTCTCCTCCTAATTCAATGAGCTTTTCGTAAATATTAATTAGCAATTCAAATGCATTTTATAGTTTATTTTGTAGGGTTGCCTGTAAGCACGAGCAGCCTTTTGAATTATCTCTATTCTGTTAGAGGAGTAATTCACGTAAACTATTACGTGGATGAAAAAAATATATATAAATAAATACCAGCATATGACGTTCAACCAAAATAATTTTATACCCAAGAGTAGAGATATCATTTATAAAATTCATCTTATAATTCTGGTGAGTGCGGTAAAAATAGGTAGAAAACAATAAAGTAAATTGCAACCATTATTGGCCTTCAAGGCGTCATGAAGATATGTGTATATATATATATATATATATATATATATATATATATATATATATATATATATATATATATATATAAGTATCATCAGCCTTTCTCCGCCCACTGCTGGACATAGGCCCCCTTCATGTTCCGCCATCTTCTCCTGTTTTGTGCTGCTTCCTACCATTGCATGCCGGCATATTCTTGGATATTCTTGACCTTCAATAATATGTTTTGTTAGGTCATTCGTTTAGGTTGTTTCTGGCCACATGTTTACTCCATTCCCATTTGAGGGATGCTGTTCTTTCTATGACATCTGTATCACCCGTTCTGGATCTTATGCCAGGATTTCTGATCTGGTCCCCTATGCTGACTCCTTGCATTGCTCATTCCATTCCCCATTATGCAACTCTCATTTTTCTAATACTTTCTTCCGTTAAAGTAATAATTTCTATCTCATATGTTAGAACGGGCAGAATACAAATGTCAAATGCTTCTCTTTTTAAGGAATTTGGGATATCTTCATTTCTTAAAATCCACGACATTTTATCAAACGCAGCTCAGCTCAACTGGATCCTTCTATGTATTATAACCTCTAGAAGCGGGGCCGTTTTTATAGCCTCACGTTGGAGTGCTATTTTGTAACGTCTCGTTGCGGCTTTATTTTGTGTAGCCCCAACTTTCTTTATTTTTAATTTACATTTTAATAACAATTGATTAACTAGAAGCCGTTATTTGCCCCTTGTGTATATCTTAATTTTTGAGAATGGATTGAGTGGATATTAATGCTGATAGAGCAAAAACTAGATATAAGCTAGCTCGTTTTTTACTGATAGAGTACATGGAGATCGAGGTAATTTTTGTACGCCTTTTGAAAATAGTTTCTATAGTTGTTTAAAATTCGGTTGTACAGTTTTTAGACAGCATTCATTTTAGAGACTAATTTAGAATTATCTGGTATTGTTATATTCTTAACTTTATTCAATTACAATGGAAGAAGAAGTCGAAAATCAACTTCCTAGACTTAACAATCAGTAAAACCATAAAAAAACATGAATTTGCAATATATCACAAACCTTCTCATACAGATACCACAATTCACAATAGTTCTCACCACCCTAACCATCATAAACTCGCAGCTTATCATAGTTTTATACATAGACTAACTAATATCCCCTTATCAGAGGAAAATTTTACTAAAGAATTAAACTACATAAAACAAGTAGCCGTTAACAACGGTTACTTTAATCAATAATATCGTTAGGAAAAAACTTAGAAACAAGGCAATCTCAGAAATATACCCACGTTTTAAGGGCAGAAATACCACATTTAATTGTTTAACCTATTTCGGCAAACCAACGGAAAAAACTGGGGAAATTTTTAAATCAAAAAAAATATCAACATAGCTTACAAGACCAACAATACTATAGGGAAATATCTTAAAAACTACAAACCACAAATCAATAAAGACAATAAATCAGGGGTTTATCAATTAACATGTGGGTCATGTCCTAAAACATACGTAGGACAAATTGGACGTACATTTTTACAAAGAATTACAGAACACGAAAAAAGTTTCATCCATAGAAAATCTAATTCAACATATGCTAATCATCTTTTAACAGAAAATCACACATTTAACAAGAATTTTAAAATTTTACACACCCAACAAAAAGGTTTAAAACTAAACCTTTTAGAGACAATGCAAATAAATCGATTAAGGACTCCAGGTATTTTACTCAACGACCAGGTAGATTTAAGCAATTCACCATTATTGAATTTATTTTCCTAATTTCAAATCTGTGTGTGTTTTCCAATACTATCAATGTAATTTAACTAGGTGTAATAGTATAAATAAGAAATTATATAAAATTGTGAACATTAAACCTAACTTGACAGTGTAAAATGTAAATCTGAAGAAGCTGCATCGACAGCGAAACGCGTCATCATAAATTAAATAAACCAGTGGAAATTGACTAGACAGTCTTTTATTATATATTTATAATGAATTTCCATCAAGTAGAAGCTACAACCATCCAAAATATAAATAAATATTTAGAGTAACATGTCAAAAAGTTGTATTTAGTAGTTATTGTAAAAATATTACAAAGAAAAGTGTGCGCAAGTATTACATTATATATATTTTTGAAATCGTCTTTTTACAAGCTTTCATTTGACACTTCACTCAATGACTTGGTAAAATTTTTTTTCCACTTCCGATTTCACCCCCCCAAAACTAAAATCATTAAAAAACGATCAAAATTGTGATTTAAGTGTGAACGATTGTGTGACAAAATGTTCCTTAATGATCGGAGTTGGCAAAGCCACAGTTTACAGAATTTTAAGAGAAGAAAAGGAGAGGGGTATAGATTCTCCAAAAAAGAGAGACAGAAAAAAAATTCAGCCGACAGACAACACAAAACAAGCAGTAAGGCGTATTGTTCTTGACTTTTTGCGGAAAAAATAATTCCAACTTTGGATATGATCCTGCAGGCTGTGACAAGCCACCCAGAAATACTGAAAATGAGTAAAGTAAAACTATGGAGTGTGTTTTAAAAGGTATTCATATTGATTGGAAAAAATGTGAAGAAAATCTTTATTGATAGAAAGTGGAGAAATTGTACACTGAAGAAGAGACTATTTAAGGAAAGTTAGAAAAGTTCGCTCTAAAGGAAAAAGGATATATTACTTAGATGAGACGTGGATACATGAAGGGTACACAGTCAAGAAATTTTGGAAAGATGGGAATATCAAAAATGCTCGTTAAGCATTCAATGAAAGTCTCTCTACTGGTCTTAAACCGCCATATTGGAAGCGAAAGTGGTTTTGTAGACGGAGGTCTTTTAACATTCGTGTCCAAGAAAACAGGAGATTATCACGAAAATATGAATTCCGATGTATTTGAGGATTTGTTTTCGCAGATGATAGACTTAATACCAGGAAGTTCTGTTATTGTAATGGATATCGCAATCTAGCATTCTCCAAAAAAAATTAGAACGAGTTTCAACCTTGGGTTGGCTGAAAAAGGGCATCTACTCTTGGATGACCGAGAAAAATATTTCATTTCCAAAAGACAGCGTTAAGAGAGAATTATTAGAACTTGCAAAGCTTGAAGTTCTCAGAAATAAAGACAAGTACACAAGGTTCGTCATCGATGAAATGGCAAAAAACGTAATATTACTGTTTATCGCCGGCGATCATATCATTGCGAGCTCAATTCGATAGAACTTATATGGGCACAGATTAAAGGTGAAGTCGCCAGGAACAATACGACCTATAAATTAGCAGACGTATAAAGCCTTTTTCAGAATGCCATATCTAATGTTTCCACAGAAGTGGAATGAGTCGGACAATGATACTTTCTTCATTGTTGTTCGACTTCCTGATTTATATATTTTTTAATTAATAATGTTTCATTGTTGTTTTCTAATAAATGTTTAAACATTATAAAACTGTTTCATTCATACTATTCGCATATAATACGTATATGCTCCATTACAGCAGCGTTTCTCAATCTGTGGGGCGCGCCCCACTAGGGGGGCGTGATTACATTATTGGGGGGCGCGAGCGTATCGAAAAGAAATTATTATTAAAAACATTCATTCAAAACATTTAATATAATTTATTGAAAGGAAAGCACAACAAACTACATTCTGACATAATAAAAAATAAAATACACATTTACACTGATATAATACACCTATAAATAGGATTGTATTAGTACTGCACAATGTATTTACCTAATAATTAACATATCAATACTAGATTAAAAACAAGTTTAATAATTATTAGTGACTCCCTTGGACCTGTCTTGCAGAGCAAAGATTTTCTAAGGATAGTTTAATATTAGAAATAGACACTCTGAGTTCTTTTTCCATATTCAGTTGAGATGTTCGCTTAAGCCCACTTAAAAATATATTATATTTTGTTTTCAAAGCAGCTACTGCAGAAAATCCGGTTTCGCAAAGGTAGTATGTGGAAAATGGTAATAGTATACGAGTTGCTCTTGTTTTCAGTGCAGAAAACTCATCATTCGCCCCTACCCAAAATTCAAAGAGTAATTTATTATTAAAATTGTCCTTTGATTTCGCCACTTGCCGTGAAGTCTATGAAGATTTCTTCTTCGGAAGTTGAGAGCCCTTCGGGAGTATTTTGAAATGGTGAGTAAGAAAATACTACTTTTTAAAATTCTTTGTCAACATGGCTAGATGATTTTCAATGGTTACTAAAACAACTTTCACATGTTATTCTTCAGCCTTGTATGTTTTAACATATTCACTCACATTGGCAAACATTTCTAGGTTCTTTTGCTTTACATTTCTGCTCCACAATTCCAATTTTCTACAAAAAGCATTCATTTGATCACTTGTTTCGAATATATGTGTATTTGTTCCTTGGAGTTTTAAGGTATTTAGTTTCTCGAATATATCGACCAAGTAGTTCAATTTCATCACAAATAAACTATCTCGAAACTTCTCGGCTTCCGGTCGGTTTTCCTTTTCTAGAAAAATGACGATTTTATTTCTTAATTCATAAACACGTTGTAAACATGTCCTACGTGATAACCATGTTGCCTCGCAATAAAATAGTAACGCTGAATGTTCGGCACCTATGTCTTTACAAAGTGTAGAAAAAATGCTAGATTTTAGGAGTCTCATTTGAATATAATTTACTACGGTTACAACTGTAGTGAGCACAATATTCAGAGCAGGACTCATTTCTTTGGAAGCCAGAGCTTCTCTGTGGATCATACAATGTGTCCACACACACACAGTGGAGATTTTTGTTTCACAAGTGCTTGTACACTTAGAAATCTTCGGAACATTAAATGAGCACCATCGGTACATATTCCGATGCAATTTTTCCACTCCATATTTGCCTCGTTTATAAAATCATTTAGGATAGCAAATAATGCGAGTGATGTTGCTTTGAGTTTTATTGGTTTGCAGAAAAATAGTTCTTCTACTGCTGACATACCATCACAAAATCGAACATAGGCAATGAAATAAGCATCTTTATTGCTATCTGTTGCCTCATCAAGCTGAACTGAAAACAATTTGTTACGCAACTTCCCGAACAGCTGCTGCTGTACATCTTCAGATATATCACCAATTCGACGGGCAATAGTATCATTTGATATAGGTATGGATAGCAATTGTTTGGCAAAATTATCTCCAAACATAGTTTCTATAATCTCAATTCCTGCTGGCGAAACAAGCTCTTCACCAACTGTGTGACGCGTTTTACATCTGGCTAATTTATATGAAACTTTGTAAGAGGCAAGTAAAGCTTTTTCATTCACAGACAAAGTTTTTTTAAGAAATGATTTCTGCTTTACATATGATTTTAATTTTAATTAGAAGAATTCTCGGGGCTTGTTAAGATACTCACTATGAAGCGTTTCCAAATGTCGTTTAAGTTTATTTGGTTTCATGCTGTCTGCTGCCAAGATTTTTGAGCAAATAACACACAGGGTCCTTTTTTCTTCATTTACTTGAGTACTGGTAAACCCTAAATTTAAGTATTCTTGAGAATATTTTCTTGATTTTATTTTCGGAACCACGCTCGGCTGTGCACTTGTTGACGCTTCACTATCGTCTCTCTTGAGCTAACTTAAAAATTTATCCATGATTTTGTAAAAATTTACTCCCGTGAATTATTATTATACCTTGAATTTCAATTAACACGTAAATTACAACATATGGTACACATTCACGATAAATCCGATAGCAGTAGAAGGATTAAATCTAGTGAGACGGGCTGTAATTGAACGAGGTGCAGCATTTATACACTTTTGGGCAGACTTTCCGAATGTTCGAGACAATTCGGAACTTCTCGCAAAACCACTACCGATATGGTGGACGTGACAGAGAGCAACAGAGAGGCATCGATTCTAGTTTTGTAAACGCAGCAGATATGTGTTGCCAAATATGAATAAATTTACTTATTCTTCGTAGTTTGTAAGGTTTGTAAGTAAGGTTATAGTGTACCTTTAGCATCAAAATACTGAAAATACATTATTATTGCATGCATCGTTATTGTATGAGAGGGGGGGAAGGTGCGATGAAAATTATGTTTGAAAATTGGGTCGCAAATACTGAAAGGTTGAGAAACGCTGCATTACAAGTAAAATGTAGGTAAAACTCTGGGGCCCTTACTACCACTTGATGCTAGTTTGTATAATTCTATATGATTTATTGCTATTACTTTCAAATAAATAGAATAAAACACGATTTGAATAGTTTAAAAGTGTTTTGTTTAGAGTTAAATTTGGTTAGTGCAAAATATCTAAAGGTAATAAAACGAATAGTAATAATTTATATCCTCCTGAAAACCACATTAGATTTCTTTTCATAATAGCGACGATTTAATAAATCTCTTTTAGTAACATACAATTACTTCTATTTTTCAAAAGGCTGTGTCAAAATGCCCTCAACGTGATTGAATTCTTTAAAAGTCCGGTAAAAAGTGACGGATCAATGTTTTTATTGAATTTCTTTTGAAGCTGAGTTCACAAAAACATAAAAAACAAGTTTTATAAAAGAGAAATTGAGCGAGGAATGAGATAGAAACGAGCTGAAAGGCTTTTATTATTTAGGAGTTAATAAAAAGAATTGCTGGCGCGTCTTATACTCTTGTTTGAAGCAACTCGATTAGGAGTTATCTGATAATTACCAAGCTTATGTTAGGCATTCGTTCAGGGTAGGGGTGAAATTTATTTCTATTTCCTAAAAGGGTAATTTCGGGAACTTTCCTGATAATTCGGAAACTTTCCTGATAATTCGGAAACTTCCTTGTTATGAGAAAAACTTGGAAAATGACCCTGGACTGGGATTCTGTAATGCAGATAAGGAAAAAAGGGAAAAGGAAAGGGAAAGAAAACAGTTCCTTTTCTCTCTGAAATTTCGTATTCTATAAAATCTTCGTTTTCGTGTCGTTAAATTTCGGCCAGGAAAATTAGAAACATTTTATATTGTTGATTTTAAAAATATAGGCTGATTGTTTTATTTCCTCAAACATCACAGTGTTTAAGCATTAACCGTCAATGAAGTGGATTTGTTTGGAGTTGATAGCAAAATTCTCTCATTGTATATGCAAATACATGTTGAGGCGAGTCCAAAAAAAAAAAAAGATTTCTTATGCATTTTACTGCATTTTGCTACCTGTTTTGACTTATTTTTAAGGGTTCACCCTATTTTAGACAGAAAAGCCCTGCTATACAATAGTCATAAAATGTAAATGAGGGTTCATCGGTAGCATAGCTGTCCGAGCGTAACCTGCTTTTAGTGTTTAATAAATAAAATTATCCTAAACATAAAGTTACAGAAATATAAGATTTATTACCAACATTTTTTTAATCTATAGATCTATGTATATATATATATATATATATATATATATATATATATATATATATATATATATATATATATATATATATAAATTCACAATTCACGATATATAAGTCTTTTAATTAAAATCAAAAACAATCATCATATTCAAAATCTGAAGACTCGACTTTTCTTAAATTGATAATTAAGGGTTCTATTTCCACAGTTTCTTTGATGTATTCATCAAGTTTCCACATTTTATTTTCTTCTTCTATAACATGTCGAATGGTATTCTTCCAAAGGCAAAAAGGCAAGAACACCCTGCTAAATAACTACCGACTTGTCGCACTGCTTTCAATAATATCGAAAGTCATGGAAAAGGTTATCAATCAGCATCTTCTAAAATATCTTGAACGATTCAACATTATTAGCATTCGCCAATATGGCTTTCGTAAACATAGATCAACAGGAGATCTTCTGACTTATGTAACACATGTTTGGAACAACGCAATTGAACACTTTGGAGAATCTCGAGCAGTTGCTCCTGACATATCGAAGGCATTCGACCGTGCTTGGCACGATGGACTGTTGGCTAAGCTAAGCTCTTGTGGTATGTCTGAAAAGTTCTGTTTGTGTCTCTCATGTTTGCTCAGAGAGCGCTCTTTACGAGTGGCAGTCGACGGATTTCTTTCTAAGACCTTCACTGTCAGCGCCGGTGTGCCCCAAGGCTCCATACTGTCTTCTACTCTCTTTCTCATTTATATTAACGATCTGCTGGAAAAGGCCGTGAATCCAATCTATAGCTTTGCAGATGACAGTACGCTTATCTTTTCATTCACTTTGAACGCTCGGGCATCGGCTGCTCAGGCGAATATCCGCAAACAGCAGGAGGTCGTTCAACTTAACAAAGACCTGGAGGAAATTCTATCTTGGGGTGACAGTAACCAAGTGGAATTTGATGCTATAAAAACACAGGCGGCAGTTTTTTCTAAAAAAGTTAACGTTGCTGAACCCGACATAGATATGTCGGGGCACTTCATTCCCCTAGTATCGTCACTCAATTTGTCGGACGTTATTGGGAGCGAATATGTCCTGGCATGAACATGTTGCAGGCATAGCAAGGAGAGCTTCTCAAAAGTTGGGAATATTATTTCTAACCAGAAAGCTTTACACTCCACAACAACTGTTAATTCTTTACAAAGCTCAAATTCGACCAACTATGGAATACTGCTTCCATGTTTGGGGCTCCGCTCCCAAACATACACTGCATTTGTTGGATTCTGTTCAGAGAAGAGCTGTTCGTCTGATTGGAGACCAGGAATTGACCGGCGGCCTTGATTTGCTGGAACATCGAAGAACGGTTAGCGACTTGAGTCTGTTCTACAAATATTTTCATGGAAAGTGTTCGAAGGATGTAGCCCGCTTAATTCCTCACAAACGGGGTATGTTAGAAATATACGTCGCGCTAATACTTCACATCCGTATAATGATCAGCTTGTTACTCCGCGTACAACGCTTTTGAAGCAGTCTTTTATATGAACATTATCCCTTTGGGATAATTTGCCCAGGGCTGTGTTTCCCACCGAGTGCAATTTGCAGCGATTCAAGAACAACGTCAATCGCTTTTTCCGCACACATGCCGCTCCTGGACCGCTTTAGGTTGCAGTACATGTGCTAGACCCATAAAAAAAATCCTCTTTGATCCTCTCTATTCCGGCGAGTAATAATTGCCTTACGTCTTGAAGTTTGAATGTGGTGTTGTCCATTAGTGCGCTTATCCCTCGAGATCCACTTATTCGATTTACGTGATCTTTTAAATTCATACATATGTTCTCTGACCAGGTTATAGATATATATTTTATTACATCTATAATATATAAAATGTAACGTATATCTGTCTGTTTGTCCGTTTGTGCGCTTATCACTGGAGAACCACTTATCCGATTTACGTGCTTTTTTTTTTTTAAACATGCTAAACCATTAAATATGGAACAATATCATGTAGCAAAGAATATCTATAATATATATAAAATGCAACGTCTCTCTGACTGTCTGTCTGTCCGTTAGTGCGTTTATCACTGGAGAACCACTTATCCGATTTACGTGCTTTTTTGTTAAACATACAAATGTTCTCTGGCCAGGTTATAGGATATATTTTATTACGTTAGGTGACATAAGGAATAAGCAGTGACGATAATAGTGAATCAAGCCGGAGAAAAGTTTGCAGCTAGCGCTTCTCTTGTAATACACTGCCTAAAGCATTAAATATGGAACAATATCATGTAGCAAAGAATATAATATATATAAAATGCAACGTCTCTCTGTCTGTGTGTCTGTCCCTTGCAACAAAACCTTTCGTTCGTGCCCAAATTAGCTCTATGGGATTCAATTCGTAATCATATGGAGGTAATCTAAGCGCTGTGATATCCATTCCTTTGCCATCTCATCGACTGCGTATTTCTTAAACTGTGCCTTATTTTGTTTTGCAATTTTGAGAAGTTCCGCTTTTAACATACCATCTATATGTTTGAGATTTTTGTCTATTATTCATTGAAGAATATCCGCTTTCTTCCATCAATTTGTCGGGGGTCATTCAAATAATCAAGAATATTATGGGGTCTTGTCTAATACTATAACTGATTCTGCTGGTATACATTTAACCATTTGTTGGAAGTATTCCTCAAAAACGTCGGCCGTCACTCCTCATGGTAATCTTTAGTTGACTTTGATTCGAATTCCAACAAGCCACAGTAGAGGGCTTTTCACTTAAGCGGCTGGATTCTTGACTATTGTATTTTATTTTTCTTATATGTTTTTAGTCTTCCGTACAGAACACTTATAAGATCACTTTGGTGTCTGTCCGTCTGTCACACCTGATTTTTCTCCGAAACTATTAGACATAGAAAGTTGAAATTTGGTACTAATATAGGAATTGTAATATTTATTACAAAAAAAATTGCGTAAATTTATTTTTCAGTCATGTTTCCCGCCCTCACTTAAGCAATTGGATTTTTCACTATTGTAATTTATTTTTCTTATTTATTTATAAATAAACCGGCTAGATCGCAAAAGGTGAAAAAGTCGAAAGAGCAGGTTCCAGTACAGATTAAATGAGTTTACATTCTTACTAGAAAAATTAAACAATATTTAAACATCCAAAGAATAAAAACAAATGGTAACGGGACATACAATGTTATAAGGCCCGGCGCGTTGTGGCGCAATTTTTTATATCCTCTCGTTGACGGCGTCTTTTTATATTTTTAATAAATATTTTATTTATTAAATCGAAGCTGTTATTTGCCCCTTATGCACATCTTAGTTTTTGAGAATGGATTGAGTGGGTATTAATACTGATAGAGCAAAAACTAGATATAAGCTAGCTCGTTCTTGACTGGTAGAGTACGAGGAAATCGAGGTAATTTTTGTACGCCTTTTGAAAATAGTCTCTATGGTTGTTTAAAATTTGGTTGTACTGTTTTTGGGCACCATTCATTTTAGAATAAAAAGTTCAGCTCTAAAAATGAAAAAAATACTGAAGTGTTGATTAGTTGTTGAAATAAACTTGAATTGGGTACAACCGTTGCGTCCTGAAAGATAAAACGGGTGGTTCGGTGAAACGCTAAATTTAAATATAGAAGGGTATATATATTAACAAAATAAAAATTCCTAGTTTTATTACACTCTAAAATTACTTCTACTAAATAAAAACCCCTTAAGCTAGAAGAGTGTACACTATGGCATAGAGTCTTTAAATTATGATTATTAAGTTTTTAATAAAAGGCTTTATAAAACACGATATTAAAAGTTTGTGAAATTAACTCCACGAATTACACGTGTTGAGTAGTCGTTGGAAGCACACTTGTAGACAGGAAGTGAGATATTTAGACCGGTGTGCTTATGACTTACTGATTGGCTTCTCCTCGTGGGTTTTCCATAAGTTACTTGGCCTCTCCTGGTGAGATTCTCATAAAAATATTGTCTCGGCCCCTACCATCCTAGTTTCATTTGGGTTGCTAAACACTTTTTGACCCGAAATGCCTGAGGATGAGCAAGATATTTCAAGAAAGGAAAAAGGGCTTAAACTTGAGAGCTAGAAACCGTTACTGCACTACTGCATCACTGAGAAACAAAACACTCTGGCGTGCTGGAGAAGAAAGCCACTACGGCTTTCTGGCTGAAGAAAAGCCACTACGGCATTCTTGAGGAAAAAGCCGTTACTGCTTCATGGTGGAAAAAGCCCCTAAAAATTCGAAATAGCTGTTTAAATATCTTTGTCCCTTCTCCTTGGGTCACTTCCTGGCATGCAAATCTCGACGCATTCGATGCGAATTAAATAAGTCAAGTCGGCAACACGCGTTACACATTGCCAGTTTAAATTAAACTGCTCAAAAATTTAAAACACTGTTTTAAGCTACACTGCTCAAAAATTGAAATCACTGCTATAAACATAAAAATGTAATAAAATATAAATTATAGGAAGAAAAGCAGGGTCGTAACATCTTAAAATCTAAGAAAAAATGAATGTTACAATGTTCCTTCCCTGCCTCTTTTAAATTTGGAAGTCGTTTGGCTCCGCCGATGATGATCAAACTTCTGAATGTCATTCATTATGAAAAAAAGGTATTTTTCATTTTGTTTGTTTCAGAATCTCAGTCCTGGTATACTATTTTTTGTATTCCTTGCGGAACACTTATGAGATCACTTAGGTGTCCGTCTCTCCGTTTGTCTGTCTGAGAGTTAAAATTTTGGCACAAATATAGGAATAGGAGAATTAAGGGGTTAGTTTTGGCGAGTGAAATCGGAAGTGAAAAAAAAAATACCAGGTCATCGAGTGGGGTGTCAAATGAAAGCTTGTGAAAACACGAGTTCAAAAATATAAGATATAATACTTGCGTACACTATTCTTTGTATTATTTTAAAAAAATTGCCAAACATCGTTGCGGGGATACAACGATTTTTGGCAATTTTTCTTTTACACATACCAGGTGTACAAGTATGAAATGCGGATTTCAGACAACAGATGGTGCACCAATGCAGTTTGTGCTATAAAGATTTGACACTGCGCCATGTTGTCGTGTCATCAACAAGTGTCAGACGTGCACGAGTGATAAATTGGAAAAGTGTGTGCATAGTGTTGTGTTATTGTGTTCAATATGTCGAAATTTATACCGAACAAAGAGCATTCGCGGACAGCATTATTTTTTGTTTTCATTTGAAGAAAACTGCTGTTGAATCATACCGATTACTTCGAGAAGCTTATGGTGAACATACTCCATCGCAAGATACGTGTGAACGATGGTTTCGGCGTTTCAAAAGTGGTGACTTCAATGTTGCCGACAAGGAACGTGGAAAACCGCCAAAAAAATACAAGATGTGGAATTGCAAGCATTGCGAAGATGATTCGCAAACACAAAAACAACTGGCCGAGCAATTGGGCGTTAGTGAACAAGCTGTTTCCAATCGGCTACGAGAGATGGGAAAGATTCAGAAGACCGGTAGATGGGTACCACATGAGTTGAACGACAGGCAAATGGAAAAGCGCAAAAACACGTGTGATATTTTGCTCGCTCGGTACAAAAAGAAGTCGTTTTTGCATCGTATAGTTACAGGGGATGAAAAGCGGATTTATTTTGAGAATCCCAAGCGCAAAAAATCATGGGTAGACCCAGGCGCACCATCCACATTGACCGCAACACCGAATCGCTTTGGCAGAAAGACAATGCTCTGTGTTTGGTGGGACCGGAGGGGCGTGGTCTATTATGAGCTGTTAAAAGCTGGGGAAACGGTTAACACTAAACGTTACCAACAACAATTGACCGATTTGAACCGTTCGCTGCTTGAAAAAAGGCCAGAATACCGAAAGAGGCAACACAAAGTCATTTTTCTTCATGACAATGCTCCATCACATACGGCAAAACCAGTTCGCGACACGTTGGAAGCACTCAGCTGGGAAGTTCTATCCCATGCGGCTTACTCACCAGACTTGGCTCCTTCCGATTACCACCTGTTTGCATCGATGGGTCACGCACTTGCTGAGCAGCGCTTTGGTTCGTACGAAGATGTGAAAAAATGGCTCGATGAATGGTTCGCAACAAAAGGGGAAGATTTTTACTGGCGTAATATTCACAACTTCCCCGAAAGATGGGAAAAATGTATAACAAGCGATGGAGCATACTTTGAATAAAGCACTTTTTATCATTCTTCCGAATTTAACATGTTTTTTTAGAAACAAAATCCGCATTTCATACTTGTACACCTGGTATACATAGTACTTTCATGAATAATTTGAAATAATAACGAATACCCAAAAAAAAAAAAAAAAAATTACGGAGCTATGAGCCATCAAGTAGGACCCTCTTTTGAAAATCCTTGCTGATGGTGTACTTATTTTCTCTGTCAGCATCATCTGAAAAATAAAAGTAATTTTTTTCTTATTTAGAAAGGTAATAGTTAAGATGTGGCATAGGAACAAAATTTTTAAATTTTTTTTGTAGAAATGACAGTTGCTTGAAAAAATTAGTTTCGAAAAAAAAAACGCAAAAGAAAAAACAACGTCTTAAAACCAAATAATTTTTTAAATTACCTTTAATCTGCGATTCCTGGACCGTACATGGACTTTTATTGTTGCCGCGATGTCCTTCGACTCCTTTTGAGCAGCTCTTTTCAATTTTCTGGCGTCTTTAGCCTCCTGTTGGGCTTTTATGTTGGCTATAGATATTCGTTGAGAATCCAAGTTCTCGGTAAATCGCAGCGCGTTTGGGCAAATTACAAGGTTTAATAATTGCATCATTTGTAATACACTAATATATTCATTATTAAATATACTAGCTGCAATATAAGATGTAATCTCAACAATTTTTGAGTCACTGTAATGTAGTTTTAAAGCCATCGACCAAATGACAGCGTTTAGACCTTCGTTGTCAAAGCTTTGATCGCTCGTGCCGGTCCGATCGCTACCGAGTTTCGGGCCGACTCTCTGCCGCGCTCACTTCTAATTGCTATACCTTCGGAAATAATTTGAATTTTGAAGTGGTTAAACGTTTAAAATATTCTTAAAAGTATAAACAATTTATCTAGCCAAAAAAAAAAAAATAAATCGATTTTTTCAAAATCTCAAGGAGGTGTAACCTCTTAATACGAGGGCTGCCTTTTAAGTTTTTGTAAACGACGAAGAGATGGCGCTATTGAGATGTGACATTATTATTGTTCTGAAATTTGTGATTGTTAAAACAGTGACAGTTTAAAAATTGGCAGAGTAGTTTGTTGGAAATTTCACGTAAAGGTTTTCATTGGATGATTTTTTACGAGCTTAGTAAAGGCCTAACTCAACAATAATGCCCCGAATCCCTCCGTTCAACTTGGTAATAAATCACCCTTAAAAAAGACTATTTACAGTTGGTTTACAGAATTTCGTCATGGTCGTGCTTCCGCGTCAGCGAAGAATTTCGTGAAGGTCGACCAAAATTGGTTGTTGTTCCAAAAAATATCGATGCTGTGCGCAACATGAATGTTGCGGCATATGACTTACCGTGAGTTAGGGGCATCCTTGGACATATCAAAAACTGCAGTACATTTAGATTTTGCATGAATATTTACCTGTGAAAAAGAGCTGTTCCCGATGGATTCCGCATAATTTGACCGAAACTCAAAAACAGGCTCGTGTCGATATATATATATATATATATATATATATATATATATATATATATATATATATATATATATATATATATATATTCGTACGAACCAGAAACTAAGCAGCAGTCAACTGTTTGGGTGTTCCAAGATGAACCGAAACCAACAAAAGTGGTTCGTTCGCAAAGCACTTCCAAGGAAACGATTGCTTGTTCCTTTGATTATACTGGACATGTTGCAACCAATGCTTTAGAGGAACGAAGAACATTTAATCATGATACAACAATTTGTTTGCCAGGAGTCATCGATGAAATCAGGAAAAAACAATCGAAAACTGCGCATCATCTTCATCATCACCAGCTCTCACACAGGACATCAAACAATTGATTATTTGAAGGAGAATAACATTGAATTAATGTCTCATTGGCCGTATTCACCTGATTTATCGCCTAACAACTGCTTATTGTTTTACGAGGGTTATTCATCAGTTTTTAGCCTAGCATAGAAAGAACAAGCAATCCTTAAACACAAAAACTCTTTGTTCAACGTGATCTCCTTTCAACTTTATACACTTAGTGCAACAATTATTAAGTAACTCTAGATTTTTCAACAAAAATTGTTCATCTTAGTTTACAAATCAGTCCTTGACAACGTTTATTCCTTGAATTGTTCTCCCTTCAATGTTTTTTTTTTCAGTTTTGTCAATAGGTAATAATCCGAGGGAGCTACATCAGGGTTATAAGAGGAATGATCAGTCAGTTCAAAACTTAGTTTGTTTATTTTTCTTGCAATACTAGTAGTGATTTGTGAGCAAGCACAATATCCTGCAAAAACAACACCCCTGCAGACACTTTTCTTCGGTATTTTTCCATAATTTTTTGGCGACGTTTGAATATGAATAATGAAGAATAATATTCTCAAGCCACTTTTTTTGCCGTGTTCCAAGTAAACAGTAACAAGTATCCCATCTTTGTTGCAAAAAACGGAAGCAAGAATTTTTCCTGCGGATTTCTGTAAGCGAAACTTCTTGGGGCGAGGCTAGACACTATGTTTCCGCTCCTCTGACTGGTCTCTTGTGTCTGAATTATAATGATATACCAACGTTTCTCATTTCTTATACCTAAATCAGGATGGACGGAGTTAATAACACGTTCGTATGAAATGTTCACAGTCCCTGCCCTATGTTTCGGCCAAATTCGTCGATTTTCTAAAATGATTTCATGCAGTGCGCAAGCATTCTCTGGTAGATACAGAGACAGGTCTTCCAACCCGATGTTCAGCACTCATGTCTGTTCTTCAGCCTTTGAAATCTTCAACTCAATTCTTGATAGTGGCATAGAAAGACCATTGTCCTTTTACGATATTAAACATATCGTCAGACAGGACAGGTACTTTATCGCCAATCCATATTGGATTTCACTAAATTTACAATTTCAGATCAGTCATATCTTCTTCAAAAATTCACAGTAAATACCACAATAAAATTTGTACAACCAAACTTTTTTGTATGTTTTTACTAAATTCTACTATTCATACCAGCTGCAGTTTTGACAATGAAAAGTGGTCTAGGCTAATTAGTTTTCAATAATTGTAGTATTAGTACAGCGATTATATAAGAGCTTATTTAATGTTTACAGCGTTTATGTAAGTTAATTATTTCAGGGATTTATTCTTGTTTGGTGTAAATTACTACAGTTAATGGTTTCTTGATTAAGATAAAGGAGTAATTACCAAAACCAGTAAATTAATTGTATTTTCAAAATAAACTACAGTTCTTTTGATATTTAAAATTTATACAGTAAATGGCTTCAACCTAGTAAAGCTAGACATAGTCTAGAAATGCTCTTTTTCATATAATTTCCTTTGAAACTCAGATCACTACAACATAAAATAAGTTTTAGAGAACAGAAATCGAGCGGAGATGAGATAGAAACGACTTGAAAATGTTTTGGTATTTAAGAGGTAATAAAAAGAATTGTTAGCGCGCCCTATTCTCTTGTTTGTGGGAACTTGATTAGAAGTTATCTGATAATTACCCAGCTTATGTTAGATATTTATGTGAGGAGAATGGTGGAAATTATTAATTTTTTTTTAAAAGGGTAAATTCGAAAGGTTTCTTGTTAATTGGGAAACTTTCCTATTATGGAGACGAATTGAAAAATAACACTAAAACGTATTACTAACTTTTTGTGTATTTAAACTGTTAAAATAAAGTGAATCTCAACGTTGTCCTGTAATGACTTATAGTTGAGAAAAAATGTAGTGTGAGAATACATGTTGAAAGCCGAGGATTCAGCAGAATATCATAGTAAAATTTTAAAACATCCTATTTGACAGCTTATACGAAAGATCCAACACCTTAAAAAAAAAAAATAGAAGATCGTCACTCGCAGAAGATACCAAAAGAAGCGTTACATCCTAAGACTCCAAAATTCCGTGCCTCTATAAACTTTCGAAAAACATATAATTATTGGAAATCTTTAAAACCTCGGTGTTTTAAGGGAATTATGCTACGACATTTAAAAATGACCTACAGGAATAATAAAACATGTTGGATGACTGAGGACATTATGACAGCCTCTCCTAAGCAAATTTCGCAGTCTTATGGGACTCCATTCTACTATGTTACATGCTGTTACAATAGAGGTTTTCACGGATGGTGGAATGTAATATATTAAAATTCCGGGTTTCAATCCCTTCGTCTAAAAATGCATTTGCACGACGTCTCACCAAAATCTCATTTGGCATTTTCAAGTGCTCTTGCTGCTGCTGCTACTCGATACTGTGATCTTGAGTAATATATTAAGAAATTGTGCTGATTTGGGCTGCAACCCAAATCTGAAAATGGATTTCAAAAAAATTTCAGAAAAACTGAAGTAAAAATGTAATTTCCT
The DNA here is from genome assembly GCA_019049505.1 of Pachyrhynchus sulphureomaculatus. NCBI lineage: Eukaryota > Metazoa > Arthropoda > Insecta > Coleoptera > Curculionidae > Pachyrhynchus > Pachyrhynchus sulphureomaculatus. The sequence goes on along the minus strand of CM032452.1, from coordinate 64,886,555 downwards.
AATATAACCAAAAATGTTCTCTCTAATAATAATAATCTTATTCTACCCCAAAAAACCAACAACTTTTGTAGGAAAAGTTTTTTTTATGGCCTCAATTTTCTGAGATATTTATCACAGCGTATTTGCCATATTTTGGATATTCGACAATTTTTTACTCAAAAACTAAAATTTTTACAGAAATCGTGTAAGAGACAAAAATACTTGCTTTTATCCATAAAATTACCATGAATTTTTAAAGAATTTTTGAAAAAAAAATCGTAAAAAATAATGAATTGTTAAAAAGTGTTTCAAAATTCTGAAAAAATTCACGGTGTAAACAAGTATTTTTTTGTCTCTTACATGATTTCTCTAAAAGTTTTAGTTTTCGAGTAAAAAATTGTTGAATATCCAAAATCTGGCAAATACGCTGTGATAAATATCTGTGAAAATTGAGGCCATAAAAAAAACTATGAATGAAAGACCGCAGTCCTGACACGGAATTTCATATACACACCTTGATCTTCTAAGGCTATAATCTCTTTTGGTGTAGGTAAAATATCTTTAATTTTTTGATTCGTTGTGGTAATGGTCTCAATTTGGTGTTTTCCTAGAAGTCTTCCTATTTTGTCTGTGATGCCTTTTATATATGGGAGAAATGCTTTTGTAGTATGTCTTTCTTTCCGGTTTGTGTTGTTTATTTAGGGCCCGCCGGATCGTGTTTTGACTGTATCCATTTGAAAGTAAAACGTTTCGAAGGAGCTTGGTTTCTTGTTGAAAATGTTCCTTGTCTGTTAGGGTTTCTGATCGGTGAGCTAAGAATTTGGTAACGGAGAATAGTTGGGCTGGATGATGATGTGAGCTATATATATATATATATATATATATATATATATATATATATATATATATATGTTATATATATATATATATATATATATATATATACATGTATATATATATATATATATATATATATATATATATATATACATGTATATATATGTATATATATACATGTATATATATATATATATATATATATATATATACATGTATATATATGTATATATATATATATATATATATATATATATATATATATATATATATATATATATATATATATATATATATATATATATATATATATATACATTATATATATATATATATATATATTATATATATATATATATATATATATATATATATAATACAATATATTTGTTTTTTTAATAAGTGTGATGCATATTCCTATAACGTCTCTATTTGGTGTTTTCCTAGAAGTCTTCCTATTTTGTCTGTGATGCCTTTTATATATGGGAGAAATGCTTTTGTAGTATATGTCTTTCTTTCCGGTTTGTGTTGTTTATTTAGGGCCCGCCGGATCGTGTTTTGACTGTATCCATTTGAAAGTAAAACGTTTCGAAGGAGCTTGGTTTCTTGTTGAAAATGTTCCTTGTCTGTTAGGGTTTCTGATCGGTGAGCTAAGAATTTGGTAACGGAGAATAGTTGGGTTGGATGATGATGTGAGCTATATATATATATATATATATATATATATATATATATATATATATATATATATATGTATATATATATATATATATATATATATATATATATATATATATATATATATATGTATATATATATATATATATATATATATATATATATATATATATATATATATATATATATACAATATATTTGTTTTTTAATAAATGTGATGCATATTCCTATAAACTTCTTACCAAAATGTCCAAAGAGTATGTTGAAAATGCCTGACTTACCTGAAACAAAGAAATTTCTAGTGAGAAAAATATTTAATTCTAAGCAGTCCAACGTTTTTAGATTTGAAAACATTGGATCTAATTGGCATTCTAAAAATTTAAATAATATGGTTTAGTTCTAAGATTACAGGTTATGTGCGTTACAAACATATTTTTAAAATTCAGTCTTAAATTAAGGAAGTAATGAGAAAAATAGATAATGATAAAAAAGGTCTAAATCGATATTCCGAAATCAAATTTAGGAATATCGTTTGTTACTTGATTGGTCACTACAACAGAAAGTCGAGAAATTTTCACATGCAAAATGACCAACAAAGATCCCATGAATGCTATATTCCATGTCTTTCCTCCTACGACTATAGTTTCTGAGCCTATACTTTTCATCAGGTAGGCTTTAGGTAACGGTATCAATCGTGAAGATCCGAGTACTATGGAGGGTCAAGTTGGAATGACTCTCGCTGGCTTATACCAATCATGGTACCCTAAATAAACGAGATACTACTCGTTGGGCAAGATACAAGCTCTTGCGCCATCTGTTGAGATTTTCGAACTTCGAAAAACTGCTCAATTATATAAACCTAACTTTGTTAGGAAGGATAAACTAAATCGATATTCCGAAATAAAATTTCGGAATACATACTCAACGGTAGATACGAGGGCTACCTTTTAAATTTTTACAAAAATTTTACAAATCGTTTTATTATTTCTCTCGCCTTTAAGATTTATATAATTTTACATACGTTCGAAACAATTCTCGAAACATTTTTTCCACTCTGGTGGTGAAAATCGCTGTCCACGCATTTTTTCTTAACATTCGGGAACAAAAAAGAAGTCGTTAGGCGATAAATCAGACAATGAGACATTAACGCGATGTTTTTTTCTCCGTCAAAATAATCAATTGTTTGACGTGCTGTGTGAGAACTGGCATTGTCATGCTGAAGAATGATGTGACGTTTTCAGTAGTTGTACCTGATTTCATCGATGACTTCTGGCAAACAAATTGTTATATACCATTCACCATTAACTGTTCTTCGACTCTTTAAAGCAATGGTTTTAACATGTCCAGTATAACCAAAGAAATAAGCAAGTATCCTCGTGAACGAACCACTTTTGTTGGATTTGGTTCATCTTGGAACACCCAAACAGATGATTGGTGCCTAGTTTCCGATTCGTACGAATACATCCAAATTTCATCTCCTGTTACGAAGTTGTATACGGATTTTGCACGACCATGACGAGATTCTGCAAACCAATTGTAAGCAGTCTTTTCTGATGATGATTCATTACCAAAAGTTGAACGAAGCAATTCGAGGCATTGTTGTTGAGTTAGGCCTTTATTAAAATCGTAAAAAATCATTCAATGAAAACCTTTACGTGAAATTTCCATTTGTTCACCAAACTGTTTTTTTTTTAAATGCTCACTGCAATCAAATTACTTGGTCAATTTCTGAGTTGCCATTGTTTCCAGAATAACAAATGTCAAATTTTACAACAATGGTAATGTCACATCTCAATAGCGTCATCTGTTTGTGAAAACTTAATAGGCGGCCCTCCTAAGAGCGCAACTATTTGTTTTCATTTCACGAAAATTCGTTATTTTTCATAGCATTATTAGGCAGTCTCAAAAGAGGGATATTACTTTGGCCAGTTATATTATCACTAGTTTAAATAAAACAGTTGATGGTTCCTTTACGTAATTTACTAATATTCACAGTTACCTTGACCTTAAGTTTCATTATCTAGAAAAAGTGGGATTGAGAATATTGTGAAAACGTTTTTTTTTTCGGTGTTAACATCGCTCGCTTAATTGTTGCAATTTGTATTTAGTTTTAGATAACATAATTCGCCGAAAATAGCACTATTCGAAGCCTTGTAGAATTCTATCATGAACTGTTTTCAATAAAACTGTTCGTTTTAATTATAAATACATGCCGTACCAATTTTCCCAATAATTTCTAAATTGTTTATTTCTATTAAGTGAACACTTTTCACATTTTAGAGACGGTTATCATCATCAACTTATACTGTTCATTGCTGAATGAAAGCCTCCCTCAAGTCTTGTCACCTTCTTCTGTTCTGAGCCACTTGTACCCAATTTCCAGCAACTCTCTTCAGATCATTAGTCCACCGACTTGGTGGTCTAACTCTACTTCGATAGGCTTCGGATCTTGGTCTCCACTCTATAATTTTTTTTGTCCATCGTCCATCCTTAAACTTAGCAACATGCCTATCTCAGTTCCATTTAAGATGTAGAGAGTATCGGCTCCGTACCTACGAACGGGTATTACGCATCTGTCAAAAAGTTTTCTTTCTAAATACATCGCAAGATTAGATTTAAATATCGCAGTTTACCATATGCCGCCATTTACCATTCTCCGCTGAATTTCATGTAATTCGTTGTCTGACTTCATGTCCAGGTATTTATATCAGTGTACTTGCTCGATCTCCACGTTCAGTTTTATAGTGTTGTTTAATAAAAGATTGAGTCTTGGATAGATTGATTGTTAAAACCAACCCTTCGTGAAGCTTCTTGAAGCATGTGCAGCATAGGTTGTGCTTCTTGCATATTGTCTGTTGTTAAGACAATATTGTCGGCAAAATAAAGGTGATTTAACTCTTCACCGGCAATGTTAAGCTCCATTTTTTTCCACTTTATTGATTGTAGCATACTTTCTGGAAGTGTTACGAAAAGCTTGGGAGAGAGCATATCACCCTGGCGCACTCGTTATCGTTGATGAATACGACATTTAGCAAGCGCTTCCAAGAGTCTCTGCTGGTTTACAAAATCAAAAACTTTTTCGAAGTTCACGAATATGAGCATTAGAGGCTTATTATATTCTATAGATACAGAGACAATAAACCACAAAAAATATTTTAATTTTCAGTTACCGTCCCTCTTTACAGGTGAACCATGAATTCCAGTCTTATTGTGAGTTGTTCTCAAAACGACAAATCTCAGAAATGGTTCATTTGATTTTTCCGAAATTTTTTTAGAAGCTTGCAGAAAAGCTATCTGCAAGATTGTTTTATGGAAGTGCAGATTCTAGTTTGAAAATATCAATAGAAAAGTATAATTTTGGGAAAAATATTTTTTTTCCCGTCAATAAAAAACTTTTGCACATTATTTAGTCAAGTTTTATTTTGTGTCGGCTGACAGTTTTCAGGAAAACATGCAAATAATATAAACGTGCAATTTTGGACAGGTTTTCATAGGAGGGTTAATTCTACATCAGTTTTCAAGTTTTCTAGTTTAAACACCATCAAAAAAATGAGTAAGTTTCGATTTAACCTGAAGCTTTCTTTTAATGTAAACCAATCATTCGAAAGTAATACATTTTTCAAGTAGGTTAAGGTTAGATATTTAACCATTATTATTCTATGTTGGGAATGTGGAATTTTTGGCCCAATGACACTTCTCAATATATATTATCACTACACCAAACACTTTTTTTTGCATTCTACGCACGTTTCGCTAACCATGTTAGCTTCATCAGGAGCGATGATTGACAATCCGATAAGAGATATCCTCCATGCCTAAAACCTGCCACCAGATCACATAACTCTAACTGAGAATGGGCTCTCCTCTTTCTCCAGCTATTGCAAACATATTTATGGAACGCTTCGAAAAACAAGAGATTCATACTTTTTATCTCAAACGAAAACTCTGGAAACGTTACGTTGATGATGCTTTCATAATTCGGTCATATGGTCAAGAATCTCTTTAGAATTCTCTCTATCATCTCAACTCTTCACATTTAAATGTCCACTTTATATTTGATATTGAAAATTATAATACCCTTTCTTTGCTAAATATTCTTATTAATCGAATGTCAGATATGATTCAGCGCCACTAAGTATACAGAAAGCAGAATCACATGGATATTTATGTGCTTCTTCTCCTTACCTCATCTCCATGTTTTTGAAGATTAGAAGAAGCACATCAGCCCTTAACTCTTAAATTTCAGGTCTGTAAATGATAAAATTTTCCTTGAAAATTAAAGAGTCTCTAGTATTCCATGTAGCTGTGGTACCTATATCAGCAAAACGAGCAGAAAAATATGTACTAGAATTAAAGAACATCAAAGAGCAGTACATAACTTTTCCACTTCAGCCTTGCAAAGTGTCAGCATGAAACAGGATATCCGATTTTCTTTCACCAATCACAGATTCTTGCAACAAATTTATATTTCAATCCTGGCAAGCTTCGGGAGTCCATCGAAATATCTAAACATCTCAACAAACTTAACTGGTCTCTGCCTCTCATCAATCTGGGAATATATCATCCATGAAGCCTCCCTTCCCCCCTGTCCACTAAAATGAAAGCTGTGTGTAAGCGAATTAATTCAGTTTCGTTCTAAATTCCAAAGAAGTCAATACTTCTAACAAGCTCTGAAGAATCCCATAGGATCATCGGCGAAACGTCAGCATCACACTTTCAATCAACACCGGAGAATTTCAGACGAACTATACCTACAATTTTTAAAATGATTACAATTTAAAGACGAATATATAATATAAAATATATAGGCTTTTTACAGCCTCTAACAAATACGTTTTCAACTCAAATATAAAGACATGCAAGATAAATCAGCCAGAGATTTCAAAGGGATTCCATTTTAACCGTAACAAGTTCAAGAGACTCATTTAACTTTTTGATATTTTCCATATATTTTTCATTTGTATGCATGAAGTTGAAAATTCCTGATAAAACATGCACACGTGTTTGTGCTTGCAACTTTGTTAAATTGAGTCTTCACTGTTGGAAAATATAATAAGAAATTTACGCTTCATATACATAAAAGAATCCATTGTGAATATGAATTCTTTAAAATTGTTATCTGGCGAAAGCAATATCTTTCATTGTTTTTTCTAATATTGATTTAAGGATACGTTTTATTATATTTTGCTAGTTTAAAAGATATTTGAAGGTATTTAGCAGTTTTCCTCATAAAGCAATAGCAGACCAATGTTACTGTTTAATTTTTAACTAAGTTCAAAAGAGTAGGTTGTCACTTCGACAGGTACGTTTATCTCTCTCTCTCCTTTTCTCAATCCTTTCACCCCAATAGGAGCATCGGTGACACTATACAGTTGCTATCTCAACAGTCATTCTCCAGGCATCTCGATCCTGCGCGACCTGATTTGACTTGTGCATACCCATCCAAGGAGAGACCTTACTTGGTTGGATCATCTTGTTAGAGACCGTGCCCTCATTCTTCTACCTTCCCCGTTAATACAAGATTTTCCATGGCATCCACTTTCTTCATAATGCGACCAAAATATTTCAGATAATGTCTATTAATTCTATTTCAAACTCGGTCATTTATACTAAGCTCTTCAAGAATAGATGCGTTAGTACTGTGTTCGGTATATGATACTCTGAGGATTCTTCAATATGCCCACATCCCATGTTTTCGATGCGTAAGTTGCCATAGGGAATGTAAGGCTGGATAACTTTACTTTGTGCTTTTTGTAACAGCTGGATTTTTCAGATCTTAGTGAGTCTGATCGTCGAGTTTCTAGCCATAACCAAACGTCTTCTTACTTCTACTTTACAACCACCATTGTTAGTTATGAGGATCCAAATAGTTGAGATGGTCTACAACAGTGAAACCAGCAATTTCCTTTATGTGTGACAGATCTTCATTACGACTAACAATCATTACTTTGGATTTCGCGCTATTAATTGTTAATCCATAGTTTTTGCTAGCGATTTCCATGGGCTCCATAATTGATTCTAGGTCTTGCATTGAAGTTTCAAGTATAATAGTATCATCCGCATATCTAAGGTTATTTAGCTTTTTTCCATCGATTGTCACACCCCCACTCCAGCCATCCACAACAGGCCTCATTATATGTTCACTGTATATGGTAAAAAGAATGGTATGTTTATGGTATTGTTAAAATGTCGTTATATTCATCTATGTTGCTCTATGTATATATGTCTGTATGTTAAATGCAAATTATAACAAAACTTCCTGACAAATCCTATTGAAACTTTGTGTGTTCAATCAAGTACTTTTTAACTCAGGCTATAGTAAAAAAAATCTTTCAAATCGGTGTTGTAGTTCAAAAGTTATCTTCTGATTTTTGACAGGAGTCCAAAAATTAAAAATTTCGCGTCAAACCAAACAAAAATAAAATCGGTTAAATAGTGAATAGAGAGATAAGCCAGCTTATCCACCTACTCACCTTCCCGAGAAAGGTAAAGCGGGTTGGCAGGAAGGCTGGTGAGTATGGAGATGCGGGCTGTATATCAAGGCTATTTGTTCTCACAGTGTTTTTACAATACTGTTTGTCAGAGACCTACCTAATTTCAGCAAACTCCTTACCCTTTTATTTATAAATTAAAAAATATATGTAAGAATCTTCGTTTAGCCTTCATCACTAAAGAGATGGGAATGAAACTAAAATTTAGAAGAAATTAAACCGACTTCAAAAAAAAGCCTAAGGTAATACCACAGTAAACCCAGTACAGTAGTGAAACTATAGGAAAGTCAGGTCTTAGTTTTCCAGAGGTCACGTGGCCGTCCGCCCTGTTAAAAAGGAGACCAGCGGGAGATTTTAAATAGAAATAATGTTCCTGTGCAAAGTTTTATCATTTGAAATCATAGATGTTTGAAAATTTTTCATTTAATAATATGTTAAGTTAATACAGCAGGAGTAATATAAAAAAAAAATGGAGCGCTTTATTAGAAAAGAGATGAATACAAGTGAAAAATTTGACATAAAGGCCTTTTCAGAAAAAGTATTACAGATAAAAGTTATATCAAACTAAAAATAAATTTTTAAGCTTAGTACCGATGACGCGTGTGACGTCACAATGTTTATTTCTCCTCAACATCACAGATAGCAGATACGCATGTTTAGTTTTCAATCCATTTTTCCTTGTTATTATCATCAGTGTACTGATGAATTTATTGAAAATGTCTAATCTAAAAAATTATCGTGCTAGTTTCGTACCATTTTATACGAATACTACAAAAACAACTCCCGAAAAAATGTTTTTAAATGTACCACAAGATGTTAAACGTCGAAATTAATGGTTCCAAGCAGCACGACCTATAAATCCTAAAACAACATCAAATATTTTCTTCAGGGAATTTAATAGCCACATCAGATTTTGGGCTCAATGCTTTCTCGGGTTTATATAAGGCCCAAAAGTGGAAACTGAAACTGGAATCTAAATTTTTAAATACATATTTAAATTCAGCAAGGAAATTTATGTCCTAATACAAACCGAATGTTTCTATATCTGATTGGGCCTCATTGTAACTACAATAAAATCCGATACTTACAAGGATCTTTACCTGTGTTACTAGCCTTGGACACACGGAGCATTCTTTTCTCACAGATAAAATTATATGTATTAAACTAAACCCGACAAATTTGAAAAAAAAAATGACCATTCTAATAAATATGTTTTGAGATGTGACTTTATTAATGCGATTTAAATACCCTTTCTAATATAGAATGGAGAGTGCACATTTTAGAAAAAAAATATGTTTTATTTACATTGCACAAATTTTCAATTGGACAATTGATGACGCATTTGGTTGCTGCAAGACAAATCGGTGCTCTATAATCAAAAAAAGTCTTAAGAGAAATAGCTTCTCAGAATTATTTAATTTATCCGCGTACGATTTCTTACGCAATTGATATTCTTTAATTAAATCCCATACCTTGCAACATCTTTAGCGAAGAAGAAGAAACTCACTCCCGGCGTACTTTTTGAAATATTTTTACAATTGTCGACGGCACAACAATAAGCTCCTTTCCCCCTGATTATATAAATGGTTTGTCAAACTTTTCGATTCTCTTCACTTACAAACGTTTTTAATTCTCTTTGTATACAAACTCTCTCCTTCCTTCTGTCTGTAAATTTATATAAACTACAGTTACCTGAAGAACCGGTCGACAATACATTTCAAAAGACACATTCCGAGATCAGATGTAAACATTGAGCGCAGCCATTTTGAAAGAGGGACTCTCCGACGCATGTGCAGTCAAAATCTCGTAACTAATTTGGCGCTCACTTTCGCTACTGTATGGGGTTTACTGTGGTAATACTGTTTAATAAGTTTAATAGTTTTTTATTAGCGAGGCTCCTATTGGGCCATTTGCCAGCTCGATTACTTTGTATTTTTTTCAAATTACCTACACCTACCTGACGACGACAGTACGCAGTGCACTCAAGCGGTCTCCCATCCAAGTGCTATCCACGCTCAGCGTAGTTTAACTTAGGTGATCTGAAGAGAACCTGTCTTTTACTACGTGGTATGGCTGTTGCCACAAAGTTTAAGAGGTTAACACCTACCATGTTACAAAGAAAAAAAATAATCACCAAAAGAATCTTCGCTGTTGTCACTCTAAACGAAAAATTCAAGATTGTAAGTTTTTGTTGTAAATACTCAGTAAAGTGTAATACGTAAACACACAAAATTAAGAATTTCTGTGATATTTAAAAGGGCGATCGCAACTTTATAAACTAGTGGTGGATCAAGAATTCATTAAATTAAAACTAGTATTTGTGCTAATCGTTTTCTGTGGTTTGTAGATAGAGATCGAAGGCTTTAAGAAAAAGCGGGTTTGGCAACAGATTGGAAGCGAATAAAATGAACAAGGATTGTGGCGGCCCATCGCACAATGGGGCGAATGCGTTATTTTTCGGTCATTTGCTTATAACTTCCACATTTGTTATTGGAATAACTTCAAACTTAATACACATAATGTACGATTAATATATGTTCAGTATATGAAATAAAAATCATACTATATACTGTTATCGCGTGTGCGTGTGCGCGATAAAGCGTAATGATGATTATTTCAAAATACTAGACAACAAATTGAAAAATTTTTCGATTATATGAGTGCGAATAGTCATTTTCAATGTATTTTTGCCTGCTGAACACGAATCCGTTGTTCAAATTTGGCTACCGCGTCGTAATTTTGAGGAAAATGACGGAAATTTGCAAAAAAAACGACGGTTTCAAGGATTTTCATGACATAACACAGGCACAAATATTTTTCTCATAAATTTCGTTAATACTACGCGTAAGTATCAAACATGTAGCTTTAAAATGCCTTTTTATTTCGTTTTGGTACATTTTTTTTATTTTCGAGGTATAGCTAAAATTAGAAACACTGGTTGCGCTTACGCAGCATTAATATCATTGTCCCGTGTTACAATTGCCCTACGCATGCGACATGTAACGGAACATTAACCCATCAAAATACACTTATGAAGCTAATAATATTTCGAATATCAATTATCTGCTCTTAGCGTTACCCAGAATCAACGACGTGGACGTGACAGATATTTGATCCCACGGGGTGCTTGATTTTTGTGAGTCCCCTTGCCTCTCACATTTGTACTTCTTGTTTTAATCATCGTAATCTGTATCATCATCACTGAAATGTAATAGATGTTTTACATCTTCGGATAATTCTTTCTTCTTACGTTCCATCAATTTTCGCGAATTAGATATTATCGGATCTGAAGCAATCATCAAATTATTAAAAATATCTTCATTATTATATATTCGAGACATTCTTCGCGAATGGTTTTCTCTATATTTTCTGAAATATTTGTGATTTGCTTCCTGAGCATCTTCAGATAATTGCCCCATTGGCACGATTGCATTTGTTATAATATCGCTGCCATGAATAAATAACTTGTGGATTGTAGTACCATGGGTATAGTGATAAGTAAGATTCGAACTTAATCACGTTAATTTTTTTACCACTAGCGATTGCTTGCAATAGAACTCCAAATGTGATTATCAAATTTTCGTCTATACCTGTAATGGCAGCTGATAACTGTGGATTGGCAAAAAATTTCCTGGCAGTGTTGCCATCATTGGATGTACCCTTCCCTTGTTTTACAACTATATGCTACCGAAAGACCTAAATCGGGTACTTCTGCTCGAACGTCACAATCGCTTTTGGTCGCGAACATCCGATGCATCGTTTATAAGCTGCTGAATAGTTTTGATTCTGTGAATAGTTATCTTTACATGAATTATCTTTATGCTTTATCGTGCTCGTGATAATAAATTGTATGATTTTGATTTCATATTTCTGAAAAATATATAAATCGTACATTATGTATATTAAATTGAAGTCATTCCATTGACAAATGTCGAAGTTATGAGCAAAGGACCGAAAAAATGTCGCATTTGTCTCACTATGGCGCGCGATGTAAGCAAACACTCGCATTGAGATCGAAATTTCAAAGTAGTCAAGCCGCGTTGCCGAAAAGAGGCAACAAGAGTTTAATTGCCCTTTTTTTAGAAGTGTATATTTCATAAGAAATGAGGAGTATATCGTCATTTTTTTTCATTTCATTGGAATATTGCCCTAGAGAATGGCTGAGTGGAGAACAAGTCGGGGGAACTATAATGTCCATTTTTTTACCAAAGGGGGACGAAGGGGGATAAAAATAGGATATCTCCGGAAACTAGAGCCATTGCCCTATCAGATGGTGGAAAGCGCCATCTCATTCCACCTCATTCCAAAAACTTTATACATCTTTGAATATTGAAGTAAGAATAACTTTTTGTGTCGAATATGTCAAATGTTTATTAATATATTGTAGCACTCTAATGACGATACACTAAGATTAATTTGTTGTTTGAAACCTAATAAACAAGTTCTAGTAAGCGTTTAACTCATATTCGTAGTTATGTTGTCCACAGAGAATTTAGAATGTAATTTCTCGAATTACAGAAATTCCAACACTGACGAAAATGTCACACTTCAATGGATAATTTTAAGGAAGGCAGAAGGAATAAATTAGTTATAAACATATTTATGTATGGTATATGATATATGTTAAAGGAAAAAAATCGTCAATATTCGAAAAATACATCTTTAATTTTTTCATCCAATAACCGATTTTTTACGCCGTCACCCCAATGTGCGTCGCTCCCTAGCGTAGTACTTGCTTTCGGTGCAGAAGGTCTCGGGTTCTAATTCCGGCAGGTTCATATACTTATTTATTAATTTATTTAAGTATATTTGGTCTGGCTACGTACATATGTAGGTAGTAGTTGTTTGCAGAAATGCAATAACGTCCGTGGCAGCACTACCGCGTTGTCTAAAAGGCGATGCGAAATACAGAAATGTATGTTTCGGCACTTGGACAACCTTTGGATATAAAAAGGGTAAAAATCCCTACTCAGACGGGAAGGTAAACGATAAAAAAAGGTTGGGTGGTTATTTATTGCTGGACACAAGAGAAGTTATTAAGTTAAGTAATTGTTGAGGTTAATCGTGCCTTAAAAGATAGTAGTAAAATAAATATCTAGTACTTTGAACCTGTAAAATTTCATAATAGGCACATAGAGACAGATTTTAGATTAGTTAATAAGATTTTATGATGCACACAGAAAATCCCCTAAAAGAATCAAGTAAACACTTAAATAAGGTGCTAAAGTAATTTACAAAAGGGCATATGACCGTTCAACACTGTGTCTTGAAGCTGCATGGTCACTTAGGTGTCGTAACAAAACCAGAAATAGATATCGATGTGGCTTATTTTTTATGGGTCTAGCACACATGCTGCAGGGAAGAAGTCCCTAAAGCGCTGCAGGAGTGGCACATGTGTGGAAAAAGCGATTCACGTTGTTCTTGAATCGCTGTAAATTGTACTTGGTGGGAAACACAGTTCTGGGCAAATTATTCCAAAGGGATGATGTTCTCCCTATAAAAGACTGCTTGAAAAGCGTTGTACGAGGAGTAACAAGCTGAACCTCATACGGATGTGAAGTATTAGCGCGACGTGTACTTCTAACATGCACTACTTTGGGAAGAATTAAGCGGGCCACATCCTTCGAACACTTTCCATGAAAATACTTGTAGAATAGACTCAAGTCGCCAACCGTTCTTCGATGTTCCAGCGAATCAAGGCCGACGGTCAGTTCCGGGTCTCCAATCAGACGAACAGCTCTTCTCTGAACAGAATTCAACAAATGCAGTGTATTTTTGGGAGCGGAGCCCCAAACATGGAAGCAGTATTGTCGAATTTGAGCTTTGTAAAGAATTAACAGTTGTTGTGGAGTGTAAAGCTTTCTGGTTCGAAATAATATTCCCAACTTTTGAGAACCTCTCCTTGCTATGCCTGCAACATGTTCATGCCAGGACATATTTGCTCCCAAATTAACGCCCAATAAATTGAGTGACGATGTTAGAGGAATGGAGTGCCCCGACATAACTATGCCGGGTTCAGCAACGTTAACCTTTCTAGAAAAAACTGCCGCCTGGGGTTTTGTAGCGTTAAATTCCACTTGGTTACTGTCACCCCAAGATAAAATTTCTTCCAGGTCTCTGTTAAGTTGAATGACTTCCTGCGGTCTGCGGATATTCGTCTGAGTAGCCAATATCCGAGCATTCAAAGTGAATGAAGAGATAAGCGTACTGTCATCTGCAAAGCTGTAGATTGGATTCTCGGTCTTTTCCAGCAGTTCGTTAATGTAAATGAGAAAAAGAGTAGGAGACAGTATGGAGCCTTGAGGTACACCGGCGTCGATAGTGAAGGTGTTAGAAAGATATCCGTCGACTGCCACTCGTAAAGAACGCTCTCTGAGGAAACATGAGAGCCACAAACAGAACTTTTCAGACATACCTTGAATGCCTTGGATATGTCAAGAGCAACCGTTCGAGATTCTCCAAAGTGTTCAATTGCGTTGTTCCAACCGTGAGTTACATAAGTCAGAAGGTCTCCTGTTGATCTATTTTTACGAAAGCCATATTGATGATCGCTAATAATGTTGAATCCTTCAAGATATTTTAGAAGATGCTGATTGATAGCCTTTTCCATGACTTTCGATATTATTGAAAGCAGTGCGATTGGTCGGTAGTTATTTGGCAAGGACTTCTTGCCTTTTTTAGGTGTCGGCTGAACTGTGTCACAGTTTCCTTCCTGCTGGAAAGCAGGAAGAAAATATTCCCTTTCTGTAGGATAGGTTGAAAAGTTTAGTTCCCTCGCACAGTTTTTGAGAACTATCGCAGGTATTCCGTCAGCGCCAGAAGCTTTTTTGGTCTCTAGCTTCATTAAAATACCTTTTATGATACGCTGTCTGAAGACAATATCGGGCATCCTTGACTGCACTATGGGAATAGTAGGTGGTGAAGTGCTGAGAATGCAAAATTTAAAAAAAAACCTGAATAAGTTTGCAGGCTTGTTTAGTTCCGTTGCCTTAAAAAAGAAAGATAAAAAAAATATTACTATATTTTATTCCTATTAGGTCAAGAATTAGGTAATGGCATGCCATCTATGCATATCGTAAGTCATAAACATCTTATGAAGACGGAACGTCAAGTGCATCAACCATTTTCATACTTAAAAATTTCCAAGTCATCATAGCGTCGGGAGATTAGTTTGAGTTGGTAGTAGATAGGTAGGTAATGGACGTCTGTGATTTTTTTACGTTTTTTATTAATTTAATGTTGTAAATCGTGTAATCCACGTGGGCGAAGCCACAGGTATATGTACAGTCTGTCAAGTAAGAACGTGACCGCTCTTACTCTTTAAAAAATGTGTTTTGAGAAAATTTCTTGCCATCAATGTATTCTTTGATGCGTCAACAACGGCGCAATTACCTTAGTAAGTTCTCCGTTCGCCTTCTGCATCAATAATCACCTGGCATCTTCGAGGCATGCTGTCGATAAGATTTTTTGCAAACTCTGCAAATTTTTCAAATCTTGTAAGACAACTGAGTTAAAGTCCTCAGAGTCTTTCCTCTGAGCTTTCTTTATACAAGGGACCAAACGTTTTCAATGGGGTTGGCGTCTGGCGATTATGAGGGTCACTCTAGTATTTTATCGTGGGCCCAAGCGAATCGCTTCGCGACGTGATTTTAGCCCAGCAAAGGTATTCTGAACGTGCCTCGAAATTTACCACCATGAGCATGGTCGAATGGTGTGTGAAAACAAGACACGATTTGTTTGTCGACTTTCGGTGTAACTTTGCCTACTGAGGCACGTTCTTGCAAGTCGTACCGACTTTTTAATATATTTACCGGCCGTGGAATGTCATTTTAGGTCCCTTTGGATGGAAACAAAGAAAGATTGGCTCGAACCGACACACAAACAAGTGACTCATTTTGGATTTCACGTGATTTCGACGAAAGTTCGAAATCGACTGATACTTTTAGTAAAATGCGTCGTAGACAAAGGTTCCCTCTGCCGAATTTTGCTCAATCGCTAGAATCGCATCTATCAAAAATAAATTATCGCGGACACGTTCTTACTTGACAGACTGTGTGTAATAAATATGAATACAAATATTTAAATTCTATAATTATTAGTTGAATTTGCTTTATATTTTAAGCAGTGCAATAGATAAAAGTACTAGAAACTTGTCTCGCAATCTCTTTTTTCAACATTTATTGAACTAACAAATCAATAATACATAATCCAATAGCCTCTAGAATTTTCTGTGGTCTTGTTGAATTTTATTTCAGAGATATATTTTACGCTAGTTCAAACAGAATAAATTTCGCAAATACTTCAAGGTGTCCCAATCTCCACAGACTTTCAAAACACAATATATCTTTTCACAGAACGTTACAAATTTTAGTCAAATAACAAGTCTGGGGTCGTGATTTGATTTGATGATTAATATTTGCACGAACATATCTAAAAGTTCATTGAACGACAAGTTTAAAGAATTTATTTTCATAAACATTTTCTTTTTATGATGCGGAGTACATTTAAGAATAAATTTCCTTTATTATAATTTGGGCTTGACTAAATTGAAAATGTAAGCCCGTGTTCACATATAACCAAGAATATTTTAGTTCATGCATACAAATGACAAAATTTATGAAAAATGTCTTAAATTTCAACCTAATCTCTAAAATAAAAAAAAAGAAATTTCTTTACTTTAGTTAGTTTAACTCTTTTGGAAGGATGTCTTAGGTTAAAAATGATTCTAGAAAGTGGATCTTTGGCAAAAAAATTATGTTTTTTAGGTAATTCGAGATATGATCTGAGACATACACGTCCCACATTTGATTCATTCCAGGAAAAATTTGTTTTAACCCTACGGCAATAAAATCAATGCTAAACAAAATATTAATGTATATACATCTATAATACATAAAATGCAACGTCTCTCTCTCTGTCTGTCTTCCTGCCTGTCCGTTAGTGCGCTTATCACTGGAGAACCACTTATCCGATTTACGTACTTTTTTTTTAAAACATACATCTGTTCTCTGGACAGGCTCCGTTATGCAAAATTGAAATCTTTATTGAATATATGACTTTCCTCTGTTAAATGTTTAGCGTAATGTTATTTGTTATTTTTCATTCTATAGCTTTGTTTATGTTCATTTATTCTTTTATAAAAAGATCTGCCTGTTTGTCCTATATACGTATTGCAAGTGCCACAGCATAATTCATAAACCCCCGATTTATTTTCTCTTTTTGTTTTACTTTTATTATTTTTAATATGTCTAGCTAATGTGTTATTTATACGGAAAGCGATATTTACATGATTTTTATGGAAAAAATTTTGAATTTTATTAGTCAATTTTCTGGTATAAATGGGTGTCTGAAATTTTTCTTTGTTTAGTTGTTTGTACGGGTACACCAGTCCTATTGCTTTTTTAAATTGTTTTTTCATTAAAATATTATTATTATTAATAAATCGCTCCTGTACCCATTGTTTATACTAATTTGTTTTATAATATTTAATTCTTTCTGAAAATTTTCTTTCGTTAATGGTGTATTTATTAGTCTATGCAGGAAACTATTATAATCCCTCAAGTTCCTAAACTATATTCCTTTATTAAATTACATAAAAATAACTCACCAATTCGTCCGGTGGTTTCATAAATAACAGCGCCAGCTTTTTCTTTAACAAATAAATTGATTGAGGTTTTGACAAAATATTTTAAATTCACACCTAAATATAGTATTAAAAATAGTAATGAATTGATAGCAAAAACTAATCCGTTAATTATACTAAGTAACCCCAGATTTATATCGTTTGATGTACAAACTCTTTTTCCTAGTATACCATCATCAGACGCTATAATGCTGGTTGAAAGATTACTCAATAAAAATAATGTTAACCCAATAATTAAACAAGAAATATTAGACATCTTAACATTGTGTTTAAATTTGGCAAATACTTCAAGGTGTCCCCAATCTCCACAGACTTTCAAAACACAATATATCTTTTCACAGAACGTTACAAATTTTAGTCAAATAACAAGTCTGGAGTCGTGACAAATGTATTTGATGATTAATATTTGCACGAACATATCTAAAAGTTTATTGAACGACAAGTTTAAAGAATTTACTGGTTCCAAGATTACTCAATAAAAATAATGTTAACCCAATAATTAAACAAGAAATATTAGACATCTTAGCATTGTGTTTAGACCAGAATTATTTCGAATTTAACGGTAAGATTTATATAAGTAAGAAAGGTTTAATAATGGGAAACCCTCTTAGTCCAATTTTATCTGAAATTTTCATGGACCATTTAGAAGAACAAATCAGTAATTCTCAACTTTTTAAAAATTTCTTTTTATTGGTACCGGTAAGTAGACGATATATTGACTTGCTTTACAGGCACAGATCGGCAATTAAAAATATTTCTAGATTATATTAACCATCTTCATAATAATATTACTTTTACAACAGAAATAGAAACAAATAAATCGGTTAATTTCCTAGATTTAAAAATAGCAAATAAAATGAATAAACACGATTTTGAAATCTTCCATAAACAATGGGTACAGGAGCGATTTCGTAGATAATATTTTAATGAAAACATAATTTAAAAAAGAAATAGAACTGACCCGTACAAACAACTAAACAAAGAAAAATTTCATTCATTCACTAATACCGGAAAATTGACTAATAAAATTCAAAATTTTCCCCATAAAAATCATGTAAATATTGCTTTCCGCACAAATAACAAATTAGCTAGACATATTAAAAATAATAAAAGTAAAACAAAAAAAGAAAATAAATCGAGGGTTTACGAATTATGCTGTGGCACTTGCAATAAAACGTATATAGGACAAACAGGTAGATCTTTTTATAAAAGAATAAATGAACACAAACAAAGCTATAGAATGAAAAATAACAAATCGCATCACGCTAAACATTTAACAGAGGAAAATCATATGTTCAATGAAGACTTTAAAATTTTGCATAACGGAAAGAAAGGAAAATTACTGAATTGTTTAGAACAGGTAGAAATTAACCAGAAAAAATCCTCAGGTTTATTACTCAACGATCAATTAGATGGGGGAGGGTCTCCTTTATTGAACTGGGGCATTAAGGTAAATATTGTTAATGAATTTAGTACTTGTAATTAGGTAAACTATAAATTCTGTAACATACTTGGGGTTAGTTAATTTACATCGTACTCCAGAAGAAGACACAGTGTGTCGAAACAATTGTCAGCAATAATAAACATAAGTGGTGATCTTAAACATTTGTTTAAATTTTTATTCCTAGTTATTATGGATCTCCATCAAGTAACGGCTAAGTCAGTGCAGTAAACTGAATGTGATTTGCTTTTGTTTACGGCTTATTAGGGTATTAATTATTTTAGGTTTTAAGCCGTTATTGAGTGCTATATTTTTAATTATGTCCAGTTTTTTTTTGAAATTATTCTTACTAAGAGGGATATTGAAGGCTCCATGGATCATAGATCTATAAGCTGCCACTTTATGGGAGTGAGAGTCTGCTGGGATGGTGATATCTTAAAAGGTTGGTTTCCGGAAAATATCGAATTCTAATCTACTTCCATTCTTTTAAATTGTAATATCTAAGAAATTTATTTTATTATCTGTTTCCTGTCGTCCACATATCTAAGCTAAAAGAGAATATTTTTTGCGTGTTGAGATTTTAGAAAAGTTTTTTCAGTTCTGACATAAAAATTTCTGCTAGCAAAGGACTAAATGGGGAGCCCAAGGCAAGATCATCTCTTTATTTAAAAAATTCGAAAAGTTTCAATATATCTTGTGTTGTTATATTGATGTTGTTCTTGTTTTTGTAGTATAGTGTCAACAATTTCTAAATAATCTTTATCTGGGCTATTGGAGGACATGTTTGCTACATCGAATGAAACCAGAAGGGCATTATTTGGGATGGAGATATTTTTAAATTTATTTGTGAAGTCAATATAATTTTTTGAGTTGTATTTTGGATTGAATTGCGTTATTTCTCTAAAGATGGTGTTGAGATGTTTTGATATGCTTTTTAAAGGGCTGTTGCTATACAATCGTACTACACTTCTCCATTCCACATAATGCCCTTCTGGTTTCATTTGATGTAACAAACAAGTTTTCCAATATCCCACATTATTGACACTATACTACAAAAGAACAACATCAACGTAACAATGAAACAAGATATATTGACATTTTTCGAATTTTGAATAACTGGAATCTATTTCCAATTCAATAATCAATTTTTTAAACAAAGAGACGGTCTTGCTATGGGTTCTCTACTTAGTCCTTTGCTAGCAGAAATTTTTATGTTAGAACTGGAAAAACTTTTTCTAAAAACTCAATACGTAAGAAATATTCTCTTTTAGTTTAGATATGTGGATGACAACTTAGTATGTTTCCGTGTAAATGATGAAATTGAACAAATTCTACTTTAAATCATCTAAATAATATACAGTAATGGAAATAGATTAGAATTGGATATTTTCTGTAAACTAACCATTTCAGATGTCTCCCTCTCAGCAGACTCAATACACCCTAACTCTCATAAATTGGCAGCTTATAGATTTATGATCCATAGAGCATTCAATATCCCTCTTAGTAAAAATAATTTAAAAAATAACTGGACACAATCAAAAATATAACATTCGATAACGGCTTCCAACCTAAAATAATCGCTTTCAACTTAAGTTATCCCATAAAAGAATGCCAAGAAAGAAAGACATTCATACCTCTGACATATTATGGTCCTATCTCGGATAAAATATCTCAAGTTCTCATAGTATCCCGAAAAAAAAAACAAGAATAGCTTCAAAATAGGCTCAAAAATTATTCCACATATTTTTCAATACCAAAAATAAAACTAACAAACATAATAAATTAGGAGTTTATAAGTATTAAGGGTGCAATAGCTGTTACGTAGGCCAAACAGGACAGAATATGGAAGCAAGATTAGCATAAAATAATGCATCTTATAAGTTAAAAATGAAAAATCCCACTTTGCTAAACATTTTTTTCCTAATTTTAATTATTTACCAATACTCCATACGGCACCTAAAGTGTCAAAACTTAATTTCTTAGAAACAATCACAGACATTCAATGAACCATAATATAAATTTACTAAATAGTCAAGTAGACGTCGGAAATTCTGTCCTTTACCAACTTTTATAGCACCTAAGATACCCACATCCTTTCATTATATAAAAATAAATACAAGAAATCTGTCTTAGTCTTAGTTAAGCGATAGCGCATTGGTAAATCTTTACAAAAAATATATTTAGTATCAGTTACAAAGTAAATAAGTAATTGTATTGTTAAAATGTCACAAAGTAATGGACCAATTAATCAACTCTCTACAAGTTGTTTTAGGTTTTTAAATTTTGAATTCATTGTCTGTTTCTGCTTTTTGTTGTGACGGATAAATTATAATTCAGCTTCAAGAATATTGGGAATATAGTAATAAACGATCGCCATACTTCTTCAATACCTTCGATCTCTCTTGGTAGCAAGAAGAGGCTCTAGAACCTCGTGGATTTTAATGTTATATGGTTAAAAAATAATAATTACACCAACCAAAAGACTAATCTGCGACCTTCACTGACATTAAAGTTTTAAATTAATCCTTAAATTCCAAAGATAACCTTACGAAAAAACTTTGAAAGTTTAATCTTTCCTCAACACCTTATATTAATAATAAATAAAATGTTTCGATTAAAGAAAACTAGAATTCGTTGTTCCTTTCAGCTTTTTTGAAACATGGAAAATTGGTAACTTGCACTGTTACTAGTAGATCAGCCCTACAACAAAACTAAAGAAGAAAATTGAATTCAAAAGATTTTCCTAACTAATGTACTGTACTAAATAAATAGCACTGAGTGTCACCATGTGATTTTTTATAGCACAGAACAAACAACAACACGATATTTTTAAATTTAAAAAAAATCAGAAATACCGAACCAAACGCACCCTTAATTTGGATGACTATGATACACCCAATATTTTACTGTTGACAAATTACACCCCATTTAAGTATATGATACATTTTTTATAGAAAATTCTAAATTGCCCGCATAAGTTACTTCCAATGATTTACATGAGTAAAAAAATTTTAAGTCAACTGCTTATCGAACAAAAAACATGTTTAAAAAATGTATACTTGGCACTGAAATAAGTGACAACAAAAAGGTTATAATGAAAATAATAGCTGCGATCTTGGTCGATCTGGTTTGGAATTTAAATTTGAAGTTTATTTTTTAAAACCTTTGTTATTTCAAGCCACCAGCAAATTGATAGAAATAGAGAATTCGATTTAAGGTTCACGAGTTTTTCTTTTATGGAAATAGCACAAGCGCAGCAGAGAAATTGCTAAAGCCCTATAAGAGCGACGCGTATGCGGAAAAAGCCATTCACGTTCGTCTTACATTGTACTCCGTGGGAAACATAGTTCTGGTCCTCCATATAAAAGATTGCTCGGTCGTACCAGCAAGTTGTACAAGGTGAATATCATACGGCTGTGAAGTATTAGCGAAGTGTATTCCTAGCATGCACCGCTCTGAACCGAATCAAGTGTGCTGTATCCATCGAACACTTTCCATGATAATAATTGCAGAATAGACTTAACTCGCCAACCGTTCTTCGATGATCCAAGGAATCAAGGTTGCTGGTAAGTTCTGGGTCTCCAATCAGGCGAACTGCTCTCTTCTGATCAGAATCCAACACATGCAGTGTACGTTTGGGAGCAGATCCCCAAACGAGGGGGCAGTATTCCGTCGTTGATCAAATTTGAGCTTTGTACAGAATTAACAGTTGTTGTGAAGTGTAAAGCTCTTTAATTTGAAATAATATTCATAGCTTTTGAGAAGCTCTCTTTGCTATGCATGCAACATGTTCATGCCAAGACGTATTTGCTCCCAAATTAACGCCCAGCGAATTAGGTGACGATTTTAGAGGAATGCAGTGTTACGACATAACCATGTCGGGTTCAGCAAAGTTAACTGTTTCAGAAAAAACTGTCGGCTGTGTTTTGGTAGCGTTAAATTTTACTTGGTTATTGCCATCCCAAAATAAGATTTCTTCCAGATCTTTGTTAAGTTGAATTACTTCCTGCTCTCTGCAGATATTTGCATGTGTTGCCGATATTCGAACGCTTAAAGTAAATGAAGAGAGAAGCGTACTGTCATCTGCAAAGCTGTAAATTGGATTCTTGATCCTTTCCAACAGATCGTTAATGTAAATGAAAAAAGAGTAGGAGACAGGATGTAGCCTTCGGGCACACCGGCATTCATAGTTAAGGTACTAGAAAGAAATCCGTCTACAGCCACTTGTAAAGAACGCTCGCAGAGACAACACACGAGAGCCACAAATAAAACTTTTCAGACATACTATAAAACAGTAGCTTAGTTAACAATCCGCCATGCGAAACATGGTCGAATACCTTGGATATGTCAAGCGCACCCGCTCGAGATTCTTCAAAGTGTACAATTGAGTTGTTTTAAACATGTGTTGCATAAGTTAAAAAAATCTCCTGTTGATCTTTGTTTATGATGATATTGGATGATATGGAGACTTCTAATTCCTTATTTTATGGTATTTTTCTTCATGAGCTATAACTGTAACAGCCGCGCATGGGCAAATAGACATTTGGATAATACGAAACCAGTAGTGTTCCAATAATACATACTGGACTCGGAAAAATGATACAAGAATTGCAAATGTTTTTATTGATGAAGTCTAGAGGAATGAAACTGAGTATAACATATAGCTTCCTTGTTTTTTTTTCTAACGAAACCACATAAGAATCAATAAATTTTAATCGTTCCCCATAGGGAGACTTTTATTGTTCTTCTGAACACAATTAAGACGCCCTTGGTGCCTGCCATTTAATTATTTCTCCAATCAAATGTCATGAAGAGAGAAAGGCCTTTACCAGGCTGCACGTGATTTTTGACTGGTACATTAATTAATTTTTTAGCCTCCAACATAATAATTTCATATTGATGAATTTCCGAGCAAGGAACAAACTTTTAATTATGTATCGATTACTTAAAAAGAACTTCCAAATAACGTCCCCCAAAGAAGAAAGAAGTCTTAAAGTTTTAACAAGTTTTTTATAACAATTTGTTTTTAAAAAATCCTCAGATAAAGTGGATTATAATTGGGCTGTCGAAAATGCTGAAATCGCTGAAATTTAGCGGAGAAATTTAGATCCTTAAAATATAAAGTTATTTTTTTCAGGATGGATGGTTCCTAATTGATATAAAATGAAGGTTTTTACAAGATTTAAGGGTATTTATTTACGAGAATGTCATTTTATAAGCTAAAAGAAAAAGAATGATTAGATTTGAAACCTTTATTCATCAGTTTGATTTAAAAAAATGACTTTGATTATATCCATTTTTAAATAAACAAGAATCAAAAGACTTTCTAATTTTTTGATTAAAGTGATTGAAAATACTATAGCTACTACTCATACAACTCACATACAAACAATTGTTGTTATTGAATTGATTTGAACAACTATTTTAGAGGAAGCAGAAGAATGTGCAAGAATATTGCTATTCTTCAAATGTCTTGAAAATTTCTATATTAGAGGATTGTAACGTTTATGAAGTTTACTAGCCGTGCCGCAGCTCCGCTCGCGTGGACTTGATTCATTACTATCGTCACTGCTTGTTCCTTATGTTACCTAACGTAATAAAATATCTGCCATTATTTCCCCTTATTTCCCATTATTTCTCCTTATCTCCCATTATCTCTACATCATTTCCATTACCTAGGCTTACCTCTGCTCATCTTCCATTATTTTTTCCTTATCTCCCATTATTTCTCCTTATCTCCCATTGTCTCACCTTATCTCCCATTATCTAGGCTTATCTTGACTTACCTCGCAATATTTCTCCTTATCTCTCATTATTTCTCCTTATCTCCCATTATCTCACCATAACTCTCATTATCTAGACTAATCTCTGCTTCTCTCCCATTATTTCTCCTTATCTCTCATTATTTATACTTATCTCCATTATTTCACCTTATCTCCCATTATCTAGGCTTATATCGAATTATATAGAACATATTTATAAATTTATAAAAACACGTAAATCAGATAAGTGGTTCTCAAGTAATAAGCGCACTAACGAACAGACAGACAGACTGAGAGACGTTGCATTTTATCTATATTATATTATTTGCAACATGATATTATTCCATATTTAATGGGTTTAGGCAGTGTATTGCAAGAGAACGCGTTAACGGTAACCTTTTTTCCGACTTGATTTACTATTATCGTCACTGCTTATTCTTTATGTTATCTAACACAATAAAATATATCCTATAACCTGGCCAGAGAACATATGTATGTTTTAAAAAAAGCACTTAAATCGGATAAGTGGTTCTCCAGTGATAAGCGTACTAAGGCGGACAGACAAAGAGACGTTGCACTTTATATATATTATAGATATAGATTATTATTATTATTATATAACCTGGCCAAAGAAAATATGTACGAATTTAAAAAAAAGACACGTAAATCCGATAAGCCGATCTAGCGTGATAAACGCCCTAATGGACAGACAGACAGATATAGAGACATTGCATTTTATATATATATTATAGACTATAGATATTCTCTGCTACATAATATTGTTCCATATTTAATGGCAATGGAACGTGCTAGCGGCAAACTTTTTTCCGACTTCAGTCACTATTATCGTCACTGCTCATTCCTTATGCTACCTATCGTAATAAAATATAGCCTATAACCTGACCAGAGAATATATGTATGTTTAAAAAAAAAGTACGTAAATCGGATAAGTGGTTCTTCAGTGATAAGCGCACTAACGGACAGACAAACATGCAGACAGACAGAGAGACGTTGAATTTTATATATATTATAGATGTATGTAATAAATATAAATATTTGAACACCATAATTATTATTTAAACTTGGTTTATATTTTAAGCATTAGCAATAAACGAAAGTACTAGAAACTTGTCTCGCAGTATCTTTTTTCAATATATTGAACTAAGAAATCAATATTCATCATCATCAACATCATCATTAGCTTATTTTATTCATAGTCAGATGTGAACTTCACCAAGCTGTCACCAATGAGCCTTGTTGTTTGCTTCTTGCATCCTATCGTGTCCTGCTAATCTTTTTATGTAGTCCGCCCATCTTGTATGTGGTCTACCTCTGCATCTTTTGCGTTCTTTAGGCCTCTCTTCAACTATACGGCGTGTTCATCTGTTATCATTCCGCTTTGCGATATGCCCCGCCCAATTCCATCTTAATATACATATTCTTTGTGTTATATCTGTCACTCTTGGTCTTCTTCGTATCTCGATGTTAGGAATATGATTTTGGAGTCTAATATTTGGCACTCTCCTTTCCATTGCTCTTTGGGTTACCTGGAGTTTATTTATTACACTTTTATTTAAAGCTCACTTGTCAGTGCCATATGTTAATACCGGCAGTACAGGGTGAGTAAACTATAGAGCAAAGTCCATTATCTCATTTGTTTCGGGAATGACGAAAAAATGTTAAATATAATAGTTTTAGGGAATGTTAAGGTGCACAGTTAAAAAATTATTTTTGAGTATACAGTTTTTTTTAAGTAGAACATCCTATTTTCTAATTTATTTTTAAATTCTGTGTAAAATTTTATAACTTTTTTTTATTAATAATGTTATATACTTAAACCTAGTAGTTTTCTAATATTTCAATTTTTTTTTTAAATACTAGTTTTCAGTTTTGTAAAAAATTGTCAATAGCGCCATCGTTTCTGAAGATGGAATACTCATAATTGGTATTGAGTTAGATGGGTGTTCAAAATAAATTTATACATTTCGACTATTGTAAATTGGAAAATCTCAAATTTTTTAAATGCACACCCTGTATATTATTATTTTTTCTGATAGATTTTACAAAACCCCCCAACTTTTATTAAGTATATCATATAGCTATTTCTAATAGTTTTCGATTTATTTTGAATTTTTCAATTTCAGTATCCAAAAGTTTCTGTGGTCTTGTTGAATTTTATCTTACACATAGTTTACGATAGTTCAAACAGAATAAATTTAGCAAATATTTTAAGTTGTCGCAGTTTTCATAGACTTTCAAAACACAATATATCTTTTCACAGACAGTTACAAATTTTAGTCAAATAACCAGTCTGGGTTCGTGACAAATGTATTTGATGATTAATATTTGTAAAAACATATCGAGAAGTTCATTCAACGGCAATTTTAAAGAATTTACTTTCACAAATATTTTCTTTGCGGTATGAAGAGTATATTTGAGAATAAATTTTTGTTATTAAAACTTGAGCTTGACTAAATTGAAAGCCTAAGCCCGTGTTCAAATTGAGCTAAGAATATTTTAGTTCATGCATAGAAATGTCTAACTCCTAAAATAAAGAAAAAAAGTCTTTACTTTCTTTAGTTTAACTCTCTTGAAGGCCTATGTATATTTAAAAATGATTGGAAAAAGAGGTTATATTTGGCAAAAAATTATATGTTTTTTCTGGTAACTACGTAAAAAGTAGTCAGAATAAACAGTGTTCTTATTATATTTATTAGTATTTTGCACTGAAATTGGACAAAGTGCGTATTTTTTATTATATCTTAAAAAATGTTACTTATAAAATGAACGAAAATAATAAGTTTTTCAAATTTCATGATTATTTTTCGTCGTAAGTAAATAAAAATATTTTTAATAAAGCTCTAAAACATTT
This sequence comes from Pachyrhynchus sulphureomaculatus, assembly GCA_019049505.1. Classification (NCBI taxonomy): domain Eukaryota; kingdom Metazoa; phylum Arthropoda; class Insecta; order Coleoptera; family Curculionidae; genus Pachyrhynchus; species Pachyrhynchus sulphureomaculatus. The sequence continues at coordinate 64,858,852 of CM032452.1, read as the reverse complement.
TACTAGCAAATAAGATTAAAATTTTTTGTCTTTTGAAAAAATTACTCATGTTACATGCAGTTTTTCTGAAATTCCAGAACAATTTTAGTTTCTGAATAACTATAAAAAAGATATAAGTTGCATAATTCATAAGATTTGCTTTTATGCGTGTATGTATGTGTGCGTCTGTGTCTGCATGTGTGTGTGTCTGTGTCTGTGTGCGTGTGTCTGTGTGTGTCTATGTGCGCGTGTCTATGTGTGTCTGTGTGGGTGTGTCTGTGTGTGTCTGTGTGCGTGCGTCTCTGTGTGTCTGTGTGCGTACGTGCGCGTGTGTGCGTGTGTGTGTGTGTGTGTGTAAGTGTGTAAGTGCATACGTGCGTGTGTGTGCATGTGCCTTTATGAGTATGAGTTCTTGCGATTGCGTGGATGTGTGTGTGTGTAGATAAAAATTAACTCTACATTATTGGTAACGTGTAGTGTCATTGCGTAGAGTATAGCGCAATGGTGGTGTCAAACAGGACGTAAATGGAGACACTTGAGAAGAATGAAAACTTAATCGCAGGGAAACAACCAGAGAACGTTTTTTAGATTTTTTTTATTGAGACGGGCATTTTATTTTGTAGCGAACGAAACTTTAATATCTGAATATCCAACAGTATGCATACTTAACTGTTTGTACATTTGTATAAAATAATAACAAGAAAATTAAAAACTTAACTAATAATAATGATAGTAATAAACTTTGCATTTCAGATGCGAGATATTGAAAAGTATATCTGATTACTTGCTGCTGTGAAATTGTACTAAAAATACTATTTTTTTGTACAGGGTGAGTTAACGATAGAGTATAGTTCATTATCTCATTTGCTGCGGGAATGATAATAAAAAATGTTAAATATAATAGTTTTAGGGAACGTTAAGATGCACAGTTTAAAATTATTTTTGAGTATACAGTGTACTTCAAAAAAGTGTGGCCGATATAACATATATTTTTTTAAATGGAAGATTCTATTTTCTAATTTATTTTTAAATTCTGCATAAAATTTTATAACTTTTCTATTAATAATGTTATATACCTAAATCTAGTTATTTTTCTAATATTTCAATTTTTTTTTAAAAAATACTAGTTTTCAGTTTTGTTAAAAATTGCCAGTAGCGCCATTCTGAAGGTGGAATACTATAATTGGTACGAGCGTTCTATAGAGATGAATATATATATATATATATATATATATATATATATATATATATATATATATATATATATATATATATATATATATATATATATATATATATATATATATATATATATATATATATATATATATACATATAAAGATATTTGAGTTAGATGCTACAGGGTGTTTAAAATAAGTTTTCGACTATTTTTAAATTGAAAAATCTCAAATTTTTTAAATAGCACACCCTGTATTTATTATGGTTTTTTTGTGATAGAATTTACAAAACCCTCAAACTTTTATTAAGTATGTCATATACCTACTATATTCCTAATAGCTTTCGATTTATTTTGAATTTTTCAATTTTTACCCTTGTTTTTAATACACTTACGCTATTGTGAAAACATAAACAAATAGATAATAACAATTTTAATATAGTTTAACTTATCTAATGATTAGTTATTATGATGTAATAAATGGTCAAAAATATGCCCGTCTACTTGAATACACATGTTTAGTCGTTTAACTATGTTTTCCTTCACTTTCCTTAGCATAAAGGGCGTTATTGTCCTGTACGCATCCCGCATCCTATTTTCCATATCTACTGGTGTTCTAGGGGGATTCACGTAAACACGGTCTTTAATGTAGCCCCACAAAAAGAAGTCTAAAGGTGTCACATGATCGGTAGGGGGTCATGGAATGAATCCATCCCTACCGATCTATTTTTGTGGGTAATGACCGTTTAAAAATTCCCGAACTTCCCGGTGGTAATGAGCAGGAGCTCCGTCTTGTTAAATCCACATTTGTTCCATTTCAAAGTTATCAACTTCTTCAAGAAGCTGAAGTAATTCGTTTTGCAAAGAATTTAGATATCTAGGCCCGTTAAGCGGTTCTCAGAAAAAATATGGACTAATAATTCGAAAATTTAATATTCGACGCCATACATTAAACGACCAATGGTTTTAGTTTTGAACCTCCCGTACCTAAAATGGATAATAATGCATGTTATGGCTGTTAACTGCTCCATTACTGCAAAAAAGTAGCTTCATCAGAAAACAATATTTTGGATAAAAAATTTAAATCGGCCTCTATTGCTCCATTCATGGTGATATAAAAGTTTACTCGTTGTTCAAAATTACGATCTTGAAGTTTTTAGTGTAGTTCCATATGAAAGTTCCATATGAAAGGGATGATACTTGTATTTTCTCGTGGTGCGATTTGCCGTAGATTGAGACGTGTCATGTAAGTCAGCTAGTTGACGGCTGCTGACTTGGGGATTATCTTCAACTTGAAGTAAAATTTCCATTTCTTTTTTCTCAATGGTAGCATTCTGGTTTACTACTTTCTGTTTCGTATACTCAACGCTACCACTACCATAAAACCGTTCCCTTAAGCATTGAAAAGATTTTCTGATAGTATACGTCTATTAGGGTTCTTCTCTTCGTAAAGCCTTACTGCCAAAAGATAATTATTTCCCGCCTCGCTCAGTATATAAACCATATCAATTAATTCATTTTTAGGAAAATCCATAACTATTACCTTTATACGTCACTTACTACAACAATTTAAACTATTTTTACTTGCTTAATAGACATGTCAAAATTTGACAATGCCTACATTTTTGTTTTGTCTTGGCAACTATGATGTTATAGCGTAAGTGTATTAAAAAAGGGTAAAAATTAAAAAATTCAATATAAATCGAAAACTATTAGAAATGGGTATATGAACTACTTAATAAAAGTTGGAGAGTTTTGTAAAATCTATCAGAAAAATAATAATATAGAAAGTGCGCCATTTTAAAAAATTTGAGATTTTTCAATTTCAAATAGTCGAAAAGTATAAATTTATTTTGAACACCCTGTAGCATCTAACTCAAATTTCTTTACATATATCTTTTTTTTCATCTCTATAGAACGCTAAAATATTAGAAAAACTACTAGGTTTAGGTATATAACATTACTAATAAAGAAGTTATAAAATTTGACGCAAAATGTAAAAATAAGGTAGAAAATAGGATGTTCCATTTAGAAAAACATATGTCATATCGGCGACCCTTTTTTGAAGTACCCTGTATACTTAAAATAATTTTAAACTGTGCACCTTAACAATCCCTAAAACTATTGTATTTAACATTTTTCCGTCATTCCCGAAACAAATGAGATAATGAACTTTATTCTATGGTTGACTCACCCTGTACATATTGATCGAATACTATGGCTTTTATTGAATTTGGGATGTTCAATTCAAATGTAGATTGTAACCTTTCGAACGCAGACCAAGCTAAGGAAATTCTTCTATCCAAGTTATCCTTTAAATTATTTTTTGATATTTCGATTTTTTGTCCTAAATATATGAATGTTTGTACCCTTCATTCTTTCACCTTCTATTAATGGCTGGCTATTATCTTCACTTTCACTGTTCAAAGATTTGGTTTTGGTGAAGTTTAATTTTAGACCTATTTCTCGAGACTTGTTATTTAATTCCATCAGCATCTTCTTTTGTGTTAGCGATCAGAGCAACATCGTCTGTGAACTTAAGTGATTTAATCGTTTACTGTCCATTAGTACTCTTTTATCTTCCCACTTTAACGATTTGAACATACGAGGCTGGTTTGAAAAGTCCGTGCAAAGTCCGAGAGATGGCACCACCGGCGCGTATCGAGGTCATATTTAGTTAGTAGCATCTCTTGAATGAACGCATACCAAGTTTCAGCCATATTGGTCTATTTCTTTGTGTTTGGCATTCGTGTGAATCAAGGAAGTCGAGTGATTTTCAAGAAAATAGACGAAAAAGAATTTCGTGTGGTGATTAAATATTACTTTATGAAAGGCAAAACGCCTCAGGAGACTAAAGAGAAGCTTAATAAACATTATGGTGACTCTGCACCTTCGATTAGAACAGTTTATAAGTGGTTTCAAAATTTTCGGACTGGCCATATGGGCACAAGTGACGCTGAACGTTCTGGACGGCCTGTGGAGGTTACGACTCCAGAAATCATTGATCAAATCCATGATATGGTGATGGATGAAAGAAGAGTTAAGGTGCGTGAGATTGCTAGTGCTGTGGGCATCTCGACTGAACGGGTACATAATATTTTGCATAAATATTTGGACATGAGAAAGCTATCCGCAAGATGGGTGCCGCGATTGCTCACGCTTGACCAAAAACGGAATCGTGTGAAGTGTTGCAAGGATGGTTTGCAGCTGTTCCAGAAGAATCCGGAGGACTTTAAGCGTCGTTTCGCCACTGGGAATGAAACATGGATACATTACTATACTCCTGAGACCAAACAACAATCTAAACAATGGGTTACCAAGGGGAAATCTGCACCAAAAAAGGCGAAGACCGTTCCTTCGGCCAGAAAGGTTATGGCGACTGTCTTTTGGGATTCGCAAGGGATAATCCTCATCGACTATCTGGAAAAGGGTAAAACTATTACAAGTGAATATTATTCATCGTTATTGGACCGTTTGAAAACCGAGCTGCAAGAAAAACGCCCGCGAATGGCCCACAAGAAAGTCCTTTTCGATCACGACAACGCACTAGCACATACTTCAGCAGTTGTGGTCGCAAAATTAATGGAAATAGGATTCCAACTCGTTTCACATCCCCCCTATTCTCCAGACTTGGCTCCCTCGGACTACTATTTGTTCCCCAATTTGAAGAAATGGCTGGCGGGACAAAGATTTTATTCAAAGAGGAGGTGATTGCAGACACTAATGGATATTTTGCAGACTTGGACAAATCCTATTATTCGGAAGGGATCAACAAACTAGAACATCGTTGGACGAAGTGTATAAGCCTAAAAGGAGACTATGTCGAAAAATAAAAAAGGTTTACCCCAAACACATAAGTAGTTTTTATTTTTGCACGGACTTTTCAAACCAGCCTCGTATCTTCTAGAGGCAAAACTTTGGGGATATTAAGTCGCCTTGTCTAATTCCTCTTTTAATTTTGATTTTATTTGTTTTTTTTTTTTTCAAGCATTATTTGTGATGTGGCATTTTATATATGTGTTCAAGAAGAGTTGTGTACATTTCATCGACTCTGTTGTTACTTAAGGCGTTAAGGACTGCCCATATCTCTACCGAACCAAATGCTTTTTCGAAGTGAACCATTGCTATCCACTAGGTGACCTTATAATCATTTGCTTTTTCAACTATTAATCTAACTGTTTGAAGATGGTCCAAAGTGCTGTATTCCCGTCTAAATCCCGCTTGTTCACGTGGTTGATAACTGTCTATTTTGTTCATTAATTTATATGTTATGATTCAAAAAGAACAAAACAACCTTACAATATTAAACGGACACTACCAGCATAGGGATATTCATAAATATACGTGGAGACAAACAATAAGAGATTTAAAAAGTAATATCGACTATATGATAATACGTCAGAGATCTAGATTAAACTTCCTAGATGTAAGAGTCCAAAGAAGGGCTTCATGTGGCAGCGACCACTACCTCGTGAAAGGAAAGATAACCTCACGAACAACACGGGAAAGCAAACTGGAAGATACAAGTACACAGCACACAACAAGTGAAACAACAATAAGATATAATACAGATAGCTTACAAAATGAAAGTATCAGAAATCTATACAAGAGTAGACGGGACCAAAAGATACAACGGACGGGATTTGTTAATATAGAAGAAGAATATAAGTATATAAAGGAATGCCTACACGCAGCCGCACTGGAAGCATTAGGGTACCAGGAGAAAAGGGAAAAAACAGCAAAAACCATATTGGTGGGATGAAGAAATTAAATACGAAATTGAAGAAAAACGGAAAAGCTATCACAAATACTTAAGTTCAAAGAGCACAAACGACAAAGTAAAATACAAGGAATCCCAAGCTAGAGTATGCAAAATGATTAGTGACAAAAAGAACAACCAATGGGAAAAGACATGCTCAAGACTCAACACTTACATAGGAGGAAGAAAAAGCACAGAAAGCTGGAGACTTCTTAAAAATATGAGAACAGAACGGAAAAGAGAAATCTTCTCACCAATAACACCAGAAAAATGGAACCAATATTTTACAAATATGCTAACAGAAGATAGACCAGAGTTCAAAAATACCCAACACGGAAACCCAAATATAGTTATACGAGGATCCCCAATAAAGATAACAACATCAGAAGTTAAAGAAGTATGTAAAACGCTAAAAAATGGTAGAGCTCCAGGACCAGGAAACATCACAGGAGAGATAGTAAAATACGGAACTGAAAAGCTATTTAGCGCTTTGAGGAATTTATTCCAAAGATGCATTAACACATCAGAAGTATCTGAGGAATGGAAAATATCATACATATCAACAATTCATAAGAAAGGAGACAAAAATAATTGCGATAACTATAGGGGAATAACGGTTACAGGATCTATTAGCAGAATATACGGAAAACTACTTAAAAATAGAATAGAAACGGAATACGCGGACGTAGAAGCTGAAGAACAGGCAGGCTTTAGAGCAGGAAGATCCACAATAGACCATCTCTTCTCACTGACGCAAATCCTAGAAAAGAAAACCGCATTTGATCAGGAAGTCCATGTCTTGTTTGTTGATTTAAAAAAGGCCTACGACAGCGTGCCCCTAATGAGATTGTGGGAAACACTACAACAGAGTAATGTAAGCACCGAAATAATTAAAGCCGTAAAATCCTTATATCAAGACGCAAGAAGTAGTGTGAAAACCAAATATGGTATAACAACAGGGTTCCCGGTCACAAAGGGTCTCAAACGGGGCTGCTGTATATCCCCAACGCTATTTAAAATCTATTTGGAGAGTGCACTGAAGAACTGGAAAAGGAAATGCAGCAGTATGGGATTACCACTGGATGACGATACTACATTGTACACGCTATCATTCGCAGATGACCAGGTAGTGGTCGCTCAAGACATCGATGATATAGAATACATGACACGAAAACTTATGGAGGAATATGAAAAATGGGGCCTAGAAGTCAATATTAAAAAGACCGAGTACATGTGCGTCGGAGGACAACAGCAGGACTTGAAACTGGCCACAGGACACACTGTCAAACACTGTGCCAGTTATAAGTATTTGGGAACGAGAATATCTAGGGACAGAACACTGGAAGAAGCAATATTCGAGAGGAATATCCAAGGAAGAAAAGCGATTGCAATGCTTAATAGTATACTATGGGACAAAAACATAACCATTGAAAATAAGAAGAGAATTTACAACTCAATAGTGAAAAGTATAATAACTTACAGCTCCCAGGTGTGACCATTAAAGGAAAGAACAGAAAAAATACTAAAAGCTACAGAAATGAATTTCTGGAGACGAGCAGCCAGAAAATCCAGAAAAGACCGCATACCAAATGACACGATAACGCGAGGTTTAGAAATAAAGCACGATATAGTGGACGAAATCAGAACCCAACAGTTGGTATGGTACGGACATGTACAGAGAATGTCACAAGACCGATTACCTAAAATGATTTTAAATTGGAACCCTGATGGAAAAAGAAAGCGAGGAAGACCACGCCAAAGCTGGAGAGCAGGAATCAACAAGGAAGTAGTAGAGAGAGATCTGGAGGAGGAGGGATGGAGAAACCGGGAGGAGTGGAAATTAGGCATCGGAAGACGGAAGACGTTATAAAACCGATTGATATATATATATATATATATATATATATATATATATATATATATATATATATATATAATATATATATATATATATGATACTAGGAAGGATTTTGTATAGTACCGATAACAGAATAATGGATCTGTAATTCTACAATTTAAATTTGTTCCCCTTTTTAAATATAAGCACAATCAAATCAATATTACGTAATCCAATAGTATCCAAAAGTTTCTGTGGTCCTGTTGAATTTTATCTTAGACATAGTTCACTATAGTTCAAACAGAGTAAATTTAGCAAATATTTTAAGTTGTCGCAATCTTCATAGACTTTCAAAACACAATATATCTTTTCACAGACAGTTACAAATTTTAGTCAAATAACAAGTCTGGGGTCGTGACAAATGTATTTGATAATTAATATTTGCAAAAACATATCGAGAAGTTCATTCAACGGCAATTTTAAAGAATTTACTTTCACAAATATTTTCTTTACGGTATGAAGAGTATATTTGAGAATAAATTTCTGTTATTAAAACTTGGGCTTGACTAAATTGAAAGCCTAAGCCCGTGTTCAAATTTAGTTAAGAATATTTTAGTTCATGCATAGAAATATAATAAAAATTTAAGAAAATGTCTCAAACTTCAACCTAACCCCTAAAATAAAGAAAAAAATTCTTTACTTTCTTTAGTTTAACTCTCTTGAAGGCCTATCTATATTTAAAAATGATTGGAAAAAGAGGTTATATTTGGCAAAAAATTATATATTTTTTCTGGTAATTCGGTATTTTATTACATATGATCTGAGACACACATGTTTGCTGTTTTATGCCAGGAAAAATTTGTTTTGACCGTTCGGCAATAAAACCTATTATTAAGCAAAATATTAATATATATCATATAAGTAACAAAAAAAGATGTATAACTATAAAGGAAACTAAATGAGATAAGGAGTAACAATATGGACACAAAGAAATTGAGCAAGTCCTACAAATTGGTTTACGTTTTTCAATTTTGCAATCATCATCAGATAAAGTGGATGCCGAAAATGCTGAAATTGCTGAAATTTAGCAGAAAAATTTGGGTCTTTAAAATACAAAGTTACTTTTTCAGGACTGATGGTTCCTAATTGATATAAAATGAAGGTTTTTACAAGATTTAAGGATATTTATTTACGAGAATGTCATTTTATAAGCTAAAAGAAAAAGAATGATTAGATTTGAATAAGGGTTAATTAGTTTAATTTAAAAAATGACTCTGATTATGTCCATTGTTTTCTATTTGCAACTAGTGATAGTTAAATAAAATAAACAAGAAACAAAAGACATTCTAATCTCTTGATTAAAATGAATAAAAATAATACAGCTACTACTCATACAACTCACATACAAACCATTGTTGTTATTGAGTTGATTTCTTTCTTCTTCTTCTTTAAGTGCCTTGTCCTCCTAGAACATTGGCGGTCAGTCGCATGACCTTCACTTTATCCGCAGCGCTCCTAAAGAGTGTCAGGGTGCTTATTCCATACCACTGGCGAAGATTTTTAAGCCAGGATGTTCTCTGGCGACGAGGACTACGCCTTCCTTCTATTGTCCCTGAATATGGAGCAACTCATACTTTTGGTTTCTTATTACGTGGACAAAGTACTCCAACTTTCTTCTTTTTATAATGTCAAGCATTCTTTCTTTGTTAATGCGTTGTAAAACTGCCTCATTGGTCACTCTCTCCATTCACGATATCCTCAACATTCTGGGGTAAGCCCATATTTCGAAGACCTCAATCCTTTTTCACATTGTTTCAGTGAGGTTCCATGCTTCCACCCGATAGAATAGAATGTTAAAGACATAACAACGTAATAACCGTATTCTTTAGTGGACTTTTAGAGCTCTGTTGGTATACAGTTTTGGCAATTGTGCTGTTTATTTCTTGAATTTATTTGAAGAGGAAGTAAGTGATATGTGCAAGAATATTGCTACTCTTAAAATGTTTTTAAAATTCCTTTATTACAGGAATTTAGATATCTGGAGTGATGATTAAGAACTGAACATTTACCAAGTTATATTGAGATTGGCCGAGCAATCAAAGACATCAGCTCAGTTTCAGCAGTATTTTGAAATTTTATAATTTCGGTTCACGCATTTAATAATCTTTGATACATTTTTAAGCTTTTTTAGGTGAAAAGTCAAATCGCAAACATACTGATATGGAGAAAAATATGCATATCCTAGTTTGGTGATTTAAAGATGGCACGCCCGGGGAATCTACAGCTTTGGACGCCTGTACTTTTGATGCGAGAGCACGGTTTTCGTCCCCTACTGACGACATACATCTTCTCTTTTCTTTGTATTTTTCACGGACGATAAATATTTACTTTGTTTAGAATTCTGGCTATGTGTTAAATTGCTCCCTGGTTAGACTGGGTGACCGATAGTGTCAAAAAAAAGCAAAAATGGGGGGTGAGGTATTAAAGAGGATCAAGAGTGGTCTCGACTATATTGATCCTTATTTTTAGGGTAACTACGTAAAAAGTAGTCAGAATAAACAGTGTTCTTATTATATTTATTAGTATTATTGCACTGAAATTGGACAAAGTGAGTATTTTTTATTATATCTTAAAAAATGTTACTTAAAAAATGAACGAAAATATTAAGTTTTTTAAATTTCATGATTATTTTTCGTCGTAAGTAAATAAAAATATTTTTAATAAAGCTCTAAAACATTTTACTATCAAATAAGATTAAAATTTTTTGTCTTTTGAAAAAATTACTTATGTTACATGCAGTTTTTCTGAAATTCCAGAATAATTTTAGTTTCTGAATAACTATAAAATGATATAAGTTGCATTTAATAAGATTTGCTTTTGTGCGTGTATGTATATGTGCGTCTGTGTCTGCATGTGTGTATGTCTGTGTGTATGTGTTTTTGTGTGTGTGTGTATGTGTGTGTAAGTGCATACGTGCGTGTGTGTGCATGTGCCTTTATGAGTATGAGTTCTTGCGATTTGCGTGGATGTGTGTGTGTGTGTGTAGATAAAAATTAACTCTACATTATTGGTAACGTGTAGTGTCATTGCATAGAGTATAGCGCAATGGTGGTGTCAAAAAGGACGTAAATGGAGACAGTTGAGAAGAATGAAAACTTCAACTTAATCGCAGGCAAACAACCAGAGAACGTTTTTTAGATTTTTTTTATTGAGACGGGCATTTTATCTTGTAGCGAACGAAACTTTAATATCTGGATATCCAACAGTATGCATACTTAACTGTTTGTACATTTGTATAAAATAATAACAAGAAAATTAAAAACTTAACTAATAATAATAATAGTAATAAACTGATTGAAACGTTTGCATTTCAGATACGAGATATTTAAAAGTATATCTGATTACTTGTTGCTGTTTATGAAATCATACCAAAATACTATTTTTCGAACTATAAACTGGTCAGAAAGTTTTAATTTTCCAGTGGACTGCATAAATAATTATTTGTTTTAATTTTCAATTTAAAACTTCTTAATATTTTATAAAAAAAAAACATTGTTCTAGTCAGAGGTAGTCCAGAAGCAATAGTATATAGTAGATATCATTTTTTATTATTTTTATGCATATTACTTACTTATAGGTACATCTATAATAGAAACACGACAAAAAAAAATCAACATATTGCAGTATTTTCATAAACGAAAAATAGTTATTTTCAACCGACATTCTCACGACAAAATACACAATACATTAAATTTATAACTCAGAGCTGCTTCTGTTTACTTGACTATTTTCTGTTTTAAAGTGCCTCAATTTATTTTCAAGTACCTATGAAAAGGGCAAATAGGAAAACCAAGCAGAACGAGAAATATGGGATATTGTTCAAATAAAAAATTCATTGCATATAAATAGTTTAAAGAAATATTTATTCAGTTTCTTGGTTGTAACTTATAAAAGTAAGATAATTTAATTTCACATGATTTTTCTTCCAATTACGAGTCTAAATACTAACGAATTTATCTAATAAGAATTAGGAAAATGAGAAATAAGGCAATTTTTTGTTAGTATTGCAGGATGAAAAGTACGCAAATAAATATTAAATTTGTAAAAAAATCCATTCCCGAATAAATTACACAGGTATACAAAAAAAATTATCCGTCTTTTAAGTGAGACACGTGTTTAAGTATCTTTTTATGCTGAATCCAAAAAAATCATAAAAAAAAGTCATTCACCGAGAGATTTTTCAGAAAACACACTTGAAGTTCCCAGAAAACTATTAAATTGAAAAAATACATTTTAATAAATAATGTAAAACTGTATAATCATTAAAATTATGGAATAAAACTATTAGTTCGGACATCTTTAAATGTTTTGAATCTACATTTATTATAAAAACTTAAAAAAATATTAGTTTTTAGTGTTCATGTTTAACAAAAAACACGCTTACACCACCTTTAACTAAGCTACGTAACAAAATGCTGTTTAAAATAAATATATGCAACCGCAAAATTAAAAAAATTGTTTTTAATTTTTATTAATATTGCACAAAACTATTATTTTCAGTGATTTTTGAAGTTCTTAATTCTGACTTGATATCAAAAAATAAAGTTTATAAGTAAATAAATGTAATAGCTAAACTAGAATTTTTTTTTAAACAAAACTCTCATTTCTAGCAGTTTTTTAAGTTTCAAATTCGAATTTGGTCAACATGAGGAACATGAGGAATAGTGTGCAGTCTAATGTCTTGACAATTTTAGAAGTCAATTTTGTGGATCGCTTGATTAAATGAATATGGGGGAATGTAAATGGGTAAGTGACGTAGTGTGTGAGTGAGGTATTGAGTGAATGAGCGAGCGAGTGAGTGAGCGAGTGACTCAGCGAGTCAGTGACTGAGTGAGTGAGCGAGTAAATTTTGTTTATTATTAATAAAAAATAAAAACAATTTTTTAATTTAGCTGTTGCACATTTTTATTTTAAACATAATTTTGCTGCGTAGCTTAGTTAAAGGTGGTGTATGCGTGTTTCTTGTTAAACATGAACACTAAAACCTAATATTTTTAAGTTTTTATTATAAATGTAGAATCAGGGTCCGAATAATAGTTTTATTATATAATTTTAATGATTATACAGTTTTACATTATTTATTAAAATATATTTTTTCAATTTAATAGTTTTCTGGCAACTTTAAATGTGTTTTCTGAAAAAAAACTCAAGGTAGATGACTTTTTTTATGATTTTTTTGGATTCGGAATAAAAAAAATACATGAGAAAAGACAGAGATTTTTTTTGTATACCTGTGTTATTATCAGATGATTTTTACTTGTAAACATTTTCAGTTAGAAAAAAAAATGGTTACCAGTAAATTCTTTCTTACCAACAACTAAAATGAACAAAGTATATATTTCAGTAGAACTACCGTTCTCGCATCTGTCAGTCTTTGGCTGATAAGCCGTGATACGACCAAGCATGTCCTGAGATCCAATGACAAACGAGAGAACGGTGGTCACTACTGTAATAGAGAGACTTTATTCATTTTTGATAGTTGATATAGATTTTTATTACTGGGTTAGAACCCTAACGATCGAAATATCTAGCGGTAATTGTTAGTAAAAATTTCTATGTCCGTCTGTGACCTTAAATAACATCCAATTTAGGGTAGGAATGTTTTTAAATTTTAGGCTTTCACAAGTTAGAGATATAATTAATAAAGAAAGAACAGTTCACACACAGGTCCTTCGTTAACTTACATTTAACAGTCTTCTCCCCACCCATCAATCTGGTTTTCGGGAGGCCCATAGTACCACTTCCGCGTTATTAAATTTCACTGACAATGTAGTCAGAGCTTTCGATAAAAATAAAGCTGTTATCTCGGTCTCTCTGGATTATTCCAAAGCATTTGACGTCCTGGATCACGAATTGCTTTGTGCGAAGCTGAAGTATCTGGGATTTGATGTCATATCAGTGCCTTGTTTTGAAATATATCTTTCAGATAGACATCAGAGGGTCCGTATTGCCGGTAAATGTTCCTCCAGTGGAAGAGTGGTGTCTGGAGTTCCACAGGGGTCTATTCTCGGACCTTTCTTGTTTCTGATATAAACTTTTGACATTTTTCTCTCTGCTGTAAATTCGCATGTACAGGCTTATGCCGATGATACTGTATTGCTACACTATTTTAACCTCAGCGAGCCAGAGGATGCTACTGAATGCTTAAACGCTGATCTCGAGGCAGCACTTATTCAAAAGAGCATAACCTGTGAAAATAAATCCAGATAAGACTGAAGTAATGTTGTTTTGTTCAAGGAGGTATCGCCAGATGTTGGAAGAAGTTATTAAACTTCATTTGGGTGACGTTAATTTGAGTTTTACGGGGTGTTGTAAGAATCTGGGGTTGTATATTGATGTGGACTTGAGGTTTAGGAAGCATGTTTAGTACACTGCTCCGAAGAAGCTATGCGAGAATGAAAATCCTGTACGCAAATCGGTACATCTTAAATTATAAAATGAGGAAAAAAATTATGTGAATCCTTGATCCTGCCTATATTCCATTATTGTTGTATAGTCTACTTTCCATGCTTAGACATGATTAATAAAAATCGTTTGCAGATTGTTCAGAAGACATGTTGCCATTTTATTTTTAGTGTTCCGTACGGAACACTTATAAGATCATTTCGGTGTCTGTCTGTCTGTCTGTCTGTCACACCCGATTTTCTCGGAAACTATTTGACATAGAAAGGTGAGATTTGGTAATAATATAGGAATTGATAGCCTCATCAGAGCCATGTAGTTTTGAGAATTAAATTTTGACTTAAGGGGTTAGTTTTGGGGGGGTGAAGTCGGAAGTGAAAAAAAAAATTTTTTTACTAGGTCATCGAGTGTGGTGTCAAATGAAAGCTTGTGAAAACGCGAGTAAAAAATATATATATAATATTATACTTGCGCGCACTTTTCTCTGTATTATTTTTAAAAATTCGCGAAAAAATCGCTGTCCCGGGCCTTATCTCGAAAAGTACTTATCAAAAAATTTCGAAAAAATTCTGGAATATTCTCCACGGGGTGTAGATTGAACGAAAATTATCACGAGTGCATTACCTTTAATAATTTATATGGTATATAAAAAAAACAAAAATTTCAAGGTCATCAGATTTCAGTAAAGATTGGAAACAAACTTTGTTGAAAACTCATTTGGGGTGTGTTTTGTGAAGTCACTGATCATTTTATGCCACCGTAACATAAATTTTGACTTAAGAGGTTCGTTTTGAGGGGTGAAATCGGAAGTGAAAAAAAAATTTTTTTACTAGGTCATCGAGTGTGGTGTCAAATGAAAGCTTGTGAAAACACGAGTAAATATATATATATATATATATATATATATATATATATATATATACTATTATATATATATATATATATATATATATATATATATATATATATATATATATATATAATGTAATACTTGCGCACACTTTTCTTCGTATTAATTTTCAAAAATCGCTGTCCCCTACCTTATCTCGAAAAATATTGATCAAAAAATTTTGAAAAAATCCTGGAATATTCTCCACGGGGTATAGATTGAACGAAAATTATCACGAGTGCATTACCTTTAATAATTTATTTGGTATATAAAAAAAAACAAAATTTCAAGTTTTCAGTAAAGATTGGAAACAAACTTTGTTGAAAACTCATTTGGGGTGTGTGTTTTATGAAGTCACTGATCATTTTATACCACCCTAACAAAAATTTTTATTTTAAAAACAATCAACGTACGGAACACTAATTGTGCAAGTTCAACTTGCACTTGACCGGTTTTTTTAACCTTAGAAAGTATGATCATATATGAATTAAAATTAATGAACTAAAATGGTTAAATATAACAAATACAGTTAAATTACATTTTGCAGTATTGCGCTCCTGCGCAATGACGGGCCAGCGTACTTAAGAAAAAAAACTTATATTCCGCTCTTCTGCGACCGTGACCTGAAACATCGAGATCATCTCACTATGCCAAAGCATCAGTCTGCTTTGTTCCGGCGTTGCTTTACTTGTAACGCTGTGTCTCTTTATAATTCGCTTGATCTGGAGTTGAAATTGTGCAATAACAATAGTTTGCGCTCGAGATATAAATCTCGCTTGCTAGGTCTACATGTGTAGTGCCATACCAAGGATTGCAGAATTTTTCTGTAAGCCTTGGCTATATGTGGTTTAGAGATATTTATAATATGTAATAGAGTGTCTAGAATTTGGATTATTATTGTATTACCAAAGTTTTCTATATGTCTTTTTTTTCTCTTATTTTATTTTCTTGGTATTGTGTTTTCTTTTGGTTTATTTTTTACATTTGATTAGGCTTAAATAAGGACGGAAATGGTTGAGTGTAAGAGTAGCCTGTGGCTAAACTCCGCCATTTTTTCTCCTTCTGCGGTAATTGTAATTGTGTGTGTACATTTGGATATTGTCTATTATATATATTTTTGATTTTGTTTTGTATTGATTTTGTGGATACCGAATTAAAGACGATATTTATTTATTTCTTTTTTATTTCATTTTTAATTCTGCTGTATGAATTATGAGTTGCTAACCAATGGCTCTTGGAAAGGTACGAAAAAATGCATTGCATATGGATAATTTATTACTTCTGTTTAGATTCGTAGCTTAGCGAAGTTTGTGAAAAAGTACGGCTACAAATTTCCGTTCTGTATTACTACGATAACTACCAAAACGCAACCTATAGTTTTTGACGCAAAGGAGAGGGGTAAAAAATGGAGAGATCAATTTTGTCGAAATTTTTCTTGCATTTGTTTGATAAAATGAACAAATCTTGCGAATAAATATTTATATTTAAATAAGCAGTTGTTATTAGATAGAAACAAACCTGATTTTAATTGTTTTAATTAATTACACATATAAATATATATATATATATATATATATATATATATATATATATATATATATATATATATATATATATATTATATATATATATATATATATATATATATATATATATATATATATATATATATATATATATATACATTTTATTTTTTTAAATGCACCTATAGGCGCCTGTCATTAAAACTAGTCTCCTGGGCTAACCAGTAACTTTGATCTAATATAATCTTATCTACTAAAGTCAATCCATTGATGTCGTTTAGATCGTCCTGATTTATTATAGTCATATCACTCGCGCCGCTTTCGCGTAGAACACACTACACAAGATCCAATGGCTTTGTTCTCTGCAATCGGCGTGTATGGTGCTGATTATCCAGTAGCTGAAGAGCTTTTGCGTTTTCATGAAGATGCAGCCTGGCTTTATGCATGCCGGCAATTCTTTTGATCTCTTTCTTAACTATTGGTACGCCAAGGTCTCGATGAAGATCTGCATTACGCACGTACCAAGGAGCGTTTACTATGTTGCGCAATATTTTATTTTGAAATATTTAAATAGACTTAATGTTGTCATCGCTAGCGCATCCATATAACTGGATACCGTAGAGCCACACCAGTTTTAGAATCTTATTGTAAATTAGTAATTTGTTATATATTGATAGCTTAGAGTTTCTGTCAATGAGCCAGTAGTGTTGTTCATATTTTAATCTTAATTCAGATCTTTTAGTTTTAACATGTACTCGTACTTTCCAACGTAGCTTAGCATCAAGATTCATACCAAGATAGTTTGCATTCAGCTCATGAGGTACAATGCTGCCGTTGATAATCAGAGGTAGTGGTTCTGTTAGTTTTAGTGTTTCGTACGGAACACTTATAAGATCATTTCGGTGTCTGTCTGCCCGTTTGTCACACCCGATTTTTTCCGAAACTATTTGACATAGAAAGTTGAAACTTTTGCCCTAATATAGGAATTGATAGCCACATTAGAGTCGTATAGTTTTGAAAGTTAAATTTTGAATTAAGAAGTTAGTTTTGGGGAATAAAATCACGAGTTCAAAAATATATATAATGTAATACTTGCGCACCTTTTTTGTATTATTTTAAAAAATGGTTAAAAATCGCTGTCCCTCCTTATCTCGAAAAGAACTAATCAAAAAATTTTGAAAAAATTCTAGAATATTCTCCACAGGGCGTAGATTGAATGAAAATTAGACAAGTGAATTACCTTTATTTAATAATTTAACTGGTATATAAAAAAAACAAAAATTTCAAGTTGGTTAGTTTTCAGTAAAGATCAGAAACAAACCATGTTTAAAACTCATTTTGGGTGTGTTTTGTGAAGTCATTTATCATTTTATACTTCCGTAACAAATTTTTTTATTTTAAAAGCAATATGGAACACTAATTGCGCAAATCCGACTTGCATTTGGCTGGTTATTTTTATTGGTAAAGTTCATATGCTTTTATTTCAGTTCGTTGAGCTTAATCCTCCATTGTTTAGCCCAGTTAACTACCGCCGTTTGGAGTATCCTTCTGCCTTCCTGATTCTGATTAACTGCAAGAAGAGCAGTATCATCAGCGAATGTAGCTACAATCGTATCTCCAAGCGTTGGCAAATCATTTGTACACAGTAAATAAAGTATTGGTCCAAGAATACTCCCTTGTGTCACTCCAGCTCTAATTTCTTTTAAACTAGACTATTCTTCCTTCTGCTTACCTTGAAAAAGTCTATTTGAGATATATAATGTTAAAATCTTGACATATTGCTTCGGGAGCATTTTGTTTAGCTTGCATATGAAGGCTTCATGCCATACCTTGTCAAAGGCTGGAGCAACGTCCAAGAAAACTGTAGAATAGACCTGTTTTCCTGCAATGGCTCGCTTTGTCAATAGTAATGTGCTTCTGGCGAAAGTCATTGAAAATCTGGGATCAATTTTTCGTTTTCAATCAAAGGTTTCAGTCTCTTAAATAATTTTTATACTATCGGTAAGAGTAATATAGGACTTGACATTGTTCTAGTTTCGGTAACATTATTATCTCCGTAACTTTTCAGCACGCAGGAACATGCTGATCGCAATCTATAGGATTCATGAAAACCGTATATGACTATACCTTTCCTGGGCAACTATTTTAGAATTTCGCCAGTAATTAAGTCCTGGCACTTTCTTCGGGCTAAGGTTAGTTTAAATTTCCGCAGCTACTTCTTTCGGGGTAACAGAGATGATATTATATAAATAATAAAAAGAGTTTTGAATGTAGAGGTAGATTCTAATTATTTGTTGTTAATGTCTCATGTGGTTATGATTATTATTCAGTGGGAGTAAGTCAAATTCTCTATTTTAGATTTTATATTTGCTAGGGTAGTACTAGTAAATACCGTTACTATTTTTTAATTTTTACGATTAAATTAAATAAACGTTGCTCCTTTGAAAAATTCGCAGAAAATCTTTTTTTTTTAAGTTCTTTTTCATAGATGTCTAAGGAAAAGCGTGGAATCACAAAAACTCTATTTTGCTTTGCGAACAAATTTTACAAAGTAGTAAAAGGAAACAAAGGGAATTTGCAGAACTATTTTCGTTTCTAATCCTGTTAAACCATCCTGCCGGTTTAAATTTAAATGCAATTCTTGATGATAATTTTAATGTTATAATGGTTTTCAGGGCTCTTTAAAATTAATCCATATAAAGAAAACGTACCAGAAGCTGTGTCTTTACATTAACTATTTTTTCCATAAATTAAATGTTAGGGTGTTTCCTTAAGGAAAAAAACGGTAAAGTTATTTACCCAGCACTTTCATTGTAAGCAAGTAGTTCTAAAATAAGTACTGCATTTGACTTTCCTAAGTAAACGAAAAGTAAATTTTCATAATGCAAATTAAACCTACATCTCGATTCCCACCCGTTTCACTCCCTTCCCTTGAAACGATATCGGTCAAAAACTATGAGTTTCATCCCTATTTCAAGTATTACATCACCTCGTTCGAGGCCAGTAGAGCGAAATATTGACAGCCGGACATACGGAAATGGGAAAAAAATATTTCTCGTAATCTAAGAACACTAAGACGTCAATAAAAACCGAAAACGTTAGAGGGCAATTTTTTCTCTTTGGCAAGGGAAGTCAAAACAGTAATTTAAGCATTGTTGCAGCCGTAAGAAGTAAGATTCTACTTTTAAAACCGTTTCTCTGATTAACTTCATATTTTTAGGTTACTCTGTAACGAGACTTAAATCCCTTCTACATTATTTACGATATATGCATACTACTCTTTTAACCCCCTACCCCATTCCTTAAACCTCACAGTTCTTTTACTAAAATTTTATAAAATATACCTACCAAAAACCAGGAAAAATTCTCTTAATAATATTGAATTCATACAATATTTAATTACCCCTTTCAACCTTTTCCCCTGTTAATATGAAAAAAATAACAAAAAAATAATGTAATGTTTCGGTCTCTTGATTCAAAGAACCTCGAAAACACCTATATCACAATAAATACGTAATCACTCTTCCTCGCCTCTTACATGTTGCATAATAATTTATAACAAATAAATAATTATGCTTAAAACCTGTTTATGGTCACGACCAAAAACGTGAAAAAATACCCATAATACTTGACCATATAATATTTGACCACTATATCACTTTCACCTTTTCCCCCATAAAAACTGAGAATAATGAAAACATAACTTAATTTTTAGCCTTCCCGACTCCACAAACCTCGAAAAGGACCAATAACACCATATGTAGGGAGCAACTCTCACTCGACGATTTTAACCTCTTACAGATTTTACTATAAGTAATTTGCTTAAAATTTGTCCTGTACATTAACCAAAAACTTGTAAAGATCTCAAAGCTTCGTCAGAGCTAAGCTGGAATTTGGTATGGTTGTATGGAATCACATTTTTTATAAATATATTACTTAACTGGAAAATATCCAAGGAAGGTAAATTTCTTGCATATCTCCCTAAAGGTCTGGAACAGAGTATTCTCTTGCTTATATTTCAAATACCCTCTTTATTTAATAGCAGAAATTATATATTAGTTCAGTTTTTATTTAAGGTATGCATGTTAGATCCCTTATAGATTAGTCTAAAATATTATCATAAATAAACTTTCATGTTTCTTCACGAACTGTCAGACTTGCTGCTGTGTTCTACTTGTCTACACCTTTCACAAATTTCTTAAATAAAACACGCTGTATCAGTCTATGGATATATTTAATAAAACCTGCAGTGACCTTGATCTGCGAGGCAACATGTTTGATGTACATGATTGTGTATTTATATTTCATTTCATTTCATTTCTTTAAATCTTTACTCTTTTATTTCGTTTCATTTCGTTTCGTTTCGTTTCGTTTCATTTCATTTCATTTTATACCGCAGAAGGAGAAAAAATGTTTATTGTATTTCATTACATTACATTTTACTTCATTTACATTTTACTTCATTTCACCGCATTTCACTTTATTTCACTTGATTTCACTTTATTTCACTTCATTTTACTTCATTTCACTTCATTTCACTTTATTTCACTTTATTTCACTTCATTTCACTTCATTTTACTTCATCTCATTTAATTTAACTTCATTTCATAACTAAGCACTAAAAGCAGGTTACGCTCAGGCGGCTGTGCTACGGATGAACCTCATTTACATTTTATGACTCTATTGTATAGCAGATGTTTTCTGCCTAAAATAGGGTGAACCCTTAAAAATAATTCAAAATAGGTAGCAAAATGCAGTAAAATGCATAAGAAACCTCCTTTTTTTTGGGCGCACCCCAACATGTATTTGCGTCTACAATGAGAGAATTCTGCTATCAACTCCAAACAAATACACTTTAGAAGTTGTGGTTTTTAACTCAAGTATCTTCCATTTGATATTTTCCTTATAAAGTTACTTCCGGCTTAATTGGAATCATGTTATTGCAGGCATGGGTTCATAATCTCTTAATTTTATTTTAATTTATTTGCCTTAATTGAAAACAACAAAACTTAGGGCACTGCCCCTGTTGGGTCAATTTGATAACGGATTTTAATTTAAAAGGTTATAGTAACTAATATAATCAGTGTTAATTGGATATATCCGATGTTGATTTAATCTGTAATAATTTGGGGGAGTGTGGTTTGCTAAATTAGAAATATTAGGTTTAATTAGCAAAAATCAACTAAAATAGGTTTTGATAAGTCAGTTTGTAAATTTCTGAATTTATTTTATAATATGTGGTTATTTTTTTACATAAACTAAAAGTTTCTTTTAGATAACAGCTCTGTTTGGATATCTTATCTTTATAACTTACAGTCTGGCCGCTCGTATTCTTGAAAAAATGTGTTGTGATAACATTTCTTGCCATCAATGTATTGTTTGATGTGTTAACAATGGCGCAGTTACCTTCGTAAGTTGTCCAGTCGCCTCCTGCATCAATAATCGCCTGGCATCTTCGAGGCATGCTGCCGACGAGTTTTTCTTAATAGCGTTATTGATAGTAACTCTAAGATCGGTTGGGCTGATTCAATATATGTATATATATATAAATACATATATATATATATATATATATATATATATATATATATATATATATATATATATATATATATATATATCATCATCAGCTTATACAAAGCCTTCCTCTTGCCACTTTTTTCTGTTCTTGGCCGTTTGTACCCAATTTTCAGCCACTCTTTTCAAATCATCAGTCCACCGGTTTGGTGATCTACCTCTACTCCGATAGGCTTCGGATCTTGGTCGCCACTCTATGATTCTCTTTGTCCATTCCCCAGCCTTAAACTTAGCAACATGCCCAGTTCCATTTAAGATGTAGAATCAATTTGAATGCGTCTTGTAATCCCGTTCTCTTCCCGATAATGTGATTTGGGTTGTAATCTCTAAGAGTAACGTCTGACATTGACCTCTCCATCTTTCGTTGTATGACACATATTTTATTGATGTTTTTCTTCGTCATTATTAGGAAGGTTAGATTTGAATACATAGGCCAGTTTGCCATATGTAGCCGAGGAGAGAGACTTATTCGCCGCTCAATTATATATTTTGGTTATCTCGTCCTATGCTGATTTCATGTCCCACGTAGTTATATTGGTGCACTTGCTCTATCTCTATGTTATTTAATTTTATAGTGTCACTTAATACAAGATTTGTCATAAACTGTGTCTTGGATAGATTGATTTTTAGACCAACCTTTCCTGAAGCTTCTTGAAGCATATGTAGCCTAGTTTGTGTTTCTTGTATTTTGTTTGTTATTAAGACAATTAAGACACTCAGCAAGCGCTTCCAAAAGCCTCTGCTGATTTACAGAATCAAAAGCCTTTTCGAAGTCTACAAATATAGTACAAGAGACTTATTATATTCTATACATTTTTCAATGAGAATTTTAACTGTAAGCAGATGGTCGTTTGTTCCATACCCGAGCGGAAACCTGCCTGTTCTTTTGAAAGGAAAAGCTCGAATTTATTTGCTAGACGTTTAGTAAGTATTTCTGTGAATAGCTTGGATATATGGCTCAGGAAGCTGATGGGTCGATAGTTTATAAGGTCTAAAGTATCTCTTTTTTTATGCATGATGACAACAGTTGCATCATTCCATTGCGATGGAGTTATTCCTTCCAGGAGGCATTTATTCAATAACATTTTAAGTGATTTGATAATTTGTTATCGTTCTTGTTTAATTGTCCCTACTACAATATTGTCTTCACCCGAAGCTTTGTTATTTTTAATGTCAGTTCAGGCTGATGTGATTTCTTCTTCTGTGATATTTGAGATGTCCTCCGACTCCTGATTCCGGACTTTTGGTATGTTGATTTCTGTTCTTTTATCTTGTAGGGTATATAATTGTTGATAAAATAATTTGATGATCTGTAAAATATTTCTTTTGTTTGTTATTACATTACCATGCATGTCCTTAATCTTGCATATGTGGTTCCTTCCCATTGTGTTCTTTCTTCTCAAGACTTTTAAGCTTTTATTCTGTTCTACAATGTTTTTAATTTCCTCTGCATTCTTTTGTCTTTTCTAATTTCCCTCGATATCTCTCTATTTATAGTTCTGTATTCATCTTTAGTCTTAACTATCATTTCTCTCCTTTTTGCTCTTTTTTACTCTTTGATTTAATTTCTGTTCTTTTTGTTGTTTTAGGCAAGTTTTGTCAATGGCATTTTCTATACTATTTTTGATGTTTTCAAATCTATCATCAACTGCAGTTGATATATATATATATATATATATATATATATATATATATATATATATATATATATATATATATATATATATATATATATATATATATATATATATACATTTATTTATTCGTATGAACATGTTACACATTGCACAACGCCAGTTACCAATATAATAGTAACATATACTTGTAAAATCACAGTAAATAACATTTTTTTGTAAAAACAATAATATATTTCTCAACATAATCTCCACTGAGCTCAATATATTTGGTCCAGGGAGATCCCAATTTTTTTATTCCTACAGAAAAAAAAATGTTTAGAACTGTGTATAATACTCGTTTACAGTATATATAATCTCTTCATTCGACGAAAATTTCTGCCCGTAAGACAATTTTTCAGGTTAGGACATAAAAAAAGTCACTTGGGGCCAAACCTGGGGAATAAAGTAGGTGAGAAACAATTTCGATACCCGGCCCGTACAATTTTACAATTCCAACGGCCAATGTGTGAGCAGGCGCATTGTCGTGGTGAAGGAGTGCTTATTTGCGTGGTAATCTTGATCACTTCGGTTTCAACTCACTATAAAACGGTCCAGTAAAGTTGCAAAATAAGAGCCAGCCACTATTTTACCCTTTTCCAAATAGATCAATACTCTGTGAGTTCCAAAAAAGAGTTGCCATTACTTTTTCCGGCGATAAAACTGTTTCGCTTCCAAGGGTGTAATGGTCGATCCACGTTTCGTCTACAGTCACGAACCGACGCCAGAAGTCCTTCGGATTACGCTGTAACTATTCCAACCACGACCTTGAAATGTCCTTCCTCGTGTACTTTTGATCTGGAGTCAACAAACGCAACCCTCATCTCGCACTCAGCTTTTTTATTTTTAGAACGTCGTGCAAGATATTATGTACCCGTTCATATGAGATGCCTACGCTCTCAGGAAGCTTAATGTGACGATCTTTCATCACAATACCATAAATTTTTTCGACCATTTCTTCAGAAAAAACCACAATCGGGCATCCTAAACGTGCAGTGCACTGCTCGTCCGGCCACGTTTAAATTTATTTATTTAGTGTTAAAGAGTCTTGAGTGCTTGTGCAGACTCCTCATAAACTTCCTTCAGATTAGTTTCTATATAGGCTCCAGGCCACTTTATTAAATAAAAATATTTTATCATTGCGCGATAGACGGCAGTATTCATTTCTATGAAACGTGTAACATCAATTAGTTACGACCTCGCATTGCATCTGTTTGAAACTTTAAACACAACCTTTACAAGAATGACGCTTCCCATTAGTTATACTGCTTCACAAAATTTCTCTACATTTCGTAGAAATTTACCAGGCTTATCAATCCACCCTCGTATATAAATTTTTGCTAATAATTCTTGTTTGCAAATGTTCAAGAAATTTTTGTATGTTATAACGTGCACATTAAATGATAATTTCGTCATAAAAAATGCTTGCGCCCGAACCATCCAGATTTTCTAATCTTTTTATAAAAGGATGTGAAATGAAAAAAATATAACATAATGACGAAAAGTAAATTTTCTCCTCTTAATAGAAAGTAAACTAGAATGTTCACAAGCAAAAGGCATACTTACTGCGCTTTGCAGTTATTGACTAAGAAAAATCAATTAGAAATCGCTCAAAAGAATTTAAACTTAATTTATCTTTTAGAACAAGCTTTAGTCGAGGTAAGAAGAAAACAAACAGAATTTAGAAATTTATTTTCTTTTGTGTTTTTCTTTTCAAAGCAAACTGGTAGTGGTTAGTAGAGTAATTTAAGAATTCCTTTTGTACTTTTCTTGCTAAGGAATTCACGAAAAAAATACACTCGAAGATTCTTGTGTTTCTTCACGTTATTGGGTTCCAGTGCACAGAAAATAAAGTCCTTAATTTCTATCAGTCTCTCGCTTTGCTTATTTTTCTGTTGACATGATAACTCTTAAGCGAAATGAGACATTGATTTCACATCTGGTATGCATATAATGGGTGGAGGTTGATAAAGTTTGTAGGGTTTCAATAGTATTATGAGAATTTTCCTTACTTTTGGTTGAGACAATGAACAAACTTTAAGCAATTTTATTTAAGCTGACACTTAAATAGGGTTAAAGAGATGGGTGAGGGGTAATAGGGGTTGCTGCCAATAAACAGTATTATACATCTTTTTCAGGGTTCTTGAAATCTAGGAAAATAAATATTATGGTGTTATTTCCTTTAACAAAACTAACTTCAAAAAGGAATGCCAATATAGAGCTGTATCAGTATATATATATATATATATATATATATATATATATATATATATATATATATATATATATATATATATATAATTATATATAGCGAAACTTGAAATTCTTGGTGTAAGCGGTCATGAGTATAGGGCTAATAGGTTTTCAATACCTTTTTAGCTACGCCAAGCTTTGGAGAATATTTTATTTTGTTCTTCAAGGCTACAAATACAGCAGATGATCAGTATTCTAAGGTTTACAACAGAAAGCAACCCAAATTATTAATATAAAAACTACTTACTGCTAAGTGGTACTTTTTAGATAATTCCTTTCAACAAAAATCCACATTATTCTTAATATTTATTAGGAAAATATGAGAAAATTTCGATAAAAATACCTTTAAAGAACATTAAAAAATAGTTTATTTCATTTTGTTATGTATGGTTCGAATTGTATGCTTCTAAGGTAATTTTTAAATAAAATCACTGGCCATATGACCCGATGCGATCTTGGGTTCGATGAGCCACGTGTGGACGAGCATTGTCGTGAAACAAAACGATCCCTCTATTAAGCAAGCCACGACTTTTGTTTTAGAATGCACTATATAATTTATTTAGTCTCATAATATATTTCAGCATTTACTGTGTCTCCCCGAGGCAAGAAAAATACGGGCTGAAATTGTTGGCTTGAACTTCACCCCCACGGGTGATGTTGAATGCCTTTATTTCATGGACTGTTGTTTTAATTCCAGTGTAACGTAAGCAACCCAAGTTTCGTCACTAGTGACAATTTGGCTAAAAAATTGATCACTTTAGGCACTGTACCTCTCAAGGAAAGTCAGAGCGCTGGCTAAAAGGTTCGCTTTGTGCATCTCAGTTAACATTTTTGGTACCCAACATGAGCACAATTTCCGATATTTCAAGCGTCGCCCACTTCGGCCCTCATTGTGCACGTTTATACGATCATCTTTACACGCTATATTCCATTCTTTTTACCATTTCATCGGTCGTAGCGTTTTCGCCATACACTTTACTAATCTGCCGCTTTGCATTTAAGAATCGAATTACAGTGCGTATTTCACAATCCGCGGGATTTTTAATGGTCTGAGGCATTTTAAACACGCACAAATGAACGTAAACTCAGATGAATGCTTTCATAATGGCGTCTACAGCTAGCCAATAGATGCAAGTTCTCAGTGCGCATAAGCGGAACGGCGATAGCAATGCTGCAGCGCACATAGGGGTATTTCAGCGTTTTATGCGGTCAAAATGATTTTTTGTTTTTAGTTATTTTAAATCGGGTTTTATTTCTAGATATAGCAGTGAAATCTTTTTGGAGTGCATATTTTGAAGAAAAATTTTTATATATAAAAAACAGTATATTGAAAAAAAAACATTCCTCAGCTTCGTCTGCAGATTCCTCCACGGATTTCTCTTCTTCCTCGGAACTTTAGTCGTTGTTACTGGGTTCAGCAGAAACAAGCATTTGTATTACTTCTTTACTAAACGACATAGATTTTTTTTGGGTTTTGGCCTTATAGTAGATATTAAAGGATCTGAGCTGGGCAATAATCTATTGAGGACATCTAAATTGCATTCTTTTCTTGAGAATTCTCTAGCGAAATTTTGTCGGTACAGGTGAAAGTGCTTATTTCGCGCCTCTGCTGCTTCTTCAGACAGTAATCCAGTGGGCAAAAGCGCCTTTTCCATTACTGTTGCACCGTGAATTAATATTTTGTGCGTCGTAGGAGTCTTGGATGCCAGGAAAACAACTCCACATAAATTTTGACGGTCTCATATCCATAGTCTGCAAATTTTTTCAAGTCGACTTTATGATCACTCGACATTCCTTCCAAAATCATTTTCAAGCGATTTAAGAGGTTGAAATCGACGCCGTAATTTCAGCGGCCATCTTTGGATTGGCACAAAACCTTCTACTTGTATTGCCATCATTGGTGTTACCAAATCCAGCTTTTGA
This sequence comes from Pachyrhynchus sulphureomaculatus, assembly GCA_019049505.1. Lineage (NCBI taxonomy): Eukaryota > Metazoa > Arthropoda > Insecta > Coleoptera > Curculionidae > Pachyrhynchus > Pachyrhynchus sulphureomaculatus. The sequence continues at coordinate 64,830,800 of CM032452.1, read as the reverse complement.
CACACCTATGATTAAGTCCATTTGCTCTCTAAATTTTGCCTGTATTTCTGCCTTTTTTAACTCGACAATTTCTTTGTCACTGTCCGACCTTAGTTGTCACTTTTGCAGAAGAAGCTTTTATGACAAATGCAGAATACTTTCGAATAATCGAATCCTAGCGTGGAGTACAGATAGACAAAACTGTAATGCATCTGTGTCGACGTTATTGAGGTCATTAAACTGCTTTGCACCAGCATCACAAATGTAGCATCTCATTGTTGGAGTAGGAGCATTGCACACTTTTGCATCGAAGATAGTTAGCGTCATTATATGTTTTATGGGTAAAGAGATGCCTCCTTGTACGAATTCGCCGTTTACCAAAGCGTTCATTGTATTTTCTATGTAAGTAATTTGATAATTTGTAATAGCCACTGTTTCTTTAACAAATCCAATTCTTATTGGCCGATAGTATCGTTACAAATCAATTGTAGTAGAATAAAGCAACTTTGACAAATGTTGCTGTCGATTGCATCTTCTGTTCTTGCATTTTTTGCTTAAATTGTGCTTGGTGAGATCCATCACATCCCCATTTCGAAACGAGTGTCAATGGATGACGATCTTCTAGATTTAATTCTTTTAGTACATCCTCCAAATATGTTGCCACACATTTAGCTGTGTGATCCAATAAATGTTGTTGGTTAGTTTCAGCATATGTTTCAGTACCCGATAAGCTCTTTTCGGTGGATAACAAGTCCTTTTAGCCTGTTGTAACACGGTGTAACTAGGATAATACTTCTTGTTAATAATCCTTATTATTTCATACTGTCTTCTTGAGAGGTCAGCTTCTACAAACATTGCGAGGGTGGCTATTAGATTTAGTTGTGATTGTTTTTCAAGCTGTTTTGACATTTTGTATACTCTCTGGTATGCTTGGGCTGTCTGGGGAGAGTTAGTTATATTTTATAGAATACTGAATGCAATTCTCTCTCCAGAACTTTCAAGGAATGTTTGAGCAGCACGCACTATTACTTCTTTATCTACAGCACTGCGTACTTCCTCTGTTTTTCTACGTTTGTTCCTCTCACTTGATTCTTCACATTACTTTGTTGGTCGACCAGAAGAATGGCGTTTTACCCTAGGTATTTACTCTTTTTAAGAAAAACTTCTGCTTTTTTATGCGCTTTTGTCCACTTTCCCCTGAAAACCTCGATTTCACGGGAAATCACGGCTAATATTGATATATTTAATGAGTGCAAATACTCTTTTTTCTGCTAAAAGCACTAAAATCACTGGGACTTACCTTGAAGTATAACAAATACCTTTTTAAATACCGAAAAAAAAACGGGTTTTCGTACATCAATTTCTAGTAATATTTTCTACCTTCAAAACATTACTAATTATTAAAAAAAAAAAAAAACATAAAAATGGTCAATATGTATGCGCTCTTACCAGTAATATTCAAATCCATCACAATTTTCTTCAAGATAAACTCCAAAAAAGTCACTTTTTTAAATAACTGCTTTGTTACGAATGTGAAGAAGAGAAACGAACACTCAGAGCGACCATCAAATTCCAACTGAGACTACGGCGCGTGCTGTCAAATGGGTAACGGGAGGGGGCTCCTATTGTTCTATGCCTATTCAACATTGTTAGGTAGCAAATTTTTTCTACCTGGGACAAGTTTTAGGCAATCGATTTATGGCCGCCTAAAATGCTGAAATAACCCTTTTTGCACTGGCCGTATTACGGTATTTAAAAAAACGCGCCTCGAATATTATTTCTTTTTATTATTGCACAATTGGAATTAATTTTGACATTTATTTTTTCCAATTGAACTTTTTAAGTGAATTTTGTGTCCGCATTACCGTTATTTTAATTATAATCATGTCATTGTATGTACGAATTCATATTGTTTCAGTTTTATTACAGAAAGTTTCATTGTATAGAAATGGTCAGTGATAAAACCTGAATGAGGGTATTGTCCCTTTTCCTGTATTTTATTTCAATTATAAGGGATTGTTAAAATGAATGAAAATGGCAAACAATTTCATGAACTCTAGTAAAATAAATTAATTGTAAATGTTGTGTGTGTTTGAAAATATACAATGTGTCCCAAAAAGTTTTATAAAAATGGAGAAAAAGTTTATCTTACATATTATATAAAAAGATATTCTTGATAAAAGCTCATGGAAAAATTCATAATTATCAAGCATCAAAAGTTTAAAACAGTTCATGGTATATAGGGAAAATATAAAATATTGATTTATAATGAATAGTAAAGTGTGTTTAAATTTGAATACAGAGCAAAATATTAATTGAAAATGTTAATAGGAATTAAGTTTATTGACAGTTGTTAGGCATTTCCAAAGATATGTTCGTTTATTTTCAGCCTAACATTAGTAGTGATTTCGTTTTTTGTTTTATTCAATAAATAATACAACAATTACTGACGTGTTTACTGGAGTTTTTTTTAATTTTTTTAACTAGGTAGGCCACAAATCTGAACGTGAGCATAATTTTTTAGTCCCTATTAACATTTTCATTTAATATTTTGCTCTGTATTTAAATTTTAACACACTTTACTTTTCATTATAAATCTTTTTTTTATTTTCCCTGTATACCATTAAATATTTCAAACTTTTGATGCTTGATTATGGATTTCCATGGGAGGCAGAACTTTTTATCCAGAATAAATTTTTTTATATAATAAAAGACTGTTTTTAGTCAATTTCCACTGGTTTATTTAAATTGCGATGACACGTTTCGCTGTCGATGCAGCTTCTTCAGATCTACATTTTACACTGTCAAGTTAGGTTTAATATTCACAGTTTTATATGATTTCTTAATTATAATATTACACCTAATTAAATTACATTGATAGTATTGGAAAATCCACACAGATTTGGAGTTAAGAGAATAAATTCAATAATGGTGAATTGCTTAAATCTACCTGGTCGTTGAATAAAGTACCTGTAGTCCTTAATCGATTTATTTGCATAGTCTCTAAAAGGTTTAGTTTTAAACCTTTTTGTTGGGTGTGTAAAATTTTGAAATTCTTGTTAAATGTGTGATTTTCTGTTAATAGATGATTAGCATATGTTGAATTAGATTTTCTATGGATAAAACTTTTTTCGTGTTCTGTAATTCTTTGTCTAAATGTACGCCCAGTTTGTCCGATGTATGTTTTAGGACATGACCCACATGTTAATTGATAAACCCCTGATTTGTTGTCTATATTGATTTGTGGTTTGTAGTTTTTAAGGTATTTCCCTATAGTATTGTTAGTCTTGTACGCTATGTTGATATTTTTTTGATTTAAAAATTTCCCCAGTTTTTTTTTTTTTTTTTTCCGTTGGTTTGCCGAAATAGGTTAAGCATTTAAAAGTGGTATTTCTGTCCTTAAAACGTGGGTATATTTCTGAGATAGCCTTGTTTCTAAAATTTTTCTTAACGATACTATTGATTAAAGTAACCGAATAACCGTTGTTAACGGCTACTTGTTTTATGTAGTTTAATTCTTTAGTAAAATTTTCTTCTGATAAGGGGATATTAGTTAGTCTATGTATAAAACTATGATAAGCGGCAAGTTTATGATGGTTAGGGTGATGAGAACTATTGTGAATTGTGGTATCTGTATGACAAGGTTTGTGATATATTGCAAATTCATGTTTTTTCTTGGCTTTACTGATTGTTAAGTCTAGGAAATTGATTTTCCCTTCGACTTCTTCTTCTATTGTAAAACTGATATTTCTATGTAAAGAATTAATATACTGTAAAAAGTGAGTTAATTGTCTGTCCGTACCTGTAAAGCATACAATTATATCGTCTACGTATCGATACCAGTATAGGCAATTACTACTATTGTTGTTATGGTTGTTAAATATCATTGTTTCAATACTGTCCATGAAAATTTCGGCAAGTAATGGACTCCCCATAATTAACCCTTCCTTACTATTGTAGAATGTATTGTTAAATGAAAAATAATTTTGTCTTAAGCAAGTTCTTAATAAATTAATTATGTCCATTTTTATAACTTCATTTACTTTGTTTTTTGTTAATAGGTTCTCTATTAAAATTATTGTTTCGTCTGGAGGAACACTTGGAAATAAGTTTTTTGACATCGAAAGAGACTAATTTAGAATTATCTGGAATTGTTATATTCTTAACTTTATTCACGAGTTCGTATGAGTTTTTTGATACTATATTTAGGTTCAAATTTGGTATGATATTTGATTAAATCAATTAAAAAGGATGACGTCTTATATGCTGGAGCAGACATGTAGGAAACAACTGGTCTGATTGGGTGGTCAAGTTTGTGTAGTTTTATGAGTGAATAAAGTTGTGGGATTTGGGATTCATATTTATCAATTTAATTTTATCTTTATCGTGAATGATACTTTTAGCCTGTTCAATTTGTTGTTTTATTTCTCTTTGAAAAATATTTGTTGGATCTTTATTTAAAATTTCACCAGCAAAGCAGCCAAAGAAGCAGTTATACTCGCCAAAAGAAAATGGATATACACAGAGAGAAAAATCCAGTATAGCATTAGACACTCATATAACGTGTATTTGAAGGTAATCCACACAGAATTATTATTTAAACTAAATTTTATAGAATTTATGGTCTTAGATTCGAATACACGTGAAAAGGTAAAAACAATAATACATAAAAAATATTTGAAACAATACAATAAATTACAGTATTTCATTCAACAAAAACGTATAACAACACAAAATAAGAAAGAAAAAGAATTTTTTACTGATTATCAATTCTTTATTTCGATTTATTAACATTTCTAACACACTTTTTTCGGACAGGGAAAAAAATCTTCTAACAAAAGGTTTCAAACACAATATTCAAACTAACTTCAATATCAAAGAATCGGAGACATTAGGTATTGATACTGAGATTGCCTTGAAAGATAGTCCTAACAACATATTATCAAAATTTCAAACAGCCGAAATTATTAAAAAAAGAATTCATATCTAACACTAACAAAATCAACCAAGACTTGAGGACAATAAAAACAATTCAGAGTAAAGCAAAACAAAATGATGTAATCTTTACCAAAGCAGACAAAGGTAACACAGTAATAGCAATAGACAAAATCGACTATATTAATAAAACGTTAGATTTTTTTCAAAACAGGAAAGTACGAAATTTTAAATAAAGATCCAACAAATATTTTTCAAAGAGAAATAAAACAACAAATTGAACAGGCTAAAAGTATCATTCACGATAAAGATAAAATTAAATTGATAAATATGAATCCCCAAATCCCATAACTTTATTCACTCATAAAACTACACAAACTTGACCACCCAATCAGACCAGTTGTTTCCTACATGTCTGCTCCAGCATATAAGACGTCATCCTTTTTAATTGATTTAATCAAATATCATACCAAATTTAAACCTAAATATAGTATCAAAAACTCATACGAACTCGTGAATAAAGTTAAGAATACAACAATTCCAGATAATTCTAAATTAGTCTCTTTCGATGTCAAAAACTTATTTCCAAGTGTTCCTCCAGACGAAACAATAATTTTAATAGAGAACCTATTAACAAAAAACAAAGTAAATGAAGTTATAAAAATGGACATAATTAATTTATTAAGAACTTGCTTAAGACAAAATTATTTTTCATTTAACAATACATTCTACAATAGTAAGGAAGGGTTAATTATGGGGAGTCCATTAAGTCCATTACTTGCCGAAATTTTCATGGACAGTATTGAAACAATGATATTTAACAACCATAACAACAATAGTAGTAATTGCCTATACTGGTATCGATACGTAGACGATATAATTGTATGCTTTACAGGTACGGACAGACAATTAACTCACTTTTTACAGTATATTAATTCTTTACATAGAAATATCAGTTTTACAATAGAAGAAGAAGTCGAAGGGAAAATCAATTTCCTAGACTTAACAATCAGTAAAGCCAAGAAAAAACATGAATTTGCAATATATCACAAACCTTGTCATACAGATACCACAATTCACAATAGTTCTCATCACCCTAACCATCATAAACTTGCCGCTTATCATAGTTTTATACATAGACTAACTAATATCCCCTTATCAGAAGAAAATTTTACTAAAGAATTAAACTACATAAAACAAGTAGCCGTTAACAACGGTTATTCGGTTACTTTAATCAATAGTATCGTTAAGAAAAAACTTAGAAACAAGGCTATCTCAGAAAATATACCCACGTTTTAAGGACAGAAATACCACTTTTAAATGCTTAACCTATTTCGGCAAACCAACGGAAAAACTGGGGAAATTTTTAAATCAAAAAAATATCAACATAGCGTACAAGACTAACAATACTATAGGGAAATACCTTAAAAACTACAAACCACAAAATCAATATAGACAACAAATCAGGGGTTTATCAATTAACATGTGGGTCATGTCCTAAAACATACATCGGACAAACTGGGCGCACATTTAGACAAAGAATTACAGAACACGAAAAAAGTTTCATCCATAGAAAATCTAATTCAACATATGCTAATCATCTATTAACAGAAAATCACACATTTAACAAGAATTTCAAAATTTTACACACCCAACAAAAAGGTTTAAAACTAAACCTTTTAGAGACTATGCAAATAAATCGATTAAGGACTACAGGTACTTTACTCAACGACCAGGTAGATTTAAGCAATTCACCATTATTGAATTTATTCTCTTAACTCCAAATCTGTGTGGATTTTCCAATACTATCAATGTAATTTAATTAGGTGTAATATTATAATTAAGAAATCATATAAAACTGTGAATATTAAACCTAACTTGACAGTGTAAAATGTAGATCTGAAGAAGCTGCATCGACAGCGAAATGCGTGATCGCAATTTAAATAAACCAGTGGAAATTGACTAAAAACAGTCTTTTATTATATATTTATAATGAATTTCCATCAAGTAGAAGCTACAACAATCCAAAAAATAAATTTTTTGTAATATGTAAGTTAAATTTTTTCCCCATCTGTATAAAATTTTTTGGGACACACTGTATATAGAGTAAATATAATTTACTTCATGTGAATGTCAATAATTTGGGGCCTAACGAAGTTTTCTTCTTTTAATTAAGACCTCTGTATATTTGTTCTTCTAATGGATAGGCGAGTGAATTCAACAATAAGTCTGTCAAGTAAGAACGTGACCGTTCATATTCTTGAAAAAATGTGTTTCGAGAACATTTTTTTGCAATCAATGTATTCTGTGGTGTGCTAAAAAGGGTGCAGTTGTCTTAGAAAGTTGTCCAATCGCCTCTTGCATCAATAATCGCCTGGCATTTTCGAGGCATGCTGTCGACGAGATTTTCTACATACTTTGTAAATTTTTCGAATCTCGTGATACAACTGAGTCAAAGTCTTTCCTCTGAGCTTTTTCTTTACAAGGGACTAAATGTTTTCAATATTGTTGGGGTTCAGCGATTGTGAGGGCCACTCTAGTATCTTGTCGTGGGTAACGTCGCGGTTTTCGCCCAGCAAAAGTTTCTTCAACGTGCGGAATTTGACATCATCAGCACGAAGATGTTGTCGAATGGTCTCATGGGAATCCAAGGTTGCTTAAATTTTTGCTTTCAATTCAAAAAAAAACTTTCTCTTGCGCCTCGAACTCTGTAGCGGCTTTCAACTCATGGCCTGACGATAATTCTCGCCCCGGTGGTTTTTCTTCAGATTTTTGAAAGAAAACAGGTATAAAGATGCTAAATTAAAGCTATATGGTGGATGTTATAATATGGTAAATCCAACGGATGACAAAGTTTCGGTTCTTTATAAATTTTCTCTACTGGTCTGCTTCAGGTTTTTGGTCCTCCTTCTGTTAATCCTTATATTAATTATGGACCATTTTCCTGTATATTCAATAATAATATTATATAATATGGCGCTATCACCTTTCTAGAAGATAACTTAGTTTTTGCCTTCCTCGGAGATGCGAGACCCCTTATGAACTTAGTGCATCAATTCTTGCTTCATGAAACAATCCAAATAAAATACCCATCTTGTTGCTTTTGACGATTCACAAGAAATAACTCCCATAGATCTCTACAGCGGCCAAATGTTCTTGCGAATTTTTTTTTCTCACCAGTTTCTGCTCTGGAGTTTGGTCACTGGTTGATTTGACATCAGAGGATCCTCAACAAGCCTGATCGTTTTCTTAGTTCTGGCCTCAATCGGTCTTTCTGATCTGGGTCATCCTGAATTAAATCTTGATATCATAAAAACTATTTAAACCAACAAATGTGGGTATGTATGTCCAAGTACATCTCGAGAAAGGAGAAACCAATTTTTCAGTTGTCTTTTATGTATAGAGATATCATCCTTTTAGGTTTGTCGCTATATGTCCAAGATTCTATTTCTAAATTTATCGTCAGCGTCAATTTCAGGACGAGACTTTCGGAGAGACTTTGCAACTTTAGAGGATGATGAGAGTTATGTTCAGCAAATTGTTACAGGTGTGTTCTATTGGGATCTTCTCACAAAGCAGAAATCGATTTATTGGGTTCATAAGAGCTCTTTACTTTCAACGAAGGCAAAAATTAATTTTCTGAACATTTAGTGGCAACCATTTTTTGCAAGGGATGTTGCCCATTAAATAAAGGAAAAAAAAATTCACAATTAATGGAACGGTTTACGGAAAGACGATCTAAAACTTGGAACGGGCCATTAGAGGAACACGTCTGAATTCATAGAGAAAAATACAGAAAAACTTTGCTTTGGCATGAGAACTGCAAAATCCAGTACTAGTAGTTGTGACGAATACCGAGTTGTTGCATCCACCCTATAGCCCTGATTTAGCGCCTAGCGACATTTTTTTGTTTAAAGATTCGAAAAGAGGCCTCAGAAGAAAAAAAAACAATTAAAATGATAAGCTGAAAGGAGATGTAGCACCGTTTTTTTGGAGGCATGTACGAAAAATTTGATAGTCGACTTAATTAATTCCTTGCCAATGAACATCAACTTTTCTCTTATTAATTACAGCTTTCCACATTTTTAGATAATTTAATAGCTCTCTTCAGCCACAGTAAACAATCTCATTATTTTACCTACTCGAAGTTCTGATACAATATACTGCTTTCATGATCTGTACGTAGCGCCTTGTCAACTCGTATTTATTAGTGGTACGGCGAGTATTTGGCTATTTTGGAGTATTAGTGTTCAAGAGTTGGATATATAAGTTTAGAGGAAGATGGGGAATTATGAATTTACCTTCTGCACGCTTTATGGGGATAAGTTATTTTAAATTCCTTTTGGGATTGACAGGCGACGGATTCTGCTAATCCGGAAATAACGGCGTACATTGTGGGACCATTTAAAATCTACGTCTGAAGACGCAAAGTTTTCGGAGGTCGGTGAGCTTTTAACCATGCGAGTTTAAAGGGTGGCGGTCAAGACTAAACCACTGGATAATTTAACTGAGAGTCAGTTGGCTTCTTCTTCTGGTAGCTTTACAACTCAGGGTGGGTTTTGGCTGCTCGTCCTACCCTCTTTCATCTCTGGCGATTCGACATGATATGAGGATTGAAATCCCCTCCTATCGTTTGGAGATCTTTTACAATATTATCTCCAGCGCATTGTCGGTCTGCCAAACGGTTTTCTATCTATTGGATTTTCTTCCCATACCAGTCTTATCAATCTATCGTCCCGTTGTTTTTGGATGTGCCCCACTCGCCTTAATCGGTTTGCTTTAACCTCTTGGATTATATCGGGCGCTATTGTATAGATCTTTTTTCTCCTCGTTTGTTCTGATGTGAAATCCGTCTGCATTCTCTTCCAGCATTGGCTCATATATTTTTCATCAGACTTATAAAAAACCGATACATTGTTACGGTCCAAATTGGCCGTTGTGAAAATCTTTCTTTCTTTTGGATTTTTATCATCTTTGATAGAGATAAATTAACAACAATTAAATTATATATTAAATTATTTCAAACTAATTATAAATAGAAATACCTGGTTACCTAAGGATTTCCACATCTACGTTGTTAAATTGATTTGATTCTAAAGGACCGACGATAGTAGATTCGTCTTGTTTCCTTTTATCTTGCAACACGAGATGCATAAGATATAGCTTCGAGTTATTTTCCTTATCTTGTAATTTTCGACGCGAGCTAGCGTTCGAAGTTTAGTAATTTCTGATTATTAGTTTTAAAGATGCACATGTTTTGTCTGCAGGAAGAGGAACTAAACTTCCGTAGTGGGACAATTGTATTTAAGAGGAAAACGACGTTAGTTCTTTCTCTCTCTGCTACTAGAATTTCGGCGAAGTGTTCAGTGTTTTCAGATAAGTTTTCTTAAAAGGGCTAAGTGCCGATTGATGGAAGACTGAAGTTCCGGTTACGGTATCATTGGTAAATTTTAGATAAGATACCGCGAACTAGCCATTTAGAGGCGATATAATCTCTTCCCGAAGTTACAGGAGAGCACTGTAAATAATATTGTAAATACTCAAGTTTTCTTGTATAGGTATTTTACGTGTCATTCATTTTGGTTTTTCCTTCTGGTTACCTTGTGGTCTAAAGGTAATTCTGGACTTACTACCAGAAAACTTTGGTTTCGTGCAATCTACGTGCCAACCGAGGATTTCGGTCTCTACAGGGAAACTCCCCACGTGCTGGAGTCAGGTTAGAGTCATCAGTCCTTGGACCGTCTATACAGCCGGACAAAGCCTTGTCCCAGCCAACGACTTTGGTGTTTCCATTAGTACTTCCACCTGTACCATACACTTAGGGACAGATGGAAATAATCTTAAATAAGTTATACAGTAATTTATTGTTCTAGTATTCGTAAAGCTACGAACTACAAGGAGAAATTTTATACCTTTAACTTGAGTCAGAAGTACCAGATTACCCGTGGTTCGCAGTCTTTGCAAATTTAATTTTCAACACCATTTTGATCATTTACATATTATCCGTATATTTAGTTTTAAGAACATCACCTTTGTTAACACTAGAACTAAGTTTTACAATTTAGTACCGAAAATTTGGGGTTGAGTCACTAACAATGCAAATCAAGTATACCATTTGATAACTTAAACAATTTTCATTTTGTATAGGAAGCATTGTTTTGTACTCCATGTAAATTTATTTCTTTTAAACTAGCTACTTTACCATATTAAGTTCTTTTTATTTAAAATTGATACTTTCTCTTGCATTAAATTTTTCACTTTCTTTCTTATAAAATAATCTATTAGATAATAAACGTTTCCATTTTTTTTTTTATCTCTGGCCACATAACAGACCTACAGGGCCGCTTTCATTAAAAATAAAACTTCGGTGGCGCATTTCGACTTATAAGAAAAAATATAGATCAAATTAACAAGGAAAGCAAAAGATCGAACCTTAAACCTGGGATAGAGCTAAAAATTTTAGGTCGTAGGCATTCGAGTAAGTAAAACTACAGAACCTAACGGGGTGCCTGGGTATTGGTCCGTGTTTGTAGTTATCGTATTTTGGAAAATTTTCTAAACTGGGGTTTTGGACTAGTTAACACGTAGGCTGAAAAGTTTTTGGCCTAGCTACTTAAAACACATTTTTTTTTTTGCAAAATTAGATTTCTATACCTTTCTTGTAGAAGGATTTGTCTTAGCCTTCAAAATAGGCCTCAGTTTCGGCGATAACTTTTTCCCTGGAGCCAATTCTCTTTCCCAGAGCATTTGTTTGAGGTCCGCGAATAGATAATAGTCACTGGGGGCCAAATCTAGAGAATATGGTGGTTGAGGAAGCAATTAGAACTTCAATTCATGCAATTTTGCCATCGTAATCATTTACTTGTGACATGGTGCATTGTCTTGATGAAAGAGCACTTTTTTCTTGTTCATTTGGAGCCGTTTCTTTGCGATGTATGCCTTCAAACTTTATATAATATTCGCTATTGGTGGTTTTTCACTTCTCAGCATAGTCGATGAAAATTATTCAATGCGTATCTCAAAATAGAGAGGCCAAAACCTTCCCAGCCGACTGCTGTGTCTTTGGTTGTTTCGGGCGGTTTTCACCGGTTGCTGTCCACTCAGCCGACTGCCGATTTGATTTTGGTGTGTAGTGGTGGATCCATTTTTCATCCATTGTTACATATCGCATGAAAAAATCCTTTTATTGCGCTTAAAAAGGTCCAAACAGCGCTCAGAATCTTCTATACCTTGTTGTTTTTGGTCCACTGTGAGCAAACGCGGTACCCATTTCGGACAGAGCTTTCTCATGCCCAAATGTTCATGCAAAATATGACCAACACGTTCTTTTGATATCTTTAGGGTGTCAGTTATCTCACGCAATTTCACTTTACGGTCCTCCAAAACAATTTTGTGTATCTTTTTTTGTTTTTCGGTGTAACCAAACATTTTTCCAGAGCGGTTTGAAGGTTGGTACTTCCTTTTTAGATTTTTTTGAAAAGGGCGACATCTATGTGTCAGTAACCAAAAACTTTTTAGCCTACGTGTTATTATCCGCGAAGGGTTACTGACAGGGAGGCCGGTTGAAGGTTGATTCCCTTCCTGATAGCAACGGGTTATACCCGATACCTGTAGCAGTCTTCTGACAGTCCACTAGTGAGGAGGTAAAGTAGCCAAACATTGTTAGTAAGGCAAAATTGTATTTCAGTTTTATTAGAAGTTTTTCGGCACGAAATAATTAAGTAATTTTATTTAATTTGGGGGTTAGATAATTAAATTGACGCTCAACTGTAAAAGAGTTAGCTCAATTAAAAATTAAAGTAATAAATTGGCACAAACAAAAATTCGGATAACAACATACTAGACAAATATCTAATTTCCCTTGCAGACTAAAATTATTAGACGGCAACCTTTCAGATGAACACATATTTTTTTTACTATTGAGCGACAACGTCGTTATTGGCAAATGATCTATTTGTTTTACGTAATAGTAGCTGTTGGAAAGCTACTACTGAAAAAAAAAAATTTTCTTGTCAACTCTAATGTATCTCAGAATTTAAAAATTACTCTTTATACAACCACTAAAAATATAAAAAGAATGTTACGACAGACGATTTACGTCTAGTCAAATTATCATTTATTTTCTGGAATTATTTTAAGGGTATGCTATTTCAAGGCTTGCAAGTTGCGTGTTTTATTTTATGAGTCCTTAAAAAGTTCATTTCTTTTAAGTATTAGGTCATTCATTTTCTTTTATAGTGTTGGGGTGTGTTGCATTATTTTTAGTTCTTTATTATGGGGCTCGTTCGTTTTTATTTCTAATGAGTTAGTTTATGTCTTTTAAACGAATAAATTAAATTATTTATAAAGAAGCACATCTCGGACTTCTAAATCGCTTTGCCCAAAAATATTGATAAGACACTTTCACAAGTTTCAGAGCTTATAGGTGTAAGCCGGCCTCGGTAGCGTAGTGGATTAGGAGCCTGCATATGAAACCGATGGTTGCTGGTTCGGTTCCGGTGATCGGCTGTGTGTGTGTGTGTGTGTGTGTGTGTGTATGTGTGTGTATGTGTGTGTGTATTTTGAGGTAATAGTGTTGGTGCTACTGTGTTTGGAGCGTCTTGAAATCACTAACAAAAACTGTAGATTGATTATGAATAAAGCGAAAACCAAAGTAATGATCCTTAATCGTAATGAAGATCTCTTACACATACTGGTTTTACTGCTTTAGAACATTTCAACTATTTAGGCTCCCTCATAACTAACAATGGTAACTGTCAAGCGGAAGCCATAAGACCTTTGAGTATGGCCAGAAACTCGACGATCAAACTCACTAAGATCTGGAAATATCCAGTGGTCACAAAAAACACAAAGTTAAGATTTCTGTCCAGCCTTTAATTAATTCCCTATAGAAAACATGAACCATTAAACAAGCTGACAAAAGACGAATTAATGCGTTTGAGTGTGTGAGATCGAAGAATCCTTAGAGTATCATATACCGAACCCGTAATGAAAGCCTAATTGTCAAAATTTCCGCTTTTTATTATAAACTTGCATGACGCGTTTCGTTACACGGTAACATCTTCGGATGCTCTTTGCAACTAACAAACCTTTAGGTTTTATTCCACTTTATTATCTACTTTTACAATTAATCTGAGAATAGTTAATTAGGGTGTTCTTGGAATTCATACTGAACTTTATAAGGTATATAGTATAAATTTAACTAGCAGTGCCCGCGGCTCTGCCCGCGTGGACTTCATTCACTGTTATCGTCACTGCTTATTCCTTATATTACTCAACGTAATAAAATATATCCTATAACCTGGCCAGAGAACATATGTATGAATTAAAGAAAACACGTAAATCGGATAACTAGTTCTCGAGTAATAAGCGCACTAACGGACAGACAAGCAGACAGAGAGACGTTGCATTTTATATATATTATATGCTTTGCTACATGATATTATTTCATATTTAATGGTTCAGGCAGCGTATTGTAAGAGAATGCGCTAGCAGCAAACTTTTTTCCGACCTGATTCACTATTGTCGTCACTGCTTATTCCTTATGATACCTAATGTAATAAAATATATCCTATATCTTGGCCAGAGAACATATGTATGTTTTTTTTTTTTTAAAAAAAACACGTAAACCGGATAAGTGGTTCTAGAGTGATAAACTCACTAACGGACAGACAGACACACAGATAGACAGAGAGACGTTACATTTTATATATATTATAGAAAATTATAGATAACTTAGTCAGAGAATCAGTGTATGAATTTAAAAAAAAAAAAAAAACACGTAAATCGGATAAGTGGTTCTCAAATGATAAGCGCACTAACGGACAGACAGACAGAGAGACGTTGCACTTTATATATCTTATATTCTTTGCTATATGATATTGTTCCTTATTTAATGGTTCAGGCAGTGTATTGCAAGAGAACGCGCTAGCGGCCAACTTTTTTCCGACTTGATTCACTATTATCGTCACTGCTTATTCCTTATGTTACCTAACGTAATAAAATATATCCTATAACATGGCCAGAGAACATATGTATGTTTAAAAAAAGCACGTAAATCGGATAAGTGGTTCTCCAGTGATAAGCGCACTAACGGACAGACAGATAGACAGACAGAAAGACGTTGCATTTTATATATATTATAGAAGATTATAGATAACCTGGCCAGAAAACAAATGTATGAATTAAAAAAAAACACGTAAATCGAATAAGTGATTCTCGCATGATAAACGTACTAATGGACAGACAGAGAAACGTTGCGTTTTATATATATTATAGATATTCTTTGCTACATGACATTGTTCCATATTTAATGGTTTAGGCAGTGTATTGCAAGAGAACGTGCTAGCGGCAAACTTTCTTCCGACTTGATTCACTATTATCGTCACTGCTTATTCCTTATGCTACCTAACGTAATAAAATATAGTCTATAACGTAAGTCGGAGAAGTGGTTCTCCAGTAATAAGCGCACTAACGGACAGGCAGATAGACAAAGAGACGTTGCATTTTATATATATTATAGATAATGGGGTTTCCCATCGGTCATATTTATTTCTGTTTGTTCATTTAGAATGGAACTTGTGTTTTTCAAACGATTTATTTCTAGTCATTCCAAAAGGTTTGACTTTTTTCTCTTGTTTTCTACATGTAATATAACTGGTCATCAAATTGATGGTTCTGTTCTATTAAATGATTGCTGTATGAAGAATCTGTTCTGTTGTTAAGCAAACTTTGTTTGTGTTCTTAAATTTTAGTTTCAAATGAGCGCCCTGTCTGCCCTATGTACGCCTTAGTACACAAACCCCAATTCAATTTTATATAAACCTGATTTTTCACCTTTGTTTTGTTTAACTTTCTCATTTTTTGTGAATTCTTCTAGTGAGTTATTAGTTTTTAAAACTATAATTATATTATTTTGGTTTAAGTAGTGTTTAATTTTTTCTGAAGGTGTGCCCACCGAACCTTGTACTAATGTATCTATTCTTGAAGAGTTTCTCTCAAATAGAATTAATAGGCAATACCTGAAATATTTTGGTCATATTTTGAGGAAAGTGGATTTAATGGAAAAGCTTGTAGTAACGGTGAAGGTAAAAGATAGAAGATTAAGAGGACTGTATCCAAAAAGACGGTCCGACCAAATAAGATTTCTTTTTGGTATGGGTATGCACCAGTCAAGTCAGGTTTCGCAGGGTCGCGATGTTTGGAGAATGACTGTGGAGGAAGCAACTGCATAGTATCACAGATACTCCTGTTGGGGTGAAAGGAGAAAGAGAGAGAGAGAAGAGAGAGAGAGAGAGAGAGAGAGAGAGAGAGAGAGAGAGAGAGAGAGAGAGCGAAACACTTAATTATGTTCTTCAAAAGAAACAATGAATGACTTCAGCTTATTGAAGATAGAAGACGAGCACGGAATGACGAAATAACATACAAAGCCCTTCAAAAACAGATAAAACACCAGGTATGAGTAGTAAAAGAAAAATGGATAAAAGAAGAATGTCGGGACATAGAAGTGTTGCAGAGAAAGCATGTTTTATTCAAGTTTCACAAGAAAGTCAAAGAGGCTGCTGGTATATACAAACAAAATACACGGGGCACATTACACAATGAACATGGAAAAATAATAATCGAAAAGAAAGAAAAAAATTGGCATCTGGAAATAATACATCACAGAACTCTTTGAATAGAGACAAGACAACAATACGTTGGCGACTTAAAATACATCGACAAATTTCCGATAACACCAGCAGAAGTTGAGAAGGCTATAAAACGAAGAAAATACGGAAAAGTCTCTGGTCTGGATAAAATTGACAGCGAATTTATACAACTTTTTGATGTTGACAATATCGTGCGGCTTACAAAAATATTCAACAAGATTTATGAGATCGACAACATAGCGAAAACTTGGTTAAGATCTACATTCATTACATTGCCCAAACAATCGAATGTTAAACACTGTACCCATTACCGTACTATTAGCTTCATCAGTCACCTATTGAAGATATTCCTACGAATAATTTATCAGGGAATCTTTAAGATATACGAAGAACAGATTAGCCGCACGCAATTTGGATTTCGTAACGCTCTCCGAACAAGAGAAGCTTTATTCAGCCTACAGGTTATGGTTCAGAGATGTAAAGACGTCCAACGCGACGTATTTGCATATTTTATCGACTACCAAAAAGCGTTCGACAAAGTGGAACATCATAAACTTATGGAAATCTTGCAAAACACAGGGCTGGAAGAGCGAGACATCAGAATTATTGGAAACTTGTACTGGTACCAAATAGCAGTAGTGCGGGTAGAAGGAGCAAAGTCGGAGGAAATCGAAATTAGGCGTGGAGTGTGACAGGGGTGTGTGCTATCGCCCTTGTTGTTTAATTTATGCTCGGAGACAATTTTTCGAGAAGCACTGGATGAGGTGAACACTGGCATTAGGATCAATGGGGAATACATTAACAATATCCGATATGTAGATGATGTGGTTGTGTTTGCTAATAACATCGAGAACCTGCAGGCATTGGTCACCGGCGTTATCAATGCTAGTGGAAGGTATGGATTATCGCTCAATATAAAAAAGTAAACTCATGATAATAGCTAAGAACAGCAACGTAAATGGACAGCTTTTCGTTAACAACTAACAAATCGAAAGAATACAAAAGTATACATATTTGGGAACCCCAGTTAATGAAGAGTGGGACCAATCCTTAGAGGTCAAATTTCGATTGAGAAAACTATTCACTTGCCATGACTTAAATTTACAGACAAAATTTAGACTGTTGAAATGTTATGTTTTCCCGGTGCTGATGTACGGAGTCGAGTAATGGACTATAACAGAGGCTTCCTGTAGAAGACTTGATTCATTCAAGATGTGGCTCTATAAAAGAATATTGAGAATTCCGTGGAATGCCCACGTCACTGATCTCGAGGTATTAAGGAAAATGGATAAAGAAAAGGAAGTGGTTAAAACCATTAAAATACGAAAACTGCAGTATTTGGGGCATATTATGAGAAACAGCCAACGTTATGAACTGCTGCAGCTGATTCTACAGGGAAAGATAGATCGAAGGAAAGGTCCGGGAAGAAGAATACACTCATGGATGAAGAACTTATGCATGTGGTTTAATCAAACGACAACGGGACAATTCCGAGCTGCGGTGAATAAGATATAGATTGCTATGATCGTCGCTAACATCCAAAGCGGATAGGCACTAAGAGAAGAAAATGTTCTTCAAATGGGCGCCTATAAAATTTCTTCAAAATGCTCGTAACCCTTGGCGCAATGCAACCATATTACCCTATCACGTCCATTCTCTGTTTACTACCCAATATTCTTAACTTCAATTCTCATTAAAGATTTTAAATTTTATGTCAGATTTAATACTTTCATAATTGTTTTTTAATCGAAACTTCATAATGTCACCTTATTTTACACTGTACTATAAAACATTTATTTAAAATTACTTCCCTTAATGGATCCAGAAATTAAAATTATATTTTCTAAACAAATTAAAAATCCCATTACAGTAAGCAATTAAAAAACTTAATTAAAATGCTAAACCGGATAAAACAGCAAAATATATAATACCGTAATTGATATATAATTTAATTTAATTAAATTATATTTGTTATACAGTGTGTCAAGTAAGACGTGACCGCTAGTATTCTTGAAAAAATGTGTTCTGAGAACATTTTTTGCCATCAATGTATTCTTTGGTGTGCTAACGATGGCGCAATGACCTTAGTAAATTGTTAATCGCCTCCTGCATCAATAACACAGGCCAATAAAAAAAATATTTGTAAATACTTTTTAAACCGATACATTTAAGTGTTATGTATTTTTGGGTGCTGAAACCGTATCTGGTATCAGTTTTTTTTTGTATCACCCACATTCTCTCACAATATGACATCGAATAAATTTCAAAACAGGGAAAATTTGATACATAAAAATTAAAAACTTAAACCGTACTTTTATTTGATAGGCTACAATTTTTACTCACGATAAGGTATTTCACTTCAGTGCGAATATTTTAGGTGCTTATTTTTTTGTATTTTCTTTCCCTTTTCTCTGTGAAGTTTCTTGTATAGCTTTTTCTCCGATATGATGCATTTTGTTGTTCTCTATGAAGTGACCAACAGTAATCACCCGTCATGTTGATATTACACTGTTTCTCCATCTCCTTTATGTCCTGATGGAACCGTTCCCCCTGCTCTTCACTCAGTTTTCAGGAAAAAAGTCAGGATGGTTGTGCAAGAAGTGGACTTTAAGGCTCATCAACAACCCAGATTTTTTAACTTGTCTATCATATTAGCTACTATAAGTTCATAGTTAGGGTCTTTCACATTGCCCAAAAACTTATTCCCAACTTCTTTAAATGATATCCAACCCTCCTTTTCCTTTGTAATCCTTGCTTCAAACTTGGAATCGAACATCGTTTTCCGAATATCAGGTCTAACGAAAACCTCTTCTTTCAGTGTGGCTTCTGATAAATAAGGAAATCTTTTACACAAATATTTAAAACATTCACCATCTTTAGGCAAGGCTTTTACAAATTGTTCCATTAAGCCTAATTTGATGTGTAGTGGTGGCAGAATCTTTTTTGGGCCTATTAAAGCTTTATGTAAAATATTCTTCTCACCAGGTGTTAAAGTTTTTCTTACGGGCCAATGTTTTTTGGACCAATGTTGATCCCTTGCTCTGTCCCACTCACATATAAAACATGAAACCTTTGTAAATCCCTTTTGTTGACTAAGGATCATGGAGACAACTTTTAAATCTCCACATAGCATCCAATCGTGAGCTGGATATTTAATTTTCTGTAAAATCATGTTAAGATTTTCGTAAGTTTCCTTCATATGGACTGAATGAACAACAGGCAGTAAAGCTTAAGTATTTCCGTTGTGTAACAGAACACCTTTTAAACTAAATTTTAATGAATCTATAAAAAGCCTCCAATCTTCTTTCTTGTACTCAATGCCAAATTCTTTCACAGACCACCAATATCATGGCAGTAAACCAAATCCTCTTCCTGCTTGAAAAACTGAGCAAACTGTTGATCTCTTGTTCTATAATGGTAAATAGATGTTCCAGATTCCAATAAATGTTTTTCTTTCAGCCTAGAACCAAGCAATTCTGCTTTTTCCTTAGTCAAACACAAATCCACTGAGGTGGCTCAGAGACCGGAAGTCCCGGTCCATGTCCTACCGGCCGATTAGCTGAAGTAGAGTTAGGATAGACAATTACTTTCTTATTTTTGGAGTTATATCCAGGAACATCAACGCTGTAAAAATAACAATCATTTGAATGATTTTCTTGCTCTTTCCATACTATGGGTACTGCAAATCTAAAAGCTTTCTTCTCTTTCTTATACCATTTCCGAAGATCCTCGACACAAACAAAACATACTTTGTGAGGAGCCCAACATTTTTCTTGAGTATCGATTTCTACACCAAAATATGCAAAGTGTACTTTTTGTACTAAGTCAGTAATGTTTCTTTGATGTTTTTTAACTACAAACTCACCACATATATAACAAAAAGTGTTAGGAGAGTTTTTACAACCACGATTAGCCATACTCTGAGTGTGAATTAAAGCAGATGGGTTAAACACTGCAATGCGAGGTTATATTAAGGAAGCAAACAAACAGCTGTGACATTTATCGGAACTGCCAACCTAATAACATTTGATTTTACTGCCAACCTTATAAAATGCTGATTTTATTGTCAACCTAATAAAATTCGAATGATAAAAAATAAACTTTTCACATTTTGAATATTAAAATGCGAAAAATTGGTGGGTAATACGACTTTTTTTATTATTATTTTCGGACTCAGCACACCAAAAAACATACGAATCAGGTAAAATTATTAAAAAAAGTTTTTTCATCGTTGGCCTGTGTAATCGCCAGGCATCTTCTAGACATGCTGTCAACGAGATTTTCTGCATACTCTGCAAATTTTTTGAATCTCGCGAGACAACTGAGTTAAAGTCCTCAGAGTCTTTCCTTTGAGCTTTCTCTTTAGAAGGAACCGAACGTTTCCAATAGGGTTGGCGTCCGACGCTCATTCTATCGTGGGCCCAAGAGAGCCGCGTCGCGACGTGATTTTCGCCCAGCAAAGGTTTCTTCAACGTGCTTTGGAATTGGACATCACGAACACGAAAATATTGTCGAATGGTCTCATAGAACACATTCAAATCCGATTTTCTTAATTTTGCCGCTCCTTGAGGCAGCGTCAATTCCGGGTCTCGTGAAAACAAAGACACGATTCATTTTTTGAATTTCGGAGGGACTTTGCCGATCGAGCCGCGTTTTAGCTAGTCGTCGACATTTTTCGTCTCGTTAAAATGATTTTACCCACTTCTTCACAAACGATACCGACTTTTTAATATATTTAGTGGCCGCGGAATGTATCATTTTAGGCCCCTTTAGATGGAAACAAAGAAAGATCGCCTCGAACCGACGCGCAAACAAGTAACTCATTTTAGATTTTACGTGATTTCAATGAATGTTCGGAATCGACTTCTAAAATGCGCCTTAAACAAAGTCTCCCTCTACCGATTTTTTGTTGAATCGCTAAAATCGCATCTACCAAAAATGAAATATCGCGGACACGTTCGTACTCGACAGCTTGTAAGTATAGTAGCGTTCATATAGGAGCTTATATGTTTATTAGATCAGCGTATAACAAATAGATCTTAAAAGTTTAGAATATTACTTCTTACTATAAAAAATGTATACTCAACAATAGCTTTTATAAAATCAATTAACAATCAAAACAGATACGACTCTCGATAGAATAGTATTTCCGGTTTTCCGGCTGGACTGCGAAACAATCTACATTTGCTGGATTCTAACTGGAAAATAGTTGTTCTCCCGTTTGGGGACCTGAACTTGACTCTTTTTTATTCTATATTTACTTTCATGAAAGTTGTCCGATGGGGAACAGTGCATGCTAGTAATACATGTAGCGTTAATATATCACATACGTACGACGTTCAGCTATCACTAATTATAGTGCCATCCTCAGGATCTTTCTTATATGGAGAATTCTATAAACTGCCAAGTCAAGGCCAACGTGAATAGCTACTTCCGTGTACTCTGGTCAGTCAATAAGTTTTGAAATCGGAAATGAAACAAGATAAATTAATGAATCGAAATATTTCTTTAGTATAATCTCCCTTAAGCTCAATACATTTTTTTCTAGCGATTTCTCAACTAATTTACCCCATCTATATATATATATATATATATATATATATATATATATATATATATATATATATATATATATAAATATATATATATATATATATATATATATATATATATAAATATATATATATATATATATATATATATATATATATATATATATATATATATATATATATACATATAAATATATATATATATATATATATATATATATATATATATAAATATATATATATATATATATATATATATATATATATATATATATATATATATATATATATATATATATATATATATTTATGTAGGGTGCCCCATATGTATGGAATAACGATTCCACAGCATTTATTAATGTATATCAAAAAATGTTTTAAATAAAAGTTATAGAGTGTTATGCGGCTCACATGCTGACGTTGACAATAAAATATTTTGAACTGTCAGTTCGAAGATATTACGCCATCTTAAATTTTTTTTAAAAGGACAACCCTGTATATTATTTTCTTTATGAGTCCTACCAAAAATACTAGATATTATTTGTTTAAAAACATACCATATGTCTAAATTGAACTGCTTTGGAATTACACAGGGCAACAAAAAAATATTTTTGTTTTGGTGCCTGGGATTTTAGAGCTGATTTTAACTATATTTGGGACGCTAAATCTATACATGCAATCCGTTTTTTCTCTATCAGCTCTACTTTTTTAGATACATCAACTTATCTACCAATGTGGTTTTTATTCAGTATATTCATTTATGAGAGTTCTAAAATTATTATATATTCATTAATGTAGGTACAATGGTTTTATTGTCAGTCTGTAATTGAGTAAATTCCAGGTAAATCTATAAATAGTGGAACCATTGCCTATCAGGTACCTGAACTGACCCTTTTAATCACCTAACTCGGGTAAGTCTCGTCAGTTTGTGCGTTCTTACTAATGAGAGTAGATCGAATTCGGCGTGTTATTTTATGTTAAGAAAAGAGTGTTTTTGTGTTATTGAACAGAATTAAAATGAGTTCAGGTTCCAGTTCAAGAAGAAGTTGTGTAAATCAACCTGATGTGTTTTGCTATATATGCGGAGAATACATGTTTCAACAAAACAGACAAACTATTACTGACTTTGTAAAGCGAGCGTATCTTGGATACTTTGGAGTTAAGCTTGGTGATCAGGACAAAACGTGGGCCCCGCATCTCGTATGTAAAACTTGTACAGAGCATTTACGGCAATGGACTACCGGGAAAAGAAAATGTCTAAAATTCGGCGTACCAATGGTTTGGAGAGAACCAAAAAACCACTTCAATGATTGTTATTTCTGTTTAGTAAATACTAATGGAATCAATCGAAATAACCGCAGTAAGTGGACTTATCCCAATTTAGACTCGGCAATACGCCTTATCCCGCACTCAGATGAAATACCGATTCCAACATTTCATCAGCTACCACATATCTCTGATGACGAATATTTTCCCTCTGATCGCTCTTCTGATGCTAATAAAAGTTCTGATGCTAATGAAACTAACAGTGACTATGAGGGGACGTCATCAGTTCCTCAACGCTTCAATCAAAATGAATTAAATGATCTAACCAGGGATGTCAATTTATCGAAAAAAGCTTCTGAAGTACTGGCTTCTAGGTTGAACGACAAAAATTTACTGGAACAAGGAACCAAAATTACCTTTTACCGTACAAGAGAAAAAGATCTGCTACCATTCTTTTCTCAAGAAGACAATCTTGTATTTTGTCACGAAATTAGGGGACTCATGAAAGAAATGGGACTTTCTGAATATATTCCAGATGATTGGCGCCTATTTATTGACAGTTCAAAGCGAAATTTAAAATGTGTCCTTCTACATAATGGGAATAAATATGGTTCAATACCACTAGTTCACTCAACGAAACTGAAAGAAGAATATAATACCATAGCTTTGGTCTTGCAGAAGATAAAGTATTACGAACATCAATGGATGATTTTGTGTAGACTTAAAAATGGTAAACTTTCTTCTTGAGCAGCAAAGTGGTTACACGAAATATCCGTGTTTCTTGTGCCTCTGGGATAGTAGGGACAAAACACACCAATGGGTTAGAAAAGATTGGCCTCAGAGAGAAAACATGGACGTTGGGGAAAAGAATGTCATTAACGACGCTTTGGTTGAAAGAGAAAAAATCATACTTCCTCCGTTACATATAAAGTTGGGCTTAATGAAGCAATTTGTAAAGGCTCTTGATAAGAATGGGTCTTGTTTTGCATATATAGGGGTAAAAATGCATCAGTTGAGCACAGAAAAACTCAAAGCAGGGATATTTGACGGCCCACAAATAAGACAATTAATTAAGGATCCTGCCTTCATAAATTCAATGAATCAAGTTGAACGAGAAGCTTGGACATCATTTGTTGCAGTTGTAGAAAATTTTCTAGGCAAACATAAAGTTCAAAACTATGTTGAAATGGTTAACAAGATGCTTAATAGTTTTTTCAAATCCTTAGGGTGCAATATGAGTATTAAAATACACTATTTACACAGCCACTTAGACCGTTTTCCAGAAAATTTAGGAGACATGAGTGAGGAACAAGGTGAAAGATTTCACCAAGATATTAAAATTATGGAGGACCGCTACCAAGGAAGATGGGACATGCACATGATGACAGATTACTGCTGGAGTTTAAAAAGGGACTGTTTAAAAAAACATTCAAGAATGTCGCGGAAAAGAAGCTTTCCAAGTGTTGAGTGACTATTTCATTTCTTCAATGTTTTTTTTTTGTTTGTAAGTACGACATAATATTGTATTTTGTATAACTAAAATAAAAATTTCGTATCTACTTTTGTTTACTACACTTACGGATTTGAGTTACAATAATGTAACTTATATTTCTCTAAAATTGTATATCTTAAAAATTTGAGCTCCTAGGTACAAATGAATACGTTATTTGAATTCAGGACATCAAATTGATATAGAATCAGCTCAAAAAACCTCGACACCAAAACAACTGTTCCCCTGTGTTATTGATATTTGACATTAAGGAGATCAAATTAAAAAAAAAATTAAGCTGGCAGGTAACGACTTAACGCGTAAAAAAATGATTTATTAACGAAAACGTTTATTGCTGCGTTTTGTGAAACTGCAATTTGAGCGTAATATCATAATGGTATATTTAAGAGAAACTGAAAGAATCACTTTGTTAATGATGGTTGGTTACGGCGACCGACAGAATATCCGAATCGAGAACCTATTGCCCAATCCGTAGTTAGCAAAACATTAAAACGATTTAGATAATCAGGTCAAGCTAAGGATCGTTCTAAATCTGGACCTCCAAAACTTAAAACAAGCGATAATAAAAAGTTAGATGTTTTATTGGAAATTACACAAAATCTTCATACAGCCATTCGTTAGCTTTGCCTGGATCACAACATAAGTAAAGGTACCTTAAGTCGTATACTGAATGAAGAAAAATTGCATCCATACAAACTCATTCTATTGCAAGAATTTTCTGAAGATGAATAAGATAGACGCGTTGAATTTTGCGAGATTATAATGGAACAAATCAATAATAATCCTAACCTAATTCATAATATCGTTTTTTCTGACGAGGCCACATTTTGTCTTAACCGAAGAGTTAACAGCCGTAACTGCCGGTACTGGTTTACTGAGAATCCTAGCTGGATAATCGACAGTCATTCTCAAAGACCACAAAATATAAACGTGGGGGCAGGGATTTGTGGACGTCATATCATTGGTCCCTTTTTAATCGATGGAAGTCTTACAGGACAGCGGTATTTACAGTTACTCCAAGAGCAAGTTATTTCAATGTATGCAGGTCTTTTTCCCGATGGAAATAATTTGGGTACTCCTAACATGAATCTGTGGTTTCAACAGGACGGATCACCTCCTTACTATGAAATGAATGATTTTTTTATGGGAGTCATTTGAAAACCAAAGTTTACCGAAGTCGACCTGAAACTGTAGAAGATTTAAAATAAAGAACTGTTTCAAGTAGTGTTCAATATTTGGTTCAAGTGATACTCCATAAGTGTCGCTTTCAAAACTTACTGACCGACTTGATACGTGTCGCCCTTGTGGTAATTTAGAGATTTTTCCAGTAGCATATATACAGTACCGATAAAAAAACTGATGACATGATTTACCCAGTACTTCTTTCGCAAACACCTTGTTCTCACATCAACAGCGATTTTAACTTCCTGAGGAATAACTTATTTCAGGCATTACAAATCGATATTTTCTATGATAGCTGTTTTATGAAGAGTTATTAATAAAAAAAAAGTTAAGCGGAGGAGGGGCCTTATTAGAACTAGAAATTATGAAAAAATAACTTAATTTTGTAATGTAGAAATATGGGTTTTTGCCTTCCGAATGCCGTTTAAAGCCTTCCCGTTTATCGATTGACATCTCTTCCTTTACATGTGGCTTCGCTTTTAATGTGTTTTTTTCGTTAAAGAAATGTCCGTTGTATCCATATGCCATCCCTGTTCATGGACTATGCAAATGGAGATATATTCGAAGCAACTCTCTAATTCCACCTCTCAAACCTCGTATATGTTGCACTATAAATAATTATGCTTTAATTTTGTATATTATCTGCACCAAAAACCCCCTTCCCCCAAAACGATAGTTATCACCGACAGAGCTACAAGTCTACTACTGCTTTTACTACTACTCTGTCAAGTAAGAACGTGTCCGCGATGCGATTCTAGCGATTTAAAAAAACTTGGTAGAGAGATCCTTTGTCTATGACACATTTTAGTAAAAGTAACAGTCAATGCCGAATTTTCGTCAAAATCACGTAAAATCCAAAATGAGCCACTTGTTTCTGAGTCGGTTCGAGGCAGTCTTTCTTTGTTCCCATTCAAAGGGGCCTAAAATGACATATTCCGCGGCCGCTAAATATATTAAAAAGTCGGTATCGTTTGTGAAGAAGTGCTTTTTGCATTTTGCTTACTTACTTGCTTAATCCTTATGCCTTTGTACCCCTTTTGTTAGGAGTGTAAGGCCTGTGGAGTTGAGTTATTCTATAACTGTCTTTTCCACATTTACTTCTATATCCTTCCATCCTGTTTAAATTGCCGATTGCCTCTTTTGTTTCTTCTGTATTAGTTTCTTCTGTTTGTGTGAGTTCTGCATCTTGTTCCGGTATTATGTCTCTATGTTGATTTTTGTATGCTTTTCCTTCTAATTTCTTGGGTCCATTTCCTTTCCTTTCTGTTTCAGTGATTCCTACATAGTGGATTTGTTATTCTTCTGCCAGTTCAACCTCTTTTCCGTTTATACCCCTATTATTCCGTGTTTTCAATCTAATAACTCGATACTTATTTCTCATTTCTTTCTTCCTATCTATTTCCTTGATTATCTTCTTATCTGTATTCATTTTACTAGTCTTCTCTTCCGTATCCTTTATCTTTGCCAGAGTCGTCGTCAATCTACCTATCTCTCTCCTTTTTCTTAGTTTTTTGACTTGATGGTCGTATGTGTTCTTTCGGGTTTCTCCCTCAATGTCCCATTTATATCGTCTTCGTTTGATTACGATTTTTTGATAACCTATTTTCACCCTTTTTCCATTCTTTCTCTCGTTCTCTGCTATATGTTTCAATTTCTTTTGAATTTCCCGTTCATCTTTTGTTAAATCGTTCTTTATGTAAACTCTCTCTCTTAGCTTTCTTAGTTTTTTTTTATTTTTCATTACAGCTTCTTTATCTCTCGTGTTTCCAAGTTCTATCTATCTTTAATCTGTACTTTTGTGTAAATACTCCTCTCCATAAAATGTTCTACATGCATTTTCAGATCTGGTTGGCTATTCGCTTCAAATTTCATTCCCGATATTACAATATTATTCCTTACGTTGTCTTTTTCCAGTCTACTCATTTTCAAATCCATACTTCTCATGTTTTCTCTAATTATCTTATTTTCCTCTTTCAATACTTCATTCTCCTTTCTTAGTTCCTTCAGCTCTTATTGGTGTTGCTTCTGATCTTTTATTCCTTTATACCTGACATTAGCTCTCTGATCATTTCTATCAAATTGTCTATCTTATCTACTCTTTCATTTTTCTCTTTCTGTGGTGTTCTTATCAGCTTTTTACTCTCCTTGAATAATCCCATTGACTCTTCTTTTTCTTCGATTCTTCCTCTTTTCGAGTCTCCTGAGGTATAATCATCGCTATCCATTGTTCTTTCTGTTATAAAAACTTTACGTGTGTTCCCAAACACGGAAGAAAAAGAAAAAAACTGTTCTTTATATTTCTTATCACTGTAAACAGTAAAACGATCAAGGTCGTCGCTTATCGTTTCGTTAGCTTCATACAATTTCACAGAAATATTCTCATAAACCACCAAATTTTTTACTTATTGTCTTGATTCTAACACTACACTCTGCTTTATTTCTAGTCGTCTCGTTTGCAGTCGACAAAATAATTAAATAGATCGAAACACTACCGTAATAATGCTCGTTAAACGACTTGACTATTGCCGGGGGTTCGATTTACATGTACACACTTCGCATCCGAAACTCTACTCCCAAAAATCATTTTAATGAGATGAAAAATATCGATGACTTGCCAGAACGTGGCTCGGTAGGTAAAGTCACTTTAAAAGTCGAATCTTGTATGAATGTGTCTCATGAGACCATTCGACAACATCTTCGTGGTTATGATGTCAAATTCGAAAGCACGTGAAAATCACGTCTCGAAGCGGCTCGCTTGGGTCCACGAGAAGAAACTAGAGTGGCCCTCACAATCGCCAGACTCCAAGCCTATTAAAAACGTTTGCTCCCTTGTAAAGACAAAGCTTAGAGGAAAGACTCTGAGAAATTCGACTCAGTTGTCTCGCGAGATTCGAAAAACTTGGGTATTATGCAGAAAATCTCGTCGACAGCATGTCTCAAAGAAACCAGGCGATTATTGAAGCAGGAGGCGATTGGACAACTTACAAAGGTAATTGTGTCATTGTTAGCACACCAAAGAATACATTGATGGCAAAAAAAATCTTCTCAAAAAACACATTTTTTTTCAAGAATACGAGCGGTCACGTTCTTACTTAACAGACTGTAATTGGAAAACCATAATTTTCGTGACAGAGATATAAGACGTGAAGAAGTGCAAAAATATAAAGGAAGATTTCTTCACGAATCCAATGCCTTACTTTAGGAAAGAAAGTAAAATATCGACTTGAGAGTCGTTACATTGTTAGTGTAAATTATACGACAGTTTTAGATATTCTATTATAAATTTCTCTAAATTTTGGTGAGGGACCGACGTGTGATAACAGAGGTAAACGACTTTTTTTTACACACCGCCGCTGGCATCGTCATAACCACTTTTACCGCAGTTTCTACCCCCTTTTAGTATTTTCGAAGGAAAAACAGCGAAATGCTTTGTTTCAAAGACGTAACATTTTTAGGTCTTTAAATAAATTAAATTGGTTGACATTCGTAAAACGTACCAAAAAACAAAATTATGTTTAATTAAATTTGACTAGAAGGTCAGGCAACATTTTAAGTTAACATTTATGAAATTAAATGGGTTTTATTTAAGGTATTTCTTACGAGAAGACAGACAGAGCATTATGTTAGAGAAAGACGCTAAATAATTTGGTTTTCAGGGTATAATATATGTGGCAACGGAGCTTTTCGCTTACTTTCCGCCGCACGCAATCACGTGTTATATATAATAACCTTGATACTTTTACATGATATTCAATATAAATTATTTATAATTAATTAAAAGTATACACTGGATTATTTATTAAAAATATATCAATTATTAAGTATTGATAACTGAATTAAAGGGGCGTGCAGGCACGCGTTTATTTTAGTATCTTTTAAAAGAAAGTCTAATCAGTGCAATGTATATATGTGATTCAAAATTTGAAAGAAGGTCCGCATCCGCGCGCGCAGTCTTCTTTAAGCTACGTTGCCACAGCGAAAATTCACTTCATAAAATACAAACACAGAGAGAAACGACTCGGGTGGGCAGAGGAAAACATAGATCGAAACACTGACCACAAATAATTGAGAGTAACAACATACCAGTTGATGGTAGCCAGTTTAAAGAGAACTAATCTTAAACTTTTTGGATCGAATGGTCACTATGGCTGAAGTGTAGGTTCTCTAAGAAGTGTCGCTTGTAGAAATCAGCGAGTATAGATCTTGTTTCCATTTTTTTTTTGGATAAGGAGGAGAAGCTTTTTCAGATTATTTGAAACACGACAAAAGGGCAAAAAGATTGGAAAGTATTATTCTTTATTATTAATTAACTAAACTTATCCAAAAACTTTTGAAAAGACGCCGAGGAAAGCAAAAAAAATTCCATTCCATATTCCTCATATTCCCTTGATTTAACTCCTTCGAATTATTTTTGAGATTTGCTTGTTCTTTCTATGCTGGACCAGAAACCTATCAATACAGAACGTGTTCTTGAAAAAATGTGTTTCGAGAACATTTTTTGCAATCAATGCGTTCTTTGGTGTGCTAACAACGGCGCATTTACCTTAGTAAGTTGTCGAATCGCCTTCTGTAACAACAATCGCCTGGCATCTTTGAGGCATGCTGTCGACGAGATTATCTCCAAATTTTTCGAATCTCGCGAGACAACTGAGTCAGAGCCCTCAGAGTCTTTCCTTTGAGCTTTCTTTTTACAAGGGACCAAACGTTTTCAATAGGGTTGGCGTTCGGCGATTGCGAGGGCTATTCTATTACTTCATCGTAGGCCCAAGCGAGTCTCTTCGTGAGGTGACTCTCGCCCAGTAAAGGTTTCTTCAACGTGCTTCACAATTTGATATCACGAGCACGAAAATGGTGTCGAATCGTCTCATGGGACACATTCAATCTCTATTTTGTTAATTTTGCCGCTTCTTGAAGCAGCGTTAATTTCGGGTCCCATGAAAACAAAGACGCGATTCGTTTTTTCGACTTTCAGAGTGACTTTGCCTACCGAGCCACATTTTTGCAAGTCATCGACCTTTTTCGTCTCTAAAAGGATTTACCTGCTTCTTCACAAACGATACCTACTTTTTAATATATTCAGCGGCCGTGGAATGTGTCATTTAAGGCCCTTTTGGATGGGAAAGAAAGACTGCCTTGAACTGACGCGCAAACAAGTGGTTCATTTTAGATTTTACGTGATTTCGATGAAAGTTCGGAATCGAGTGATACTTTTACTAAAATGCGCCCTAGATAAAGGTTCTCTTTACCGATTTTTTGTTAAATCGATATATCTAACAAAAATGAACTATCGCGGACACTTTCTTACTTGACAGGCTGTATGTGCTCGCATATGGTACGAAACGCCTATCAGGCAAGTGGTACTTGTATTTGGCTGTTTATTTTAAAATTAAAATTTAATTATCGACGTTTCGTTTACAAAGTTTAATAATAATTTTCAATAATTGACTGTCAAATTTTATATCAGTTTCATGGCAGCTTTGATACTGAGCTGTATAATCTAAAATTTATTTTGTACTCGTCTCTAATAATTATGTAAACTCAATTTATTTAACAGTCTCTTTAAAACTGAAATGAAACCGGTAGTCCCTAAGCAATTTAAAAAAAACCCGTTAAGCTATGCCATTAGGAAACTTAATTAAAAGGTTAAATAACATAAGAATGTAAAAAATATATTGCTACCAGAGTCTTCTTTTTTTTCATTAGAGTAACTTTGGAATCTATCCTTGTGTAGAGAGTAGGCTCTAGAACCTAGATACTTTGTTCTTAGGTAGTTAAAATAACAACGCGACAAACCAGGTGACAATAATTTGACAGCACTTTTTCTTTTTCTGGAATACATCATCGATTAAATACAGAATAATCAGTCAAGTGCCCAGATTGATCTTTAAGGTGAAATGTCTGCTAGGATTCTTTCGACCATAAACTTGTTTGAATGTCGAATATTCTATGAACTGACAACAGAGAAGTGCTTAAATCGAGCAAATTTTCGCACTAGAAATGTAAGTAAGACTTTATTCCTAAAAAAAGAGTAACGTAGTTGAGCGGTTTCACAAATATTTACGTTTAAAACCTTCTATAACCCTTTATATACCATTCCTTCTAAAATTGAAACTAATTAAATAACACGATTTTTATATTCATCAATTCTAGGAACCACGAATAGGGTGAGATATCCGAATTAACTAACTGACCCCCACCTCGGGCACATTTTCTCCTTATAACTTTGACCATAAATAATTGAACATATTGAAAAAATGACAAAATTTTCAGATTGTTTGACTCTCAAAATCTTGGAAATGCTATAAGAGGCAATCTTTATGAAGTAACCAAACCTCTTTAACCTCTTATATGTTTGAACCAAAATAATCAAAAAAAAAACACCATTTTCCGTTTCTCCGACGGAAGGAAATATCGCACGATATAAATAAGGCAACCAATCTAACACCTTCCCACACCGGTTTAACCAGTTATATATTTGACTACAAATAATTCTTCTCAAAATTTATTAATTATCCCGCCAAAAAAAACAAAGTTGTTGAAAATTCACGGTTAAAATTCCAAGCACATGTAAGTCACGTGCTACAGAAAGCATTCGTCGCGATGCAAAACATGTATGTACTAATTGCACCAGGCTCACAAATGAAGCCCAGAAATAAACTGATAATAAACAAACCAATTATAAGACCAACGCTAACATATGCTGCATCAGTTTGGTGTAGCATATCAGACACGCAGACAGCTAGGCTACAAAGGATGCAAAACCAATTATTACGCTGTGCTGTATTTGCACCCAGATATACAAGTATTGACGACTTACACAATACAACAAACGAGAAACTATAAGGCAACATATTGAAGAAATAGGATACAAATGGGTAGAATCCAATGCATATTTCAGATTTTTCCCTTGGTAGGACGTTTATTTTAGCTATGACGATCCAACTTATTATGTTATGGAAATTTTTGATGTCATTTTGGTTGGCTGGAAGCTTGCATTTTTTTTGAAGAAATATCCTTCCAGCGCATGTTTGAGTCTGATGGAAGATATAAAAATCTGTTGGTTCTAAACAACCGTAATATTATTATTTTTTGTCTGAACGAGATAGAAAAAGATAGTCGACAAAACCAGGGAGACACATATCCAAAGAATTGTCCCAATATTTCTAGATAGTTTGATTAAATGTTAAAGCTATTAGTCAAAATTTCATAAAATCGACTATACTAACAGCTCTGTTAAAAAAAGAAACAACTCATTAGCCAAACATTTCTCTTCACATTCAACTGTCAATTTTCTGGAAAAAACCTTCCACTGTTGTTAATGTGCAGTTAAAAATGCCCGATCTAGTTTTCAGCTTCTGGCGCTGGCAAAAAAATACCATACGACTAGTCATACTGCTTTCAGTAATATAGAATGTTGTGGAGAAGGCTAGGAAGTAGCCAGTTAGCTTAGACCACTTCACGTTGGCAAAAAGAAATGCCGTTGCTATGTAAAGTAGTTTGACATTTAGTAAATAGGTACATAAAGTATGGTAATTCTGATTTTATTGTGCCATTTTTGCGAATTTTTGGAAAAGATATGACCCGCAAAAATTGTGAATTTAGTAAAAATCGAATATCGATCGGTAATAAAGTAAATCTTTTTAAAATGACTAGCGGCTAACGAAATTTACGACAACGTGCTTAATACAATGAAAGAACAATGTCTTTTTTACGTCACTTTCAAAAATTGGGTTGCGGATTGCAAGAAAGAAAGAACCGACTTCAGTGATGAATATTGTGCTGGAAGACCTGTTTCTGTGTCTACCCGAGAGAATGTTGAGGCTGTGCATAAAATGATCTTGGAGAATCGACGAATTTTGCTGAAACCTATAGCAGAGACTCGAAATATTTCAAAAGAACGTATTTTTCACATTGTTCCTTCTGATTTAGGTATGAGAAAAATATTAGCTAAATAAATCCACCAATGTCTGAATGTCGACAAAAAATGACTGATAGTAACATCATCTAGGTTGAGTGGTCGCCGTTTTGAAGAAGATTAATTTAACTTTTGGGATCAAATGTAATTATGGATGATGCGTGGGTCCATCGTTATGTTCTAGAGACAAAGGGATAGTCGAAGGGGTGGAATCATGCTGGCGTACCTCACCCCAAGAAGTTTCGCTTGCCGAATTCAGTAGGAAAAGCTCTAGCCTCCGTTATTTAGGACAAAGATGGAGTATTTCCTAGAACACGACAAAACAGTGACTGTCGAGTATTTAAATTCACAAAACCATTATGGAAAAACGCCGAGGAAATGTAAAAAAGAGGTGTTGTTTTTGCAAACAGCTGTTAGTTTTGCCAAAAATAAATTAAGTAGGCTTTGAACTGCTTGATCATCCCCCATGTTTCCCTGATTCAGCTTCCTCAGACTATTATCTAATGCCGTAATTCAAAAAAAAAACGTGCAAAATGATACAAAATTCATTCTGAACTAAGATATCGATCTTTTCGAGTTGATGAATTTCTTTCCGATAATATTATTACCATTGCCAGTGTACTTCAAGGTACCATACTCTCTCCTATTTTCCTTTTTTTTACATTAATTATAGGCTGGATATTACGAAAAAATCTAATCTATTTATGATGATTTTTTCATTTATCTTGAA
The DNA here is from genome assembly GCA_019049505.1 of Pachyrhynchus sulphureomaculatus. Taxonomy (NCBI): domain Eukaryota; kingdom Metazoa; phylum Arthropoda; class Insecta; order Coleoptera; family Curculionidae; genus Pachyrhynchus; species Pachyrhynchus sulphureomaculatus. Next base: position 64,796,080 of record CM032452.1, on the reverse strand, counting down.
TATTCGAAAACTAATTGCCTAAGCAAATATCAACCGGCAGCAGGAAGTTATACAACTTAACAAATATCTGAAAAAAATTCTGCCTTGGGTAACCAGTAACCAAGTGGAATATAACGCTACAAAACCTTAGGCAGCAGTTTTTTTCTAAACAAGTTAACATTACAGAACTCAATACAGTTTTATCGGGAAGGCATGTGACTTTTTGTATTACTGTCTTCAAGAACTGAGACCCTTGTCCCTTTGGAAGGAAGACTATCTTTCCTGCCGAGGAAAACTTGCAGCTATTCAAAGCCAACGTGAATCGTTTTACATATGCAGGGCCCCTGCGGAGATTTGGGACTCCTCAGCCGCTCATGTACAGTTCTCATAAGAAAGGAGTCCGTTTGAGGATAGATATTCCTCAAATAGTGCTTTTACTCGTATTTCGTAAGATAAGTGCACAATTTTTAGAAGACTAAAGTATTTTTTATGGGCTCACTGCAATAACTGTAGAGAATGCGCTACATAGGCAGTAGCAATTTATGTTGTTTTGAATCGATGATGGTTGTACTTGGTGGATAATAAAGTCCTAAACCATTAATTAATCACATACCAACAGAGATACCTAGAATCTAACTAACGGTGGGTATATTGTTGTTTTCGAATTAAAAATACAAATGATTTGTACATTTTCTAGTTTATTTTCAACACACATTACTAGTCTTTGTTGTACCTTCAGCTAAACAATGTTCGTTAGTTTGCGATTGACATGGTCAAATTATGTTGTTGACCCTGCCATGAACCATACGTAGTGTTACAGTCATTAGGATGTTAGAATAGCAAACTATGGAACAACTAAGCTTTAATTTTACATGAATAGAAAAATTTTAAACTTTGTGAAATTACTTTCTTTTTTGTTTAAATTCGGAATTTACATCTCTGAGGGATTAGATAATTGTTCAGGTTCTCACGCATATGTTACAAAATCCAACACATCCATGTACCTACAGTCTGTTAAGTAAAAACGTGTCCGCGATAATTTATTTTTGTTAGATGCGATTATAGTGATTCAACAATAAATCAGTAGAGGGAACCTTTGTCTACGACGCATCAGTAAAAGTATCAGTCGATTCCGAACTTTCGTCAAAATCACGTCAAATCCAAAATGAGTCGGTTCAAGGCAGTCTTTCTTTGTTTCCATCCAAAGGGGCTTAAAATGACATATTATGTGGCCGCTAAATATATTAAAAAGTCGGTATCGTTTGTGAAGAGGTGGGTAAATCGTTTAATCGAGGACGAGTAATGTCGACGCCTTGCCAAAACGTGGCTCGGTAGGCAAAGTCGGTAGGCAAAGTCGCTCCGAAAGTCGAAAAAACGAATCGCGCCTTTGTTTTCACGGGACGCTGCGTCAAGGAGCGGCAAAATTAAGAAAATCGGGTTTGAATGTGTTCTATGACACCATATGACAATATCTTCGTCATATTCCGAAGCACGTTGAAGAAACCTTTGTTGGGCGAAAATCCCGTCGTCAGCGGCTCGCTTGGGCCTATAATAAGAGTAGCCTATAGTAAGAGTAAGTAGCTCTCACAATCGCCGAACGCTAACCCTATTGAAAACGTTTTAGTCCTTTGTAAAGAGAAAGCTCAGAGTAAAGACTCCGAGGACTTTGACGCAGTATGCAGAAAATCTTGTCGATAGCGTGCCTTGAAGATGCTAGGCGATTATTGCTACAGGAGGCGATTGGACAACTTACTAAGGCAATTGCGCCGTTATTAGCACGCCAAACAATACATTGATGGCGAATAATGTTCCCGAAACACATTTTTTCAGCGACACGTTCTAATTGACAAACTATACTTATAAACCATATGCATATAAATATATACCTAATGTATCTGTATGTACGTAGAGCAGAGCTATTCAAATCTATCATAATATGGAATAATAATTGGTGCATGTTCGATAGGCTTACAATGGTAAGCTGTTATTTGCATATTGAATGATTAATAAAATATACATATATTTCATTAATCGACTTCGAAACAGGGAGGGTCTCGATTTAATTCGTAGGTATGTAATATTGTTCTAATATTGTAATATATATATATATATATATATATATATAATATATATATATATATATATATATATATATATATGTTATATATATATATATATATATATATATATATATATATATATATATATATATATATATATATATATATATATATATATATAGGAGAAGAGTAGTCTTGACCGACTAGTTAAACAACAGTATTATGTTCTTGGGGTAAGCAGTCTTTGGAGAAGAACTAAAAAGTTTTGGACACCTTTTTAGCTACGCCAAGCTTTCGAAAGTATTTCATTTTCTTCATCAGGGTGCTAAGTGGTGTGTTCAAAAATTGTTCTTCGTGGGGGCATTTTATTACACTTATTCATCAGAAAAAACATGAGAAAAACTCGACGTACTCATCTCTGGGAAATATAATAAATTTTTACTTCATTTCTTCGTACCATTCTAACAAAATGAAGTAAAAGTTTATTATATTTCCCAAAGATGAGTATGTCAAGTTTTTTCATGGTTTTTTCTGTTTTTAGTGTTCCGTACGGAACACTTATAAGATCACTTCGGTGTCTGTCTGTCTGTCTGTTTGTCACACCCGATTTTCTCCGAAACTATTTGACATAGAAAGGTGAAATTTGGTAATAATATAGAAATTGATGGCCTCATCAGAGCCACGTAGTTTTGAGAATTAATTTTTGACTTAAGGGGTTAGTTTTGGGGGGTGAAGTCGGAAGTGAAAAAAAAAATTTTTTTACTAGGTCATCGAGTGTGGTGTCAAATGAAAGCTTGTGAAAACACGAGTAAAAAATATATATATAATATTATACTTGCGCGCACTTTTCTTTGTATTATTTTTAAAAATTCGCGAAAAATCGCTGTCCCGGGCCTTATCTCGAAAAGTACTTATCAATAAATTTGAAAAAAATTCTGGAATATTCTCCACGGGGTGTAGATTGAACGAAAATTATCACGAGTGCATTACCTTTAATAATTTATATGGTATATAAAAAAAAACAAAAATTTCAAGGTCATCAGATTTCAGTAAAGATTGGAAACAAACTTTGTTGAAAACTCATTTGGGGTGTGTTTTGTGAAGTCACTGATCATTTTATACCACCGTAACATAAATTTTGACTTAAGGGGTTCGTTTTGAGGGGTGAAATCGGAAGTGAAAAAAAATTTTTTTTACTAGGTCATCGAGTGTGGTGTCAAATGAAAGCTTGTGAAAACACGAGTAAAAAATATATATATAATGTAATACTTGCGCACACTTTTCTTCGTATTACTTTTAAAAAATCGCTGTCCCCTACCTTATCTCGAAAAGTACTGATCAAAAAATTTTGAAAAAATTCTGGAATATTCTCCACGGGGTATAGATTGAACGAAAATTATCACGAGTGCATTACCTTTAATAATTTATTTGGTATGTAAAAAAAAAAAAAAACAAAATTTCAAGGTCACCAGTTTTCAGGGAAGGGAAATCTGAAAATCGGGAAAAAATTAACAAAAATTGAACAAAATCAAAAATAATTAAAAAAATCGAAAAAAATTGTTACAAATCGAAAAATTGTCAGAAGTGGAAAAAATCAATAAGAATTCAAAAAAACTTCAAAAGTTTGACAAAATTGACGATTCGTTATAAAACTTTAAAAAAATGAATATTAATAAAAATTTGGAAAATAAAAAAAGTTTTTAAAAAACAAAAGAAAAAAAAAAAATTGAAAAATAGTAATATTGCAAAATTGAAAAATCGAAATCCAAATAAAATCGTTAAAAAACAAAAAAATCGTCAAACATCGAAAACAAAAATAAAAAATCATAAAAACTCGCAAAAAATCGCAAAAAATATTAAAAAATCGATAAAAATTGTTAAAAATGGAAAAATAAGTTGTGTAATTTGAAACGTAATTTGAAAGTTAAAAACTGAAAAATTCGAAAGGAAAACTGAAAATCGGGAAGAAATTTAAAAAAATTGAACAAAATCAAAAATAATTAAAAAAATCGAAAAAAAAACTGAAAAATTTTTAAAAGTGGAAAGAATCAATAAGAATTCAAAAAAACTTATAATAGTAAAAGAAAAAAAAAATGAATTGAGTGCATTACCTTTAATAATTTATTTGGTATAAAAAAAAAAAAAAATTACAATATATATATATATATATATATATATATATATATATATATATATATATATATATATATATATATATACCATATAAATACACATATATATCCATCTATCAAGAACTATGTATAGCATAAAGAAACTTAAGAACAATAAGGCACTAGGAAGCGATGGCTTCCCGCGGAGTGCTTAAAATATGGAGGAGAGGGAGTATACAAAGCTTTATTCAACCTAATAGTGACCACATGGCGTAAAGAAGTCGTACTGGAGGAATGACCGCAGGGAGTCATTGTTCCACTACATAAAAAGGGAGCCAAGATGAAATGTTGCAATTATCGGGGCCTTACACTTCTTTCTCTATACTTCTCAACAGACTTAAACTGTATGCAGAGAAAATGGTCGGAGACTACCAGTGTGGGTAGGCGAGACAGATCAATTATCGATCAGATATTTACTATAAAGGGGGCCTGGAAAAGTGCTGAGAATTCAACCGAGATCTGTAGCAATTATTTATAGATTTTAAGTAGGCATACGATTCGATCCGAAGAGTTAAGGTATGAGAAGCCATGGAGGAACTTGGATTTCAACGAAAGCTGATAAAATGGCGCAGATATATGTTGAGGGGTCACAAAGTAAAGTTAGAGTTGGCACTGAAACGTGGGCTTTAAATAAAAGTATAATATTTAAACTCCAAAAGCAATGGGAGAAGAGAGTGCTAAATATTAGACTCCAAGATCGTATTCCTAACATCGAGATACGAAGAAGATCAAAAGTGACAGATGTAATACAACGAATATGTATATTAAGGTGGAATTGGGCGGAGTATATCGCAAGGATGAATGGAGGCCTAGAGAACATAAAAGATGCAGAGGTAGACCACAGACAAGATAGACGGACGACATAAAGAGATTAGCGGGACACGATTGAATACAAAAAGCAAATTTCAGAGCTGATTGAAGACAACTTGGGGAGGCTGATATCCGACTTAAATGAAATAAGCTATATATATATATATATACATATATATATATATATATAATATATATATATATATATATATATATATATATATATATATATATATATATATATATATATATATATATATATATATATATATATATATATATATATATATATATATATATATATATATATATATATATATATATATATATATATATATATATATATATATATATATATATATATATATATATATATATATATATATATATATATATATATATATATATATATAATAATCAGGTGTGCACACGTGGCTCTTGACACCTTGTTGTTAAAGCATCGAGCAGGTCAGATTCTGAGCTTGTTCTGTTTGACTTAGACAGGCAGATTCAATTGCACTCAAATGTTTTGTATTTGAAGTTAATTTAATTTAGTGAAATGGATTCTCCGAATAAAAGTGAGTACAATTAAAAGATATAAATTGATTACAATAAAATTTGATTATCATTTAATTATTGTAACGTTTAAAATATCACTTTTTTAGAACTTTTAGCTTCAAACATCAAAATTAAAATATACATAAGTTAAAAATCCCACGACAGCCCACTGTCAAACCAATTTTATCGTGTTTTCTAACTATTTTTTAATAATATAGAAGCCAAATCAGCTGCCCACACTTGCACATTTTTTTAAAATAAATTTTATGTAAAAAAGTATGAATAGTGTTATATCTATCTTTATAATACATAATACTCAAATCCGTGTTAATTTTTATTTAACACTAGTTAACTGAAACATTTTGTTTTTCACATTTTTAATTTTAGATCCTTATCAGCGACATCGAAAAGCCCTATAGTCGAAATTTCATGAAAATATGACAAAAATTATCATTTTTGTCCACATATCGGATCCGTCATTTTGTTTTTCACTTTTTTAATTTCAGATTCTTCATCAGCAACCTTGAAGAGCCTTATGGTCGAAATTTCATGAAAATATGACAATTTTTATCAATTTTGTCCGCGATATTGGAGCCGCCATTTTGTTATTTACATTTGTTATGTCTGATTCTTAATCAGCGACCTCAAAAAACCAGATATGCAAATTTTCATATAATTCGAATAACACCTTCATATTTTGGCCACCTTTTCGGATTTTGGTCCCAATGTGCGTCGTGCAAATTCATAGTTAGACGAACGGATTGAAACCCGGAATATATATTTTATATATATATATATTTGTTCCTAGATTTTAAGACCATATATATATATATATATATATATATTTTTGTATATATATTATATATATATATATCGGCACGCCGATTGGTTGAAAATGTGTATATATGACCGAGAGAAGGCGAGGATATTATATATATATGATATATACATTTTTAAAAGCTTCTTTAAGATAATCCATTTTCATTTTACTTTTATTAATATATTTGGATATTATGAGCTTGTAAAAAAGTAATTTTAGGAGAAAGCCTACTGTAGTGTAAAAAAAAAAAACACATTTTTTATTAATTATGGTATTTATAAACTTTTGACAGAAAATTTTGTTACCATAAAAAAGAGACAAATCCTTTCAAAGAAAAAATATATTACTCCTGGATACTTACTTTCCCTTTTATATATTACCTATACATTAAAGATTATTATGATCCTATGTAATGCCATATTTTAAACGCTTTTATATAAACTTTTGAAGAGTTTTTATGATTGCCACTCTATACATTAAATTTATATCCTATGGCTCGCTATAAAAATAATGTCTACTTAATTTAATAGAAGCGGCTGTTATAAGTTGGCCTAAAAAGAAATTTCTTAAAAAGCTCGCTGTCTTATGATGGATATATAGCAACAGAAAATAAAGCTTATAAAATAAATGAGAAGGAAAAAATGTTTTAGCTTGCCAACAAATACATTAAAAAATTTCCTGTAAAATTCAATTTAAGAAATTAAATAACATGTTACCCTGAAAATAAAATACAATCTGGTTTTTATTAAACAATATAACCTGATTCTGAATAACCTGATGCAGTTCAAGGTAATTAATGGATCTGAAGATTTTGAAATGTACTATAAATGCAATTAAAACAATATAATACAAAACAGATTTTTCGTTACAGTACCTTGAATATAATAATAAAAACATAATGGACATAAGAAAAACGAGGTTTCCGGAAAAAAAACCTAAAACTGACAACTGAGTTGATGAGTAACTAAAATTCTAGCGACGGTCGGTGGACCAAACAGATTATGGAGTGGAGGCCCGAGAGACCAAAAGAAGTCAAGGAAGGCCACCGACTAGATGGACTGATAACCTGAAAAGGGTAGCAGGGAACTGGATACGGGAGGCACAGGATAGACATAATTGGAAAAGGCTAGGGGAGGCCTATGTTCAGCAGTTGGCGCAAGTGTCTATGTGATGATGATGATCTCTATGCATTTTGACATATTGAAACTCATTTAAGTACACACACCGACCCATAATGTTACATTCTTATCCTAACCTCAAAAATGGAAAAAAAACTTGAAAATATGAAAAAATATATTGGTCGACAAGGATATTATAATCAGTGTGAGCATGTCAGAATATAAAAGGGATACAATGTTAGTGTTACACATAAAAGAGTTTTTTTTTACCTATTTTTTCCATTTTTGAGGTATATTTTGGCGTTAGAGAAGAAATGTACAGTGATGGGTTAGTATGTATGTAACACATGTTTGGAGCAACGTAATTGAACACTTTGGAGAATCTCGAGCGGTTGCTTTTGACATATCCAAGGCATTCGACCGTGTTTGGCACGATGGGCTGTTGGCTAAGCTACGTTCTTATGGTATATCTGAAAAGTTCTGTTTATGGCTCTGATGTTTCCTCAGAGAGCGTTCTTTACGAGTGGCAGTCGACGCATTTCTTTCTAACACCTTTACTATCAACGCCGGTGTACCCCAAGGCTCCATACTGTCTCCTACTCTCTTTCTTATTTATAATAACGATCTGCTGGAAAAGACCGAGAATCCAATAAACAGCTTTGCAGATGACAGTACACTTATCTCTTCATTCACTTTGAACGCTAGGACATCGGCTATTCAGACCAATATCCGCAGACAGCAGGAAATCATTCAACTTAACAAAGACCAGGAAGAAATTCTATCTTGGGGTGACAGTAACTAAGTAGAATTTAACGCTACAAAAACCCAGGCTGCAGTTTTTTCTAAAAAAGTTAACGTTGCTGAACCCGACATAGTTATGTCGGGGCATTCTATTCCTCTAACAACGTGACTCAATTTGTTGGGCGTTAATTTGGGAGCAAATATGTCCTGGCATGAACATGTTGCAGGTATAGCAAGGAGAGCTTCTCAAAAGTTGGGAATATTATTTCGAACCAGAAAGCTTTACACTCCACAACAACTGTTAATTCATTACAAAGCTCAAATTCGATCAACTATGGAATACTGCTCCCATGTTTGGAGCTCCGCTCCCAAACATACATTGCATTTGTTGGATTCTATTCAGAGAAGAGCTGTTCGTCTGATTGGAGACCCGGAACTGACCGGCGGCCTTGATTCGCTGGAACATCGAAGAACCGTTGGCGACTTAAGCCTATTCTACAAGTATTTTCATGGAAAGTGTTCGAAGGATGCGGTCCGCTTAATTCCTCCCAGACCGGTGCATGTTAGAAGTACACGTCGCACTGATGCTTCACATCCGTATGAGGCTCAGGTTGTTACTCCTCCTACAATGCTTTTCAAGCAGTCTTTTATATGGAGAACATCATCCCTTTGGAATAATTTGCCCAGGACTGTGTTTCCCACCGAGTACAATTTACAGCGATTTAAGGACAACGTGAATCGCTTTCTCCGCACATGTGTCGCTCCTGTAGCGCTTAAGAACTTCCCTGTAGCACGTGTGCTAGACCCATAAAAAAAAATGAATATTGTAATTGGTTTGAGCAGGTCAAAATACAGAAAGAATATGATATTAGTGTTACAGTTACAAGACTTTTTTACCTATTTTCAAGTTTTTTTTTTTTCCATTTTTGAGATTAGAATAACAATGTAACGTTATGGGTCTGTATGTGTACCAAAATCAGTTTCAGTATGTCAAAATGCATAGAGATACACTATTAAATTCCCAGGTATAAAACAAGACTATTTATCATACGATTTCTTCATAAAATGGAACGATTTTATTATGTTCCCACGGCTTCCTGGTCTAACGACTGCTATTTCCAAATAAGTCTGTGTACACATAACTCATTTGATTTTTAGTTTACATCTTTAGACCAAAAGTCGCCTTTTTTTTCGACATTCTCCTTTCCCTTTAAAATCTGGATAAAAAAAAATTACGACTTCAAGAGGCCTGAAAAAGACGTATAACACAATATATTTGAAGTAACCCCATTCAGAGGAAAAAACAACTTGGTTTTGTTATAATAAGGACAATAATTACTATTTAATTTTTATATATAACATGAATGTTGTAAAGTACGTTCTGGTGAAACCACATTCTTTGGGAATTTCTCTTTTTCTTTCGAATGCTCTTACACACTTGTACAACGGAGATATTCATCGGTTATTAAAAATGTACAAAATTTAAGAAAAATGCAAAATGGTATGAAACACGCCAAAAATGGGAAAAAAGCAGTTTTACATCCAACTCTTTTCATTTTACTGCCTCAACGATAATAAAACAGAATATATTTTTCAGCAATTTTGAGCTTTGTTTAATTATACTAGTTTGATGGCGCAAAAAATATATTTTTATTATAATGCCTGTTAATTTTATGTAACAGCATATCTTTTGTGTTTTAGTTAACGGGAGAAGGAAATTGTTCCACTGTGTAATTAAAAATTTAATTATAACGTTTGACGTCAAACAAGAGGAAAATGCAAAAGATGTACTGACACATTTTTGTGAATTTATTACTACTTAATTATACGTTATGCAGAAGAAAAGTGACACAATTTAATGTCGTCCTATTATAAGAAAATTTATGCAAGTAATTTTTTATAACATCGTGTTTAATAATGAGAACCACCGTTGTTTGATTTGACCTACATAAACAAAAGTTTATTATTCAAAAACAAAAATAAGAAGTTGATTAATTCATTACTATGTAGTGGAATAGGAGTACAGTTGAATGAACGAATGAAACAACGTTTTACATTTTTCACTTTCCAGACAACCTGATAGGGATTGCCCTGGATAAAGAAGACCTCGAATTTATGACATGAAAGCTCTTCGAAAATTATGAAAGATGGGGGGTTAACAGTAAGCTATACAAAAACTAAATTTTTGGGTATTGGTGGAGAACGGGGAAGCCAAAACAAAAAAAAAAATAGAAGATATAATCATTAAAGGAAAGTCGTCATACAACACCTCAACTCCTGGTTAAAAAACACTTCAAAACAAAAGAAATACTACATGTGCAATGTGATTTTTAAAAGCATTATACCCTACAGCTGCGTAGCGTGGCAATTAACTAAGCGTTTAGAACAAAAACTTCTTGTTCTCGAAATATACTACTGGCGAAGATTAGTGGTATTAAGAATGGATAGAGTCAGAAATGAAAGAATAAGAGAAATCATGAAGATAACAAGAACAATAACAGATGATATCCAACAAAAACAATTAGTCTCGTACAGGCAGATAGAAAGAATGGCAGAACTAGCTCTAAAATGGGCACATCTAGAAAGAGAAAAAATGGGAAAGCCGAAAACAACCTGGATTGGCGGAATCCAGAAAGCTATCTCGGAGAGAAATTGAAGAGCAGGAGATTGGAAAGATAGAAGAGGATGGCGACTGGGAACCAGAAGGAGTAAAAAAGGCCATGAAACCGGATATAATGATGATGATTAATTCATTGTATACAAAAACAAAATTTTCTTCTAACGGGTCAGAATTTGAATAGAAAAGTCAGATAATCGGATGATCATTCAATTTGAGTAAAGATTATTATTATATTACATTTTTCTTGTTGTTCTTCCTCACATTTGGTCAATGTGGTTCCCTGTTTGGCTGACGGGCCTAAGCCAAGTCAGCACAAACGCTATTACCATTGCGTATTAAGGAATGACCTGACAATGTTACATGTTTTCAAAATCACTGACTTCTGAATGTTGTGTATGTTTGTGTTGAGTGCTAATTGTACTAAGTGTGGTGTGAATGTTGTTGGTGTAAGGCCTATGGCTGATATGACGACGGGGACGATGATGACTTTTTCTTGTTTCCATAGCCTTTTTATTTCTGTTGCATTATTATTATTATTATTATTATAATTAAAAGTTAGTTTTCAGAGCGGAATTTATGTTGATACTTTTAGGGTAGTTAGTTAGTCGAGGGCAAAGATTAGCTCAGCTTAGCTCAGCTTAGCTCAAATATTACTAACTTGGTATAAATGGAGTTTAATTTTGGGATTACCCCAACTATCCTGAACTAAAAACAAATTTAAAAATCTCTTTATTTTGAATGATAAATTATTATAGGTTCTACATACATATTCAAGTCCTGTGGATACAGAAAGCTTTACAGCATTCTCATCCACAGAGAAAACTTTCAGCGGTTGATGTTCTGCCTTGATATTGGAACCTTATGTACGTGATTATATAATAGTGCCATTTCCGGTAGATCCTTAAATGGTAGTTTATTTTTTGCTTATGGTTTATATTACACATTTCTATTCTAGTCTAACGCTTCTTTCTTTCATCCCTTACTCTTTTTCACACTTTTTTTATACATTATTTATACTAATTATATTTCTTTATTTGCAACTTAGTATATACATATTTATAGATCTTAACCCAATTTATATATATATATATATATATATATATATATATATATATATATATATATATATATATATATATATATATATATATATATATATATATATATATATATATATATATTAGAGAGAGAGATATATTAGATTATTTGTTCTGAACTCTATAATTTTCACGATGAACATTGAACATTTTTTCAAAAATGTCTTCTTCGGGATATATATTAGACCGAATTTAGAGTTTTTGTGGCACTTCGTATGTATATGACCGCCATATTAAGCATGGTCATACTTAGTTTTTATGTCTCACTTATTGATTTGTATTAGACATTTCGAAAAAAAAAAAAAAAATCACGTGTATTTTGATCAATTGAGAGTTCTAATTACGACCCAATGGAAATTTCATTTTTATTAGTTTGTACACGGTTCTGGTCACCATATTGGTTTCTATTGTATCACGACTAGATTTCTTATTTACAGTTAGATTTTTACAACTTAACAGGTTCATTACCTCTCATATTTATGTAAATTGAAACAGGTTTATTGAATATAAACAAGTATTTCGTGTCTCTTATTTTGTTATCTCTGTAGATTGATGGTCATTTTGAGGTCCGCTATCTTCATTTTTTAAAATGGCCACAGCGCAATAAAAACTACACATATACAGTAATAAATTAAACTGAAGGAGAATTTTCTAGGTTGCCTTAATTTTTGGACAGCAAATAAAACCTATTTTTGACAGGTCTGCTTCATGACGAAAGCACATTCGAAATTTTGCAGAATAGGGGTGTCCTTTTTGACAAAGAATGCCCCATATGTATATATATATATATATATATATATATATATATATATATATATATATATATATATATATATATATATTACAGGTTTATGTTTTTTATTTAGTATTTTTTCACTATATATATTATATATATATATATATAATATATATATATATACATAAATATATATATAATTATATATATATATATATATATATATATATATATATATATATATATATATATATATACATATACTATTGTATATATATATATATATACATATATATATATATATATATATATATATATATATATATATATATATATATATATATATATTAACTTTGTTTTAAAACTTTTTGTTAACTTTTTGCACTTTTTCAAGAATTACATTATTTATATAATAGTTTATATTGACCGAATATTCAACCAATTTCAACTCTTTTTGCTTTGTGGTCAATTTCTAAGTTGTTTCCTTTACTTCCGCACAAGTACTTGACGCTCATCAGCTTTAGACGAGTCTACCGTGGCGTGCTTTTAGCAGGCTTCAGGCGCGCTTTAGATACTTTATCAGCTGGGCCTCGAATGCCTGTACCTAAGTTTTTTATTTGGCTTCTCCGAATTCTTCTAATTTGCGCTCGTCGCGAAGCAGTTATTAAGCTTTCAAGTAAATTAATGATCTATTATACAATGGAATGTGCGTCGCGTTATGTTCTATTCTGGTTTGTGTCAGGTCTTGCATCAGAGTCGATTCTTGTCTTTTGTTTGTGTTTTATGTCTGTAAAATTTCTCTGCTGTTTCGTCTAAGTATTGTCTTACTGTCTGCATGTTTGTCATGTGATGTAAGCCTCTAATTCTTCTTTACCTGTCGCTCGATCTCACGCATCCTAGTATTTTGTTCTGCCATGGAAATTGGCAATGTAGAACAACTCTTGATGAACAAGTTGCTGGACTAGCAATAAGATGTAATTATTACCAGTTTAATAATAAACAACAAATTTATTTTAGTAACATGTTATATGACTAAAAAAGGTTATACCTTAATATTTATGAAACCCTTCGTTAGCATATTGCCCCACTTATAGTTTCACAATCTTTGGTTATATGGTAGTTTCTGGAGAAGCAAAGGTTAAATATGTCCTTCGAAAATTCTTACAGACACATGAAAATATTTTCAACATATATCAACGTTATTTTTACCCTATCCTAAAACAATTACTTTAGATAAAATGCTCTGCTTATAAATTATCATTTAATGGCTTAGGCTATCCAATACAGTGATATAGGGGGGACTTATGTAAACAATTCTCAGCTCTTGTCTAATTTAATAGGACTCTTGCCACAAGATAAATGTGTAAGTAGGAGACAACAGCAATCACGCCTACAATTTGGCTTATGGTACGGTTTTTAACTGGTTGTAAAAGAATAATATTATATTCTATAATCTTCTTGTACTAAAATAAAAACATAAAAGGCGTGCATCTAAAAAATTGAGCTTGAGTTAGCTTTCAGTCGAGAATCCTTTCAACCTTTTAATTGACGTTGAGATTGTTGCAGTAGCTACCTACTTTAAGCTGAAAATCCTGCATGTTGCTGTATAAAATCAGTGAATTGGAGGATCTACATTTATATATGCGTTATGGTTGCATAATTATTTTCAAAAGAACAGGCACACTGAATTGGGTTAGTGGTATGAATGGTAAATAATATAACATAGAATCTTGTTTTCGCACAATTTTGATTTTCACACAGATAGGCTATTGTAGTAAAATATTAAATTTACCCTTCTGTCGACATTTCACAAAACCCTTTATATTTAAAATCGGCAACTTGTTAGGAAGGATTATAAATAATATCGAAGTAAATTAAAGTAAAACAAATTAGAAATTTATTCTTTAGGTATTGCAAAAAATTAAGAGACGTTAAGCATGCGCGATAGATCTGTGGGGGGGGGGGGACTTAAAATCACCATTGTCATTTAAGTTGCTAGCTAAATCACTTCTTGTTCTTTGTCTCTTCTTCTTATATTTTTTATAGATCTGATATCTCCATCTTTTTGATGATCTTCCCGGTGGACGTTACGTGCTGGCTTTTCTTCCAGAGCGATCCTTGGTAGTCTGTGTTCCTCCATTCTTTTTACGTGGTTATGCCACTGTCTTCTTCTTGGTCTTCCCCATCTTACTACATCTTGTAAGCCACATTGTTTCCTGATGTATTTTAACTGGTTGTATTTCGTATCCTAACCCTCCTTGTTTTACCAACTGTCGCTCTTAGGGTTTTCATTTCGGAGGTACGTAGCATATTTTTTGTTTTATTGGTGTCTTCTCGTGATTCTATACTGTAGGTAAGTATGTGTCTGATTCAAGTCTTGTATATTTTAACCTTGCTGTCTGTTCGCATGTATTTATTAATTATTATTAATTAATCCTTCAAGGTCTCTAACTGGGTCGTGATAGCTTGACAGGTCCACAACAAGGTATTTGAGCTGGGTTAGCTATAGATTTACCCTCCACTACGAGTTTGCACCTTATGGGATCTTTGGCGATAGGGATGCTTTTGGTCTTTTCAGTTGATATGCTCATAATAAGCTGTCGATAGGCTTGATAAAATTTATCAAATTGTCTCTGCCTTCTTCTGAAACAAAATAACGTACACTGAGTTCAACGGCAATGGTCTTCTGGAGAAGAGCAGCAGGAATATCCAAAAGAGGAAGAGTCACCAACGAACGTATTCAAAAAATCATGGGAACCAAACAGAGTATTACAGACGACATTCTAACCAACAACTTATCTGGTTTGGATGAAGATCGAATTCCAAAACAAGTACTAAAATGGCAACCAGAAGGTGAAAAAAGCGAGGTAGACCGAGAACAAGTTGGAGAGAGGGGATAGATATGGAAATTGAGAAGGAAACTTGAACGATCTATGGAGCAACCGAAAAAGATGGAGATTGGAAGTCGGAGAACGTTGTGTGTGTATATATATATATATATATATATATATATATATATATATATATATATATATATATATATATATATATATATATATATATATATATATATATATATATATATATATATATATATATATATATAATATATATAATATATATGGACAGTATGTATTATATATATTATATATATATATATATATATATATAATATATATAATTGAAACTAATCAACGCAACTTTCGTATTTTGCGATTTCAAGAATGCGAAAAGACATATTATACGATATACTTGACGCAACCCTTCTAACAGCCTTTCTCATCGCTTTAATCTTGTACATGTTTAAATATTTGTGCTTAGATTTTCTTCATTATCTAAACTAGAAAACTAAAAAAGTTATAACAATATTGAAATTATACCAAATTCATCCAATCCGTTTCACCCCCTTCCTTAGGAGAAGAGGGCAATGATAAGGCATAAAAACTATAGGTTGTGGCCGATTTTTTTATTAAAAACTATCTGTGCTAGACCTTAGCTAATATGTCGTAGATAGTGTGTTCAGCTGTAAAGACGCAGAACGCTAGATTCTATAAACGTTACATAATGAAATTAAAGCATTAAAAAAAAGGGATTTCAGATAAAATAAAACATGAATTTATTTTCACATACGTGTTAATTAAGTCTATAATGTAGTCTAGTGCTTAAAAAATTAAATATGGGATGTTTTTCTTAAGAATTAAGAGATATTATTTATATAATCAAGTTACTATCTCAAAAGGTAACTCTGGTCTTAATAAGTGTAAAAAAAGCTTAAATTTGCTTAGTAAACATTGTTTCTAATGTGATTTTGTTAGCTCACTTTTGACCTAAATATAAGGAAATTAAGCGATCTGTACCAAAACCAAAATACAATTATTTAATTAGACAAAATAAACATTATTGTTGTACAAATTAATAAATAATGGTGGAGCAAACTTGGCAAAAAGAAGAACATAAAGAAAACGGGAAAATGTAAAAAAATGTAGAAAAATAAAATTCTAGCAGGAAAATAAAACCCTGGAAGGAAAAGAAACAACACTACCTATAAAAATCTCATTCTATGCAAATAATTTTACATTTTCAGCACTACAGCATTGGTTTTACTTGGAATTCCAGAGTGAGCCGAAAAGAAAACGGAACAGTTAGAAAAAGAAAATAGGAACTTACCCAATGAGGAGTTTTCTACCCAAAACTACAGATAGGCGTCTAAAAAACAGGAGGACAGAGTAAAGATAGAGCACAAATCGCTCCATGCTGCCATATTGAAAACTAATTCATGAAGCGTTTAGCCTGACGAAGCCCGTTGCAGTGGCCAAGTACGGTTATGAGGGTATATCTTACAGTACCACTGAAAATCGAGCAGAAGTAGAAAA
This sequence comes from Pachyrhynchus sulphureomaculatus, assembly GCA_019049505.1. Lineage (NCBI taxonomy): Eukaryota > Metazoa > Arthropoda > Insecta > Coleoptera > Curculionidae > Pachyrhynchus > Pachyrhynchus sulphureomaculatus. Next base: position 64,778,997 of record CM032452.1, on the reverse strand, counting down.
CTACAAAAGGCAAAATATTGATATTTATACCGAGCTACACATTACAGTGGAGATCTAACGAAATGAAAGGTGGCCAAACTACTATAAAACTTCTGTACTATTGTGGTAAAAACCCTGCACTGCAATGTGAAATAATCAAACTGCAAAAAATAAACGCTACAAGGTTCTATTTCTACTTCAAGTATTATATGTGTACCAAATTTGAAATCGATATTTTATTGCGTTCGAGACCTAATGTGCCAACAGGAAGCTAGCCGGTAGACGGCAGAGATGAGTAAATATGTTGTTTGTGGGGAAATGAAAAACGAAATCCGAAATCTGTACTTCAGATTCCTTTGCTAAGTGAAAGTATTGTATTTGTGAAAAAAATCACCCTCAGAGATTTTGAATATTGAGTAAATTGCTTTAGCGATTTCTTTAAGTGATATGGAGGGTAATAATAGCGATGACACTACAAATTAGCTAAATAGGAAGACTTTACGGAATATTTTCGAACTTTCCGTTAGTTTGACGTATGTTTTAGAACCTAGAATCCATCCAACTATGGAACGCTAAGGAGTTGGCTAGTATAGAGGCTTACATCCGTTTTTCGAAGAAATGCCCTTCCAACGGCAAGCCTTGGTTCGACAGCAAATACAAAGAAGCTATTGCCTTTAAATATTTTGCCTACCGACGATGGTGAAAATCTTAATGTCGTGAATCGTAACTTTGTTCGTACCCAGAAATAATGGACGAAACCTAGGAGGCACACAAAGAATTAAAAATAAATTCTTGGCCTGACTCAACCATTCCAGGTTCTTCTGGTCGATCGTTAAAGTTTTACTAAATTTACTATAGCACCACACTTAAAAGCTCGGAATATTATTTCTAACTAGAAGGCTTTATACTCCACAACAACTTTTAATTGTGTACAAAGCTCAAATTCGACTTACGATTAAATACTGCTTCCATGTTTGGAGCTCTGCTCTCAAACATACGTTAGATTGAGTCTTTACAGGGTGGTCCAAATTGGACATTTTTAAAGGTAAACCCTCTTATCTAAAGGAGATAGACGAAAAACTGATGTCGATGTCTGAGGCTCAGTTTTTATTATAAACTCAATGGTGAAAACCGCATATCGATATCTAGTACCGTTTCAGATATACAAGGTTTGTTTTTCAAAAATCTGCATTTTGGAAAAATGTTTGTAATTCTTTTCCTATTGAAAGTTTTTGATTTCTGTAAAAAACATTCTCAAAGCACTTTTTTTCACGTGAATTTTAACACTGTAAGTTGCATTTTTTACAACTAATATGTTAATAGTTATTAACGGATTTTTTTTTTAAATGGGATACCCTGTATATTTTTTCCTTATCCGAATAGAGCTTTAAATTATCATTCTAAAAATATAGCACACTTTATATTTTGCTAAAATCTACTTCAAAATATAAAGGTTTTCAGTTTTACGTGAGTTTTAAATGCACATTTTGTGACGGAGCGGCCATACGGTTTAATTCAACTGTTTACTCGTAGTTGTTAAATTTTACTTCAGGGCAGTTATTGAATTGACAAATAGATCGCAATGAAGTTTGAAAATTATGAAAAATGGGATATGATAGAGTGTTTTGTACCATGAACGGTATCTACTCGCTCGATTGCGACATAACCTAGTTAATACTGGCCAGTTTGAAAAGAAACGACTCAAAAATTATGCATCAAACAGGGATAAGAAGTTAGAAGAAATAGTAGTTTAGTAACTATCGGAAGTAATATAACACTTCAACCCGACAGTTAAAAGAATCCACTGGATTACTAAGAACTAACGTTAGTCGTACTTTGAAGAAGCACAAATTCAGGCTATATAGGACAAGAAAAGTTAGAGACGGAGATTTTCAACGGCGTATAGATTTAGAATTGTAACCACGTTCCGAATTTTTCATTAAATTGCATTTGGGCAGACGAAGCTTATGTAAGCAATGCAGATATTTTTTAACCCTTACAGTTCCTATATACGTGGGCATAAGAAAATCCTAATTTAGTTGTGGAGCAAAAAAAGCAAGGCAGATTTGGATTTAATGTGTGAGCAGGAATTTTTAGAGGCAGAGTTATCGGTCGATTTATTTACGAAGGAACACTCACCTCTCAGAGATATTTAGAAATTTTAAGGAAGCAAAATAGAACCTCTTATTGATGAATTGCCGTTAATGGACCTTAGAAATATATTTTTTCAACACGACGGGGCACCCCTTCATAACGCTGCAGTTATCAGTAATTTTTTATCGGCCAATTTCGACTAAAACTGGATAGCCAACCATGGTCCGAACCCTTGGCCGGCAAGGTCACCGGATTTAACACCCATGGACTTCTATCTCTGGGGAAGATTGAAAGACCTAATTTTTAAATTGCCGACAAACACCAGGCAAGAGTTAGAAGTCGCAATGATATAAAGTTTTGCAGCCCTCACTCCTCTTGAACTAATCAACTCGGTAAAAAGTGTCCAGAAAAGGTGCAGCCTATGTGTAAATGAAACTGGTCGACATTTCGAACATCTCTTATAGAAAATTGTTTTGTTTTTAGTTTGCTCTACTCGGAATAAATTGTTTTATTGTTGTTTTGTTTTATTTTCTACATAGTTTAAAGTACTATAGCATTTAGTAAATTTCATTGTAGTTATGACTCTTAGAGTTACTTCTGGGAATTTTTTTTACGATTTGACTGCTATCGGTAAACAATTGATATTGCCGCTCCGTCCAAAGCCTACTTCACAAAATGTACATTTAAAACTCGCGTAAAAATTGAAAACCTTTATAATTTGAGGTAGATTTAAGTAAAATATAAAGTGTGTCTATATTTTTAGAATGGTAATTTAAACCTCTATTCGGATAAGGAAAAATATACAGGGTATCCCATTTAAAAAATATATTTTTGCGTTAATAACTATTAAAATATTAGTTGTAAACTGTTGAAATCCACGTGAAAAAGTGCTTTGAGAATGTTTTTACAGAAATCAAAAATTTTCGATAGGAAAAGAATTACAAACAATTTTCCAAAATGCAGATGTTTGAAAAACACCCTGTATATCTAAAACGGTACTAGATATCGATATGCGGTTTTCACCATTGGGTTTATCATAAAAATTGAGTCTTAGACACCGACATCAGTTTTTGTCTATCTCTTTTAGATAAGAGGGTTTACCTTTAAAAGTGTCCAATTTGGACCACTCTCTTCAAAGCTCAAATTCGACCTACGATCAAATACTGCTTCCATGTTTTGAGCTCTGCTCTCAAACATACGTTACATTGGTTGGATTCTATTCAGAATATAACTGTTCATCTGATTGGTGACCCAGAACTCACCAGCATCCTTGAAACTTCGAAGAATGGTTGGGGATCTGAGTTTTCCAAACATACACTGCATTTGTTGGCGGGAAGTATGATAGAAATACACGTCAGGCAAATACATTACATCTGTATGAGGTTCAGCTTGCCCCTCCTCGTTTAACCCTTTTCAAGAATTCTTGTATATGGGAACCCTCATTACTTTGGAATGATTTGCCGGGACTGTGTACAGGGTGGTCCAAATTGGACACTTTTAAAGGTAAACCCTCTTATCTAAAGGAGATAGACGAGGCTCAATTTTTTATGATAAACTCAATGGTTAAAACCGCGCATCGATATACCGTTTCAGATATACAGGGTGTTTTTCAAAAATCTACATTTTGGAAAAATATTTGTAATTCTTTTCCTATTGAAAATTTTTGATTTCTGTAAAAATATTCTCAAAGCATTTTTTCACGTGGATTTCAACAGTGTAAGTTACATTTTTTTACAATTAATATGTTAATAGTTATTAACGGATTTTTTTTTTAATCTAAAATCCTGTATATTTTTCCTTATACGAATAGAGCTTTATTTAAAGCTCTGTTCGGATTTATGGTAATTTTACTATTCTAAAAATATAGCACACTTTATATTTTGCTTAAGGGGACCCCGAAGGCCGAAAATTTTAAAATTATCATTTTTTTTATTGCTTCAAATCAAAGTTCAACCTTTTCTGCACAATTTAAGACAATTTTCATCAATTTATCTTAACTAGAAGTATTTTTAAAAAATTTAAGAAAAAAAAAAAAGTAATACTTTTCACTTCACAGATGGTCAGATTTACACGTTTACAACCAAACTGGCAGGTTTCCAAGGTTTCCTCTAGCAATAGAAAAAAAAAATCGATGTTTTCTACGCTAATAATCGATAGTTTCGGTAGGTATTCAAACGCCGAAAAACAAGAAAAAGGTCCGGTCGTGGCGCTGTATCAGAGACGAACCCGCGCTCATTGAAAATCGCTCGTCCTAAAAAGTTGTGGTTTTTGACCTTTCGGTACACGTTTCTCAAAATGTAAACACCCAAACCTTACTAAACTTTGTGGAAATATTTAATGATGTTGGAGGATTATTTGCCCGCAATTTCACGTTCGTTGATGTAGTAGAAGGCAAGAAAAAAATCATGAGTTTTTCAGTTTTTACGCGAGTTTTAAATGCACATTTTGTGAAGTAGGCTTTGGACAGAGTGGCCATATGGTTTAAGTCAATTGTTTACTTGTAGTTGTCAAATTTTTACTTCAGGATCAATTATTGAATTGTCAAATAAATCAAAGTTTGAAAATTACGAAAAATGGGATATGATAGTGTGTTTCATACAAACCGGAGAAAATTCGGAAGCGGCAAGTAATTTGTGCCACGAACGGTATCCAGAGAGGCGTCAACTCTTCAAGGATATATTCGCTCGATTGCGACATAACCTAGTTAATAGTGGCCAGTTTGAAAAGAAATGACTCAAAAATTTTGCATCAAACAGGGATAAGGAGTTAGAAGAAACAGTAGTTTTAGGAACTATCGGAAATAATCCCAACACTTCAACCCGACAGTTAAAAGAATCCACTGGACTACCAAGAACTAACGTAAGTCGTACTTTGAAGAAGCACAAATTTAGGCCATATAGGACAAGAAAATTTCGTCACCTTAGAGTCGAAGATTTTCAATGGCGTATGGATTTTTGCCAATGGTTTCTGGAGAATTGTAACCATAATCCTAATTTTTCATTAAATTGCATTTGGATAGACGAAGGTTATGTAAGCAATGCAGGTATTTTTTAATCGTTACAATTCGTATACGTAGGCACAAGAAAATCCTCATTTAGTTGTGGAGCAAAGAAATCAAGGCAGATTTGGATTTAATGTGTGGGCAGGAATTTTTAGAGGCATGGTTATAGGTCCATTTATTTACGAAGGAACACTCACCTCTCAGAGAAATTTAGAAATTTTAAGGCAGCAAATAGAACCTCTTGTTGACGAACTGCCGTTCATGGTAATTTAAATCTCTATTCGGGTAAGAAAAAAATATACAGGGTATCCCATTTAAAAAATATATTTTTGCGTTAATAACTATTAAAATATTAGTTGTAAAACAATGTAACTTATAATGTTGAAATCCACATGAAAAAGTGCTTTGAGAATGTTTTTACAGAAATTAAAAATTTTCAATAGGAAAAGAGTTACAAAACATTTTTCAAAAATGCAGATTTTTGAAAAACACCCTGTATATCTATAACGGTACTAGATATCGATATGCGGTTTCACCATTGAGTTTATCATAAAAATTGAGTTCCAGACACCGAAATCAGTTTTCGTCTATCTCCTTTAGACAAAGGGGTTTACCTTTAAAAGTGTCCAATATGGACCACCCTGTACAATATATAGCGATTTGAGATCAACGTGAATAGCTTTTTTCATATATGCGTTGTTGCTGTAGCGCTTTAGGAATATTCCTGTAGCATGTGTTCTAGGTTTATAAAATAAAATGTAAGAGAGTGAATAATTAATTATAAGAAAATTATTAAATCGGTATAATAGAAGAGGAACGACGTCGGACAATGTTGACTTTCGTATTACTATCTCATGGGTTTATCATTTTACAGAACGCCTTTTAGACCAACTGATTTTCTCCGATTGGGATTTCTAACTCTCGGTTCTTGCTTAGAATACCTTAATGAGGTCCTATTATATCTCATTAGTAGACACCCTGTAAACCTAATTGGTTGTCATTAAATAGCCCAGAATTTGATGATATTCTCTGTATATCTGTATAATGTAAAGTTCATCTTAAGTTTTCTAAACTTTATTTTTTACATAACGAACTTCAAATTTCTCTATTTTGTGTTCTATTACGTAGAGATGAGACTTAGTGCACTTTGCAGACGGTTCGAAAACTTTAAAAGCGAAAAACTTTCTAGTTCATTTAATTCGTGCAAGTTTTTGTTTCCCTATAACGTTTCGAAGATGTATGACTCTACCCTAATTATTGTTCGATAGTTTCATGAAAAATATAGCTTTAATTAGAACATGAGCCAACTTTTCTTCATATATACGCAAAGTTGTTGATCCGAACTATTGAACATTAAACGCCGCAAGAAGAGCAGAAAACACTAAAAAAGGAAAAGGCAAATATTTTCTCTTATACTCTGTATAATACTCTACATAGAGATTTCATATCTAGTTAGGAAAATGTACTGGAACTGCTGCTTTCCTTTTAAGCCGCTCAAGATATTCCAATAATTTAGCTTATATCTATGGTGATATTTAATATGCTCTCTCACCGGTTTCGTGCGTAAGACAAAGGAGAAACATGGAAATAGAAAATAAAAATAATATAGAGAGACATTTTTTTATATCTATTATTACGTCGAAAATAAGAAGAAAAATTCATAAAAATATAAAAAATATGTAAAAATAACTGAGATATTTGTACATATATATATATATATATATATATATATATATATATATATATATATATATATATATATATATATATATATATATATATATATATATATATATATATATATATATATATATATATATATATATATATATATATATATATATATATATATACAGAGTATTATGAAATTAACTGTATATATTAAAATGGGGGACTTGTGGGATCATGTAGAAGCACTCAAATTCGAAAAATTAAAAAAAAAAGGGCAAAACGGCATTTTACCAATTCATTTACAAAATTAACCCGCCCATGAAAGGCGGCCATTTACAATGAAGCAAATAAAATTTTAGTGACAAAGAAATAATTCCTTGGTAATGGGTGAGAACTGAGAGAGGAGAATAGGGCATATCGAACCTCTACAAATATTTAACATTGATGAAAGTGGATGGTCCACCGTTCAGAAAACATTTTTAGGATTAAAATAGAATGACACATTTGAAAAGCATATTAGCGATATTACCGAGTTTCTTTGTAATTCTATAAACAACTTTTATATCTAATTGTGATTCTAACTTATGTCACACATGTTTGGAACAACGACATTCAACGTTTTGGATACTCTCGATATACTGTGTTTGGTATAACGGAATGTTACATTATGTCTGAAAAATGTTGTTTTTGGTTCTCGTGTTTCCTCAGAAAATGTTATTTACGAATGTTAGTTGACGAGTTTTTGTATAATACCTTCTACATCAGCGCCGGTGCGCTCCAAGGCTACATACGATCTCCGACCCTTTTTCCTTCTACATTAACGATCTGCTGGAAATTTTCAGGAGTTCAATCCACAGCTTTGCAGATAATAGTACGTTTATTTTTTCTGTTACTTTGAATACTCAAACATCAGCTATTCATAAAAATATCCGCAGGCAGTAGGAAGTTCTTTAATTTAACAAAGGCCTGAAGGAAATTCTTGGTGTGGCGGTAACCAAGCAGAACTCAGACGAATATCCGCAGGCAATAGGAAGTCGTTCAACTTAACAAAGACCTGGAAGAAATTCTATCTTGGGGTGACAGTAACCAAGTGGAATTTAACGGTACGAAAACCCAAGTGGCAGTTTCTTCTAAAAAAGTTAACGTTTCGGAACTCGATTTAATTATATCGGTACACTACATTCCTCTAGAATCGTCACTCAACTTGCTGGGCGTTAATAACGGAGCAAATATGTCTTGGCATGAACAAATAGGATGCATAGCAATGAAGGCTTTTTAAATCCTGGGAATATTATTGTGAATTAGAAAGCTTTACACTTCATAACAACTTTTAATTCTATACAAATTTGACCAACGATATTATACTGGTCCCATACCTGGGGGTCTGCTTTTAAACATATGCTGTTTGGATTCTTTTCAATAGAGACGCTGAAAAACTCACCAACATCTTTGAAATATCGAGGAACGATTAGTAACTTGAGTCTATTCTACAAGTACCTTCATGAAAAGTGTTCGATGGATGTAGTTTGCTTAATTTCTCCCAGAGTGGTGCATGTTAGTAATACATGTCGCGCTAATATATCCCATCCATATGAGGTTCACTCCTCATATAACCCTTTTCAAGAATTCTTTTATATGGAGAACCTCATCCTTTGCCCAGGACTGTGTTCTCCAATCTAATGCAATTTACAGCGACGCAAGACCAACGTGAATCGCCTTTTCCGCCCACATGTCGCTTCTGTAGCGCTTCAGGGATCTTTCACTTTGTTTACTTGATTGTTATGACAAATCTCCCAAAATTTTTGTTTTAATTTGCGTCTCTTTCCGATGTATGGCAATATAACCCAGTCGCCAGAGGCATATTTTTACTCTCATTAAATGTTAACAGGCTGAATTTTAGCATACAGGTAGTTTTTTTGGACGTAGAATAAGATAAAAAATGGATCAAGTTCAAGTTGAACTTGCACAATTAGTGTTCCGTACGTTGATTGCTTTTAAAATAAAAAATTTTGTTACGGTGGTATAAAATGATCAGTGACTTCACAAAACACACCCCAAATGAGTTTACAATAAAGTTTGTTTCCAATCTTTATTGAAAACTGATGACCTTGATTTTTTTTTTTTTTTTATATACCAGATAAATTATTAAAGGTAATACACTCGTGATAATTTTCGTTCAATCTACACCCCGTGCCGTGGAGAATATTCCAGAATTTTTTCAAAATTTTTTCATCAGTACTTTTCGAGATAAGGTGGAGGGACAGCGATTTTTCGCGATTTTTTAAAAAATAATACAAAGAAAAGTGTGCTCAAGTATTGTATTATATATACATTTTTTACTCGTGTTTTCACAAGCTTTTATTTGACACCACACTCGATGGCCTAGTAAAAAAAATTTTTTTTCACTTCCGATTTCAGCCCCCAAAACTAACCCCTTGAGTCAAAATTTAACTTTCAAAACTACACGGCTCTAATGGGGCCATCAATTCCTATATTATTACCAAATTTTAACTTTCTATGAAAAATAGTTTCGAAGAAAACCGGGTGTGACAGACAGCCAGACAATAAAAATGGTTGGCGGTTCTAAATTGTACGCTATGGTTTAATCCTTCATTTATGATTAACGTTTCTGTATATCGATAAATATCTCGAAATTGGCTATTAAGGGGTTTCTTGGGGTGGTCGATTAAGAATTCGATGACAGATTTGAAAAATTCAAAATTAATTTTTTCGAGTAATTTAGAATTTTTGTTTTTTCTTTGTACCTGGATGTTGAAATGAAATATAAATACTTTATACTTAAAGCTTAGACTTCTATTTTTCGTTTCTCATATTTAAATATTTTCTTTTTTATTTTAATTTATTTATTAAATTTATTTAATTATATAATATAATCAGCAAAAAATACGTTTATCATAAACACATTTTTAAGAGCACAATTACAAAAAAGAAAGTTTTTTAAAGTTTTAAAGACTTTCTAATATCAAGAATACTTTTAACTGTAACTAAACAAAAAAATTGTCCGACTTTTTTTAAGCATTTCGTACTGCTTTGAACGTAAAATTGTCGGCCGCGCACTACAGCAGGCAAATTTTCATATTTTAAAATTCAATTTTAAATAACACAGATAATGTGAGTATTTTTGATTATTCTTGTATTGAAACGTAAGGTATAATAATGATATACGCACAAGGATTTTTTTTTCAATACTATGTTTTATTAAATATTTGTAATTTACTATCTGCCCGTTAAAATCATGCAAGCTAAAATTTCGTTTTAAGTTTTACGAATTATAAAACAACAAACATAAAAACTATTAGGATCATCGGAAAGATGAAAGGCTCTTCTTCGAAAAGCTATCTTTTAATGTTTTTTTACACTCTGAAAACAAGTAATATCGATTAACCTTCGAGTGGTATGTGTAGACTTTCAAATTAACCTGTCTGGCGCGTTACACTTTTTTAATCACCTATCCGAATTTATAATAAATTGCCACGCTCATAAAAAATCTGGAAAAAAATCTATATACTATTTTTTTGTAGAATTTCCCGCCCCTTCACGTGATGCTATGAGTTTTTCAATATATTTTTATTTTTCGAGATATTACCGAAAAACCGAAATTTTGATTTCATTTTGGATTTTGTGGGCTTAGCGTACATCAAACTTTAGCAGACTTTTTTTTAACATATTCTACTTCCAAAAAATTACCTGTGTGGCAAAATGCAGCCTGTTAACATTTAATGAAAGCTCAAAACCCCTGGCAAACTGGGCTAAATAACTAAGGAAAATTGAAAACTTTATAATGGCGTTAATACTATTGTATTTTAAATTAATCATTTCAATTTAAAACGAATTTGTTCTCTAGAATTTTAACACATTTAATCCGAACTCCAAATTTTTCCATTTTATATGCAATTACGTAGCAATCAGAGTTAGTGCAGGTTGTGACAGGTACTCTAAATGCGAAAGACTTTCCAGTTTATTTATCAGGAGCAAGCTTTTACTTCCTTGTGAGTACGTTATCTTTCTCTTTAATGGCTATTTCATAGTTTTAAAGAAAATATGGTCTCTAAATTATTGTTAAGGACGATTTATGGCAGTAATTTTTGTTAAATGACTTTTAATGATCTTAAAAAGTGTTTTATCTTATACTTATATTGCTTTTATGGTAGAAGCTGTCTTTACCTCAGCTGAGTAAGGAAAATGTCTATTTGTGAAAAAAGTATAGTCTTTAAATCTAAAGAATCGAGTGATGAACGGATCTAAAATATATTTTACTAGTTTTTTATTTTATATTTAATATAGAAATAGAGAAGGGTGGTATAATCTTCATTTAAATATTATGATTATCAAAATTTTACCTTTATTGTGTATACGGGGATTTTCAAATATATTCTTCTGTATTTCTCAATTGTTGATAGAAAAAGTGGCAAAAGTAATGTTGATATTTCGCCGATCTTCCTGTCAGCTTCTTCAGAGCTTGCTCCAAGAACTCACTTGTTTGAATTCTAGCACGCAACTGATTTAATTCCGTTGTTACACGACTTTTTAGTGTTTCGTACGGAACACTTATGGGATCACTTCGATGTCCGTTTGTCTGTCTGTCACACCTGATTTTGTTGTTGTTGTTGTTTTAGTTGGTCAGAGCGCATCGACAGCTAAGGTCATTTAGCGCCCTACATTGGATGTGTTTGATTGTTATATAGATATTTTTTGATCTTTTAGGTATTTGTGGATATTTTCTTTGATTGATGAGAATTGATCAATGTTCTGTTTAATTGTATGTGGGATGTTATATTTGTTTCTCAGATGAGAGGAGTGGTTTGCCTCAAAGATGTGTTTGACCGTCAGGGTGGAATTGCATACATCGCACTTTGGTACTGGTTCTTTTTTTAGGATATATAAGTGAGTGTGGTAAGTATGACCTATGGCCAATGTCCTCAGTAAAACATTATCTGATCTTTTATCGTTTGGATTATGAAGAGGTGGGAATACTTGAGGCTTTATAGGCCATAATTTGTTTTCATTATACTCCAGTTGGAATAAATCTCTTTTTTATTGAGTAAAGCCTCTGTTTGTCACACCCAATTTTCTTCGAAGCTATTTGACACAGAAAGTTGAAATTTGGCACAAATATAGGAATTGATGCCTTAATTAGAGTCGTATAGTTTTGAAAGTTATATTTTGACTTAAGGAATAAGTCTTGGGGGGTGAGATTGGAAGTGAAAAAAAAATTCCTAGCAGGTCATCGAGTGGGGTGTCAAATGAAACCTTGTAAAAACATATATGAGGTAAAACTTGGGCACACTTCTCTTTTTATTATTTTTAAAAAATAGCCGAAAATCGCTGTCACGCCCTATCTCATAAAGTACTGATCAAAAATTTTGAAAAAATTCTGGAATTTTCTTTATAAAATGTAGATTGAGTGAAAATTATCAAGGGTTAGATAGTTTATCTGGTATAGAAAAATACTTTTCTTAACACTATGGTGTAGGACTTTTAAATATACTTTTCAGTGTTGACAAACGGATAGGTGTGGATACATACAAAATTTTATTTTGTTTGTTTATAATTAAACAAATATTTAGGTAGTAAATATTTGTTTTCACTTTTATTACTATATTGTAGAATGAGCTAGACTGATTTATTGGCTAATTGGTAGCTAAGATGTTATAACAATTATACATTATTGACTAAGAAAAACGTGAAAATACATATTGGATCTTAAGATATATACATGCCAGGGACCTAATTAACTTAGCCTAGGTAATGATTTTATTTTATTTTAAAATCAATCACCGTACGGGACACTAATTGCGCAAGTCCGACTTGTTCTTTAATTGTAGTATATAGGTTTTGCCGTAGCTACATGGGATGCTGGAGACTCTGACTGTAGCTGTGGTAAAACCTATATCTGCGAACCGAGTAGACAAATGTATACTAGAGCTAAGGAACATCAAAATGCAGTACGGCTTCGTGAACTTTCCACTTACAAACCACCAGCATGAAACTGGACAGCAAATTCTCTTTTAAAGTTAATCAATTAGATCTTTATAGTTTTTTGACTTGCGTTCTTAAAAATGATTTCCTTCAAAAGTTTCCGTAATCGAGGACATATTCATAATTTGGATGATAAACAATTCTCCGGTTTCTGTAGATTCAGAAGACGTTGACCTGAGTGGTACAGATAATTCAGCACTATGAGGGACGGGCCCTTTTGCAGAGAGTATCAATCTCAAAGGCCCATATCGACTCTCCATTTATGAACATAGGCCTCCCTCATTGTACTCCATCTGTGCAATCAGTTTCAGGATTTATCCAGCTTGTTGGTGGGTGTCCCCTTTTTTTTTTCCCACTATAAGGTCTCCAGTGGGAACATCTAGAATCACTAGATCTTGTTAAATGTCCTAGATAATTCCACTTTAGAGTGGTGATTGTTTCAACTGCGTCTTTCATCCGTGTTGTCCGTCTAATTCACTTATTAGTCTTCCTGTCCTTCAGAGATATGCCAATCATTTGTCTTTTCATAGCGTTTTGTGTGATAACTTTTTTTAGTGTTCGCTGTGTTCAAGTCCAAACTTGGTATCTGTAGGTAAACGCTGGAAGGATACATTGATTGAATATTCTCGATCTACGTTTTTAAGGAAACGCTCTTATTTTTAAGTATATGTGATAGCTTTCCGAATGAAGACCATGCAATTCCACTGACTTGGTTTTTTCTTCCTAGTTGTATTTGGCGGCCGGGGAAAATGTTTGATGTGGCACTTGTTAACTGTTATATGTGGGTCTTCGTTATACATGATTTTGGACTTTTTCAGATTCATTTTCAAGCCTATTTTATTTGATTTCTCTTTCAACTCGTTTAACATATGTGGTAACTTTTCTGAATTTTCTGCTATGATGATAATACACTCAATCTGCTGCTGTTTATTACAATACCCTTGTCTTGCAATTTTAAATGTTTAAATCTCTCTTTCAGTGCTGAGTTGAATAATTTTGGTAAAAAATTGTCTCCTCGTTCAATTCCTCTACATATCTTACTCTTATCTGTGTCTTTATGTAACTTAACAATTACCTCTTCATATATATTTTTTATTATTTCCATATACTTGTAGTCGATTAGTGAGTTTGATCAAACTATTTCTTTTCAGCCTGCTCTCATCCATTCCTGGATGTAGCCCTCTTCTAAATTTTTCGATCTTTCCCTGTCCAGAGCCGTTCTGTTCCAATTTTTTCCTGCGATATTCTGGATTCCGTCTCGCCACCTTCTTTGAGATCTTCCCACACTCCTCTTACTCTCCCTTGAGCGCCATACTGTAAGCTTGTAGGCATTGTTCTCTCTCGCTACGTGGCCTGCCTATCTCCATTTTAGTTGAGGTGCTCTTTCCAGAGCATCCGTCAGCCGTGTTCTTCTCCGGATTTCTTGATTTGGGATTCTATCTCTAAAATACACTCCAAGCATAGCTTTCTCCATTGCACGCTGCGCCACTCGAACTCTGTTCATCGACTTACGTGTTAGAGACATCGTTTCAAGACCGTACTGACAGTCCAATCGGCTCGTACTTTTCCTTTTGAGGTTTACAGGGATATCTCGTGATCTGAAAATAAACCCGAGTTGACCAAAAGCCCAACCAAGACCCACTCTTTGAGAAATTTCTGCTCTTTGGTTCTCCTTTCCTAGTAGTATTTTTTGTCCGAGGTATCTATATTCGGATTCGGATATGTGCCATTAGAGAAATGGCCACTTTTCGATGGCAATCGTTATTGGCTCTGGGTTCATTATCTTTGTCTTGCTTAGGTTTATTTCCAGTTCAACTCGTGATGATGCATGATGCAGTTCTTCCAACATAGTTGTTAATTCATTGGGTGTAGTAGAAATTAGAACGATATCGTCCGCAAATCGTAGATGTTCCGTCTATGTTAATCCCCTTATTTTGCTAGTCTTAAAAACTTCCTCCAGTGCCAGTGTGAATAGTTTTGGCGAGATTCTATCTCTTTGGCGTACTCTTTTTTGTTGATATAAATTCATCTTATGCATCAATCTATTAGTTATTATTTTTGTAAATAATTTATATAAATGGGACAGTAAACTAACTGGACGATAATTTTCTATTTTATGTTTATCGCCTTTTTCCCATATAATAACAACCTCAGCATTTTTCTATTTTTTCGGTATTTTACCTAGCAAAAAGCACTTGTTTAGTAATATCCTTACATTTTCTCTGAAGTTCTCGTCTCCCGTTTTTAACATTTTTGTAGTAATATGATCGTATTACGTATTATGAACAACTATCTAGTTCAAAATTCTAAGACAATTATTACATCAGATCTAAAATAAAAAATATAGGTTCAGAGGAAATCCCTGAAATAGGTCTATTTCAGGAATTTTCTCTGAATCTACATTTTTTATTTTAGATCTCGTGTAATAATTGTCTTGGAACTTTGAGCTATATAGTTTTACATAACACTCTGCCACCACAGTTACTACCTCGTCTTTATTGATGATTGTTATACCTTTTCTGTTTATAAGTTTTGCTTATTTTTGTCCTTCCTCTCGATAAATTTGTTTTTAAAATCTTCATATTTTTGTTATTTTCAATGGTGTTCTTAAGAAGGTCTGTATTGTAATCTCGTAGAGCTTTTCTGACATTTCTATTTATTTCTTTGTTAAGTGCTGTATATGTCTTATGTCTCTCTTCTAAGAATCTCGATGTAATTCTCTTCTTCTTTTTATTAATGTTTTTGTGTTGTTACTAATTTTGCTACTCTTTTCTTTACGTTTTGTGCATATTTCTTTTGTTACTGTTCATAGGCTGTTGTTTATATGTTCTGTGAGTTCGTCTATTTCCATATTTTTCAGTTCGCTCTGTTTTTCAGTTTCCTTCCAATTTTATCCTGAAATAATTCTTTGTTTTATTTTAAGATCACTGATGTTGGAAAAGGTTGCTTTTTTAGTAGCTTTATTCGCTCGTATTTAGTGTTAATTATTATGGCTGTTCTTAAATCTGTTTAAGACAGTAACATCTTGGCAGCTTGTCTTGTCGTTGGTAATAATATAGTCTACATATATCTCATTCATTACCGTGCCATTTGGGCGTCTCCATTTTCCCTTCAGGGGTTTTTTGAAGAATACAATAGAAATTTTCACTTTTGCAATATTCAATCAACATTTCTCACCTAGTGTTTCTGTTACCTAGTCCATATTTGCCTATATTTGAGATATTATTATTTTCATCTAGACCCACTTTTGCATTAAAGTCTTCCATTGCATTTGGCTGTTTCATTCATTCTCGCTGTTGTTATGTCTTCATATCGAGCTATTTATAATCACTCAATATTCAATGGTATCAAACCCTTTATAGAAACCAACAAAAGCAAAGCAGATATTCAAATTATATTTAACTGACTTTTCTATTAATATTCGCGTTGTCAAGAGATGACCACAAGTGGTAAAATTTTTCCTAAATGCAGCCTACTTCACATGTTGGTGTTCATGCACCTTTTTTGATATTCTGTTGGTTATGATTTTTGGAGAAAAGTTTACATATCTGTAAGAACTGACTAATGGGTCTATAGTTCTCTAAATTATTTTTATCCCCTTTCTTGTGCAGGAGAACAACTGTCCCATTATTCCACATAACGGGTATTCTTCCTGTTTTTAAGCATTCGTTGGATAATTGGTCATCACTGTTCACTTCCTTAGGGAAACTACCCCCAACTCTCAAAGAGCAGATCAGGGAAAAAAACCGGCTGTTCAGAAGAGCCTATAGGACGGGAGAGCCCCGTCTGAAAAGGCTCGCAAATCAGGCAACCCAACAAGTGAAAGAATCACTCGTCGAATACCACAGCAGCAGATGGGAGTCCAAAGTCGAATCCCTCTCCAGCCAGGATTGCTCCCTTTGCAAAATGGCGAAAGCCCTTTCCAATGACGAGCCAAAATCCATCCCTGCACTCACCCACGCCGACACCACCGCCTTCTCAACTCAGGAGAAGGCTGACCTTCTGGCAGACCTGCTAGAGGATCAGTTTTCTCCCAACCCTCTCGCTCATCCTGACCCAGCTTGTGATCTTAGAGTCGCTACTACCATACGTGGTTTCAATCTCGCCCAACTTCCTCGCAACACATACTTCACAACCCCTTCCGCTGTTAATGAGATCCTCCGCCTTACCTCTATCCGTAAAGCCCCAGGTCATGACAAAATCACAAACAAAGCTCTCAAGAAACTCCCCAAAAAAACAGATCTCCGAAACCACCAACATCATTAACAGCATACTGAGACTCAGCTACTTTCCTCCCTACTGGAAGAAAGCTGAGGTCATTATGATCAAAAAACCAGGCTCTCCCTCCCACGAGGCGAACAGCTACCGCCCGATCAGTCTACTTCCCGGACTAGGCAAGATAGCTGAAAAAGTCATCCTCGAAATCCTCAGAGCAAAGTCCACAGCACTACGTGTTTTGCCTGACGAACAATTCGGTTTCCAACCTCTTCATGACACCACTCACCACACCACTATACTCGCCCAAACCATTTCTAACAGCTTCAACAAACACCAGAAAGTTGGAGCTGTGTTTCTTGGTGTATCAAAGGCCTCCGACCGAGTCTGGCACGAAGGCCTCGTTCTGAAACTGATTCGACACGACTATCCCCCTGTCATAACAAAACTCATTCAGTCCTTCGTCTCTGGCAGAACCTTTTAAGTCAGAGTCGAAACGGTCATTTCCGAAGTCAAGGCTATCAAAGCAGGAGTCCCACAAGGCTCCGTCCTCTCCCCTACCTCTTTAACAGTTTCACAGCCGACAATCCCAAATCGGATCAGACCAACCTCTTCCTTTATGCTGATGACACCGCCATTATCACCTACTCCAGAAGTAGCCGCCTCATCACAGTCTGTCTGTCCGTCTGTCTGTCACACCCGATTTTCTCCGAAACTATTTGTCACAGAAAGTTGAAATTTGGTAATAATATTGGAATTGATGGCCTCGGCAAAGCCGTGTAGTTTTGAAAGTCAAATTTTGACTTAAGGGGTTAGTTTTGGGGGGTGAAATCGGAAGTGAAAAAAAAAATTTTTTTTAGTAGGTCATCGAGTGTGGTGTCAAATGAAAGCTTGTGAAAACTCGAGTAAAATATATATATATATATATATATATATATATATATATATATATATATATATATATATATATATATATATATATAATGTAATACTTGCGCACACTTTTCTTTATATTATTTTTAAAAAATAGCGAAAAATCGTTGTCCCCCCACCTTATCTCGAAAAGTACTGATCAAAAAATTTTTAAAAAATTCTGGAATATTCTCCAGGGGGTGTAGATTGAACGAAAATTATCACGAGTGCATTACCTTTAATAATTTATCTGGTATGTAAAAAAACTAAAATTTCAAGGTCATCAATTTTCAGTAAAGATTGGAAACAAACTTTATTGAAAACTCATTTGGGGTGCGTTTTGTGAAGTCACTGATCATTTTATACCACCGTAACAACATTTTTTATTTTAAAAGCAATCAACGTACGGAACGCTAATTGTGCAAGTTCAACTTGCACTTGACCGGTTATTTTATTATTTTTATTTAGGTTGAGTCCAAATGATTGGTTGCGGCAATAGATAATACACGTTACCCAGCGGACATGTGGGATTCACGATTAGTCCAGATGTCGGACAGAAAAATTAAAATAGTCAAGGTAGAGGCTGTTAATTCAAAATTTTGAAGTTGATTTTGAAAAGTTACTTCTCCATATACGTAACAAAAACTATCCGGGCAATTCAAATATTTCTTTGACGTAATTATAGAGATATACCATAAAATTAAATTATAAATTTTCAAATCAATAGTAGTTTATTCAGAATAGGTTAACATCTTTAATCAAACTGAATATGCTAGTGTTACAAAAAATTTAAGGGTGACCAAATAAAAATTATTGCAGTATTGTAATAAAGATACCTAAATAGGGTGTAATATTATTGTCAATTTCATGTTACAAAATCAGTGTTTACCAGTGTTATAGGGCATAACGTATACCATATAAGCTTCATTAAAACTTCCTTATTCATATGACAGGTAAACAACTGTAGACGTATACTTTTCAGAAGGAAATGCTTAAAATATCTAGAACGTCCTTTATCTATTTTCTCTTTTTGAAAATAGAAATGGAAAAGACTGGTATATTTATCATTTAAATACTATATGCTATTCTACCGAATGGAAAAGTTACATTTGCCTTGGCGTATTTTAAAATACTCAACATAATATGCGAAAATAAAAGGTAAAAATATGTCATATATGTTCTAGAACAATATAGCATCTTGCATACTATTTATGTGGATATGTTTCATAGCTGAATTTCTGTTGTTTTTCGTCGTATTTTAATATTAAAATTCTGCATATGGATCTACTTTTTAAGGAATGAGCATTTTGTTTTCGGTATGAGTGACGCAGATACGAATGTATACGGTGTGACCTAAAAAGTAAATACAAAGGAAAATATTATTTGAAAATGTTAATAGAATTTAGATTTGTGGCCTTCCTAGTTAAAAATTCAAAAAAACTCCGGTAAAGACGTCAGTAATTGTCGGATTATTTATTGAATAAAGGGAAACGAAATTAATTAAAAACTAGTGCGCTAATTTTGATCGTATCATATTTTTGTTAAAAATTTGATAACCTTTTTATCTGCTTTGCAACAATTACTCCATAATAAATTTGTGCTAATATTATTTAATTTTGAAATTGCAACATTACTTAATTACTGAATTACTATGTACATAAGAAAGGCCGTGAACATAATTTTTTATATAATTTCAATTAATATTTTGCTCTGTATTTAAATTTAAACACACTTTACTCTCCATTATAAATTATTATTTTTTATTTTCCCTGTATACCATCAAATACTTTAAACATTTGATGCTTGATTATAAATTTCCATGTGATGCAGAACTTTTTAACAAGAATACATTTTTTTGTAATATGTAAGATAAAATTTTTCTCCATTTGTAAACAAATTTTTGGGACACACTGAATACTCAAAGATATTCGCTAACAATAACAATACAGTGGTATCTTTTTAGAGAGACATGGCTCTCTAATAATTAGTTGCTGCTGAAATTTTTTATTGGTTCGATAGATGTAAAGAATATTATATATTAATGTAATTATACAAATGGATCGAAAATAAACGTTGGTTAGTATGTAAAGAGGATCGTAGGCCAAATAGGTTTGCTTAAAATTCCCAGACTTCTCCTTAATAATGTTTAAGATGTAGTGTTTAGTAGATCATTGGAAATTTTAATCGAATATAGGTTTTATAGTACTGAGAACGAATTGTATGTGAAAAAAAATGTATGTTATTGTTAATTTTCTATAAAAAAATGTTAAATTATTGACTGTGACGAACATGGGAAAGGTATAAACGAAGCCTGGCCAAATCCATCGTCGAAGCTTTCAGTTCTCCATCTACAATGGCCTTTTAACTTATCAACTAAGGAAAATTTGATGATTCAATAATAAGTAGTGACAGGGCTCTAAAGTAGGGCTATAAAGTGAACGTTATAACTCTGTTGAGAAAATGCTGTCGTGGTCGCACAAGAGCAAAATTTTTCTAAGTGAATTCGGAAGTTTGTCTAGTAGCCTCTCTTAGATTTTGAATTATCATTTCGTAACTTTTTCCTTTTTTATGTATTTAATAAGCGAAAAAACGTTGCCATAAAATTTTTGAACAGCCCTCCGTGGAGGATTCCAATAGAACACCCAAATATTGTCATCTGTGATAATTCGCGAAAAATAACGCTCATCCTTCTGAAATGAGAGCAAAGAATGAAGAATGATAATTTTCTTAACTCGTCAGTTTTTGCCTTCTTTATCATTAAATCATCGTACATAATCTTGAAAACTGAAGTCTCGGATACTCCAGCTTCTATCAAGCCCTGAAATCCTCAATCATAGATATGATATCAGGAACTCCTCAGCAAATCAGTTCTTGCTGCAGCTGGTCTTCCTGATCTGGGGTCATCCTGAATTGAGTCTCGGCCTCATCGAAATCGTTTAGACTAAAATTTTAGTTGAAAATGAGATGATAGGTCATTGCCATACATCTAGAATATATACTTTTGGTCCAATCCTGTTTTTAGTGGGAAACTTTACCATTTTACGGTGTTCCAAAGTACTTTCATTTCACTTTACTTCTCTTTGAATAAATGGTTTGGCGAACCACGTGGCTCTTAACTGCTTTTATTAACTCTGAAATGCGGTATTACAGTGTGGTGTTACAAGAGTCGAGGATAATCATCGTCCACCCCTAGTTGACGAGCTTATCTGTAGCAAAATACACTCCTGGACAAAATTAACGCAACAATATATTAAATTATACAAATCTCTATAATGAATTAATTTTAATAATTTTTTATGAACATTGGTTACACTAAAAGTTAGAAAAAACTTATTCGGATACTTTAAAAGTGAATTACCTACCAAATTTCTCTATAAGATTTGAATTAAAATTATTCTTAAGACCTAATAACAAAATCGTTGAAATTATATAATAATGAAAAAAATGAACTGGGACACTAGTAGCAAAATTAATGGCGTAACTGGGACACTAGTAGCATGTGTTGCCTCCTCTATTTCGGATGACAGCGTTTATGCGCCTAGGCATGCTTCTAATTAAATTTTGGATAAAATCTTGAGGATTTTGCTCCCATTCTGTGATAACTGCATTTTCAAGTTCTCTCAGGTTTCTAGGTGCAGGTATATGACGTTTCACATTTTTCTTAAGGTGATCCCATACATGTTCTATCGTATTCAGATCCGGGCTTTTTGGTGGCCATTGCATAATCGGTATATCAACTTGATTAAGATAATAGAGTAACTCCTTAGCCACGTGAGGTCGAGCGTTGTCTTGCATAAACAGGAAATTGGGCCCCACAAAATGACCGAAAGGCATCACATGTTCTATTACAATATTCTCAAGATAGTAGTCAGCATTCATGGATCTCGTACGGACAGGAACTAACTCTGTGCGAGCATCAAAGCAGATGCCACCCAGAACATAACAGAGCCACCGCCAAATGGAATCCTTGCAGAGATATTGCAAGGAGTAAACCTCTCTCCTGGTCTTCGCCATACTCGCTCACGACCATCTGGATGTTTTAGACTAACCCTAGTTTCATCTGTGAAGAAAACTTGTTTCCAGTCATCCACAGACCAGTTTTCGTGATTTCGAGCAAAACGTAACCTGGCAACTCTGTTCTCTCTAGTAAGCAAGGGCGCAGTGGCTGGTCTCCTACTGTTTAATTCAGCTTCATTTAATCGTCTTCTAACTGTTTTAGAAGAAATTGTGACATTGTGAACAGCTTCGAGCTCGTTTCTTATTATAGAACTAGTGACAGTCCTGTTTCTTAAAGCATATTGTCTTATAAAACGTTCATCTAGTGCATCGTTTCGCCCTTACCCTAGCCTTCTAGAATAAGTTCCTACTTCATTCAAGCGTCTTACCATACGACTTATTGTGGAACGATGTTTGCCTAACAAATTGGCAACATAACTCTGACAATATCCTTCGTCCAATAAAACTGAGGCTCGCACTACCTCGTGTTCAGTTAAATTCCTTGTTCGATTCATTTATCTAGTTCTTCGAGGTCAAAAATAAAACAGTCTACCCCAAAAACGTATTACTTTGAAAAAGGGAACAATTTATAAGCTTACTTTTAAATCGCATTATTACAGAAAATTGTTTATCTTCTAAAAAATTCTTTAAAACTGTAAATCTAAACGAATTGTTTTGATTTCTGTCATGAACAACGAAACAAAATATGCATAGCCTACTATTCAAATACTCGATAAACTTTAAAACTGACATAAGAAAAAGATAAATTAATTTTCAGATTGTTGCGTTAATTTTGTCCAGGAGTTTATGTTGTAAGTTAGTTTAATAAATAGTAGTATACGGCACACCCAAACTGTCTATTATTTTAAACCCACCATAATAAGCTGTAATCGCTAAATACATTCCGCTGAACTAAGTTTTTATTATTTCATAGTTTTAGAGGTAGGCGGAATGTGGTGAGAATTTTAAATAAAGATTTATGCAACTTTTTATTAGTTTGATTTTCTTTTCTGAAACAAAAATATGCAAAAAGCCGTCGTCTCCCTCTTCAGTCTTCGCCCACACACCCTATTATTGCATATTCAAATCATTTATATCTCTAGTTTTTATTTTCTACTCACAGTTAGTTCGCGTAGATATATTCAGTTTATAGCTACACGACCCACTCATCGCATATTTATTTTCGTTTTGTTCCCTCTTATTATGATACCTTCTTTCTTTTTCCATATCAATTTTGTTTAATAAATGGTATTGTTCTCGCAAGTAAAAGATGTAAATCAAATTCCTACTCATTAACAGATAAAAATTCTAACGTTAATTTGACAGTCAATAACGACAAGAAAAAGTAATCTTTATTGATTTTATCTCCCTGGTTGTTAAAATTTAACGAATGTAAAGTTTATATATACCCAGATTACTCTGTTCTGGGTAGTCGCAATCCAGTTCGTCACAATTCTCTTCAAATCGTCACTCCATCAGGGTCTGCCTCTGCTGCGCGTGTCGGCCCTTGGTCTCTATTTAAGGACTTTTTTGTCCAATGACCACCTCTCATTCAGGCAATCTGTCCAATCTATCTTTATTTCGATCATAAGATGTGCTCTACGACATTGTTTACTAACGTTAATTTGCGAATCTTCTCGCTCTTCACCCGGTCTCTAAGACTCAACCCAAGCATTAAGCTTTCCATGTTTCTTTGTATCACTTGTAATTTCCCTGTTGATGACTTAGTGAAGTTTGCGTCATATGACAGAACTGGTATGATGCCTTGATTGAATGTGTTTCGCTTCAAGCTTATCGGAATGTCTCCATTATCTTCCATTTTTCCGTAGGCAGCCCAGCCCAGAGTAATTCTTCTAAACAGCTCAGGTGTTTGGTTATATTTTACTGCCGCGTACTTCATGGCTCGGATATATATATATATATATATATATATATATATATATATATATATATATATATATATATATATATATATACATATATATATAACATATATATATATATATATATATATATATATATATATATATATATATATATATATATATGTATATATATATATTTGGAGTAGATTTTTGTCTTCTCCGAGGTTGTCCGATATAATATCGTCCGCAAAGCGGAGATCATTGAGACTTTCTCCATCAATGACCACATGTTCTTGTCCCCAATCTACTTTTTTGAAGGCGTATTCGAGGACTGTGAATAACTTGGGTGAAAGTGTATCACCCTGACTGATACCTCGTTTCATATGTATTTTATTGGTGAGTGAAAAAAGATTCATAGTTGATGCATTTAAGTAGATATTCTTGATGGTTTTGCAATATCTTTGATCGATTCTACTTCCTGATATATATATATATATATATATATATATATATATATATATATATATATATATATATATACATACATACATATATAATGGCTGAGACAAGAACGATCTGCAACGAATTAATTCTATATAGCAGCAAAACAATATAATATATCAATCTCAACTGAAAAAGCCAAGACAATATTAATAGCAAAAGAGCCGATCAGGTGCAAATTGGGGGTGGAAGATAAACCAGAACAGGTGATGGAGGTCAATTACCTGAGCATCAAAATATCTAGTACCGGAAAAATCGAGAAAGAAGTAAATCATTGAGTCAACAAGGCTAACAGGACAGTTGGATGCCTCAGTGATACCATATTTAAAAATAAATTCATCCACCAGTAATGACTTACACATCTGAAACAAGATCCGATACACGTATAACACAGAAGATGCTTGAATCAACTAAAATGACAATACTTAGGAGATGTACAAACAAGACACTAGTTATGATTTAGGTTGTAAATAAATTTTATTTATTTAGGTAAATTCTGCAAAAATTGAAGTAAAAGTTTCCTATCGTTTTGCTAAATTATGGCGGAGGCAGAAGACTATTGCCAAGTTCTAATATTTAATTTAACTGTTATCATGAGTCGCTTCATTTGGTGTTATCTGCCCAAATGAATATGAAATACATGTAAATTGTTTTTGGTTCAAGCCCAGATTATTGCAAAACGTAAAGAATAAAGTAATAAAAGAATACTCTAAAAAAGGTTTATCCTAACACCTGATTTCTCACAACAATCGTTATCTATAGTATGATTGCCTTTATTTTATAAATAGCTTTCCTTCTTACTACGAGAAATCCACAATACAAATATGGTAAAAAAAGCTCCGTTTTAAGGATTTTTCATGTGAACAGTTTCATATTTTTCATCCTTTTAAGGGTACAGCACACATGTTGCAGGAGTGATACCAGACAAAGACTTGGACATGGTATGTAACATACATAAGTTAAATATACATAGGTTAAATATTCAGAATTCCACTTTTTTTACACGCGAAGCAAATAACACCAAGTATGTCTCCATACCATATAATCCGAAATATAGCAGGGGACTCAATAAGGTATTTAATAAGGTAGGCCTCAGTCATCAGACAAACTGAGGAATATCTTAGGAAATCCCAAAGATAAGATTCCTAATTGTGAGAAAAGTGAAATTTATGAAATTAGTTGTAATGATTGTGACAAAAAGTATGTTGGGCAAACTAAAAGGTCAATTAAAATATGAATTAAAGAACATTTAGCAAATTTAAAATACAGTAGAGCAGAAAAGTCTAGCATTGCCGAACATGCCCTTGAAGCTGATCATATTGTAACATTAGATAATCTAAAATTAATTAAAAATGTATCTGATAGGAGATTGTTGAACGCATACGTAAGTATGGAAATTATAAAATATAAAAGTAGTTTAAATGAAGACAGAGGGCCTATTCCTTATAGTCCCTCCCTTTACTGGTTACGTGACCGGAACTGATGGCCTTGCCTATGCCACTAGTTCCGCCCGAGTAATTCAAGGGTTAGGCTAAGTATAAATAGAGTAGATTTGTAGTTTAGCTTTAGTCAATCATCGCTCTTGATGAAGCTAACATGGTTAGCGAAACGCGCGTCGAGGGCAAAAATAAAGTGTTTGGTATAGTGGTGATATATACTGAGTTGTGCCTAATCAGATAAAGAGAAAATCTGTTTCTAAAGCCTAAACATTGTTAAATTAATGAAATGTTAATGTTATAAATGTTTGCACGAAATGTTTTATAAATAAAATAAATAATTTGGCTCTTATACAAATTTTGCCAAAATAATCTTTATTAATAGTTATATGTTTTATGTATTAATATACTAATATAAAACTATTTCTGGTCTAGGCCTTTAAATTTTTCTTTTTGCACAAAAAATTAAACAGAAACTTATAATATTTTAAAAAACTGTATCTGCACACTCCAGTTTTAATAGTATAGTTAATCTAGTCTTCGAAATCGACCACTTTGCGGACATTTAACCATATCTAGTATTATAAAAATTAATAAGCAGGATTGTATAACTCTTCAGTGGATATTGAGCATATTTTATTATTCCAATACAAGAGGTTCCTTTCAAGAAAAATAAATTCGTAAGTTTAACTTATAAATCTGAAAAGTGGTTTTCACGAGAAAACCTATTTCCACTTGAGTGACTTATTTCAACTTTAACCTAACCCACAGCTTGATACTCTCAGGAGCGTAGTTTTTTGTTATATATATATATATATATATATATATATATATATATATATATATATATATATATATATATATATATATATACACACTCGTATATATACATATATATATATATATATATATATATATATATATATACAGTGTGTCCCAAAAAGTTTTTTACAAATGGAGAAAAAGTACATATTACAAAAAAATTTATTCTTGATATAAAGTTCTACATCACATGAAAATCCCTAATCAAGCTTCAAAAGTTTAAAATATTTGATGGTATGCAGGGAAAATAAAAAAATAATGATTTGTAATGAAGAGTAAAGTGTGTTTAAATTTAAATACAGAGCAAAATGTTAATTGAAAATGTTAATAGGAACTAAGTTTATTGCCAGATGTTAGCTATTTCCAAAGATATGTTCATTTATTTTCAGCCTATAATTTGTAGTGATTTCGGTTTCTTTTATTCAATAAATAATCCAACCATTACTGACGTGTTTTTTTGAATTTTTAACTAGGAAGGTCACAAATTTAACGTGAGCATAATTTTTTAGTTCCTATTAACATTTTCAATTAATAACTTGCCCTCTGTTCAAATTTAAACACACTTTACTCTTCATTCTCATCTTTCTTTTACCTGTTGCTATCAAATATTTTAAACTTTTGATGCTTGGTTATGGATATCCATGTGATGCAGAACTTTTTATCAAGAATAATTTTTTTTATAATACGTAAGATAAAGTTCTCCATTTGTATATATATATATATATATATATATATATATATATATATATATATATATAATATATATATATATATATATATATATATATATATATATATATATATATATATATATATATATATATATATATATATATATACACAGTACAATCCCAATTATCCGAATCGCGATTATCTGAAATCCGGCTTATCCAAAACAAACTGTTAAAAAGCAAATTGTATTCCCATTATTCGAAACAGGCGATGAGTGGTTTCCTTAACGCGTCAGGAACTCTCCGACGTCTAGAATTTCACCGCTGTCTATATTTTGGTTAGTCGACGAGTGTTATACCATAAGTTACTCATTATGTCTATTACCATATTATCGCAGAGGTAATAGTTTCGTTTTAATAGATATTTTACAAAATGGAGCGTCATAATAATAAGCGTAAACGTGTTGTTATTACCTTAAAAGAGAAACTTGAAGCAATTCAACGTTTAGATAATGGTGAACTTCTTAAAAATATAGCGAAGGATTTAGGTGTAGCTGTGAGTACTGTTTCAGAGTGGAGGAAAAATCGCGAAAAACTTGAAAAATGGTATAGTGTTTTGTCATCGCCCACACAGGCACGAAAAAGGATGAAAAGCGGTGAATACCAAAAAGTGGAAGATTTTTTATTTTTATGGTTTACACAGAATCGAGACGTGGAATACCAATTTCAGGAACAATTTTATAACATTAGGCAGTGCGTTTAAGCGAAGAGTTGCCGGTTATTGAAGCGCCTGCAAATTTTTCTTCAAGTGATGGATGGTTAGACAGGTGGAAAAAAAGACATGGTGTACGTCGACTGAAAGTTTGTGGAGAAAGATTGTCGGCTGATGTACCTGTTGCAAAAAAAATTGCAGAGAATTTTAAGCAGCTTATGAGCAGAACATGGTTTACAACCAGACCAAATCTATAATTGTGATGAAACAGGCAAATTATTACAAGAATATCAGGATGTGAAAGTATTACTGAAACCGATGTTTCTGAATGGTTAAACAGTGATAGTGAGGAAGATGAAATGACTGACCAAGAATTAATTAAAAGTGCATGCAAAAATGCTAATAAAATAGACAGTGATGACGATGATGATAACGAAGTAGAAGCCACTGACAATATTCCACTAAAAATGTCACATTCAGAAGGACTAGAGGCCCTAGAAAAACCGTTAACTTATGTAGAACAACAAGAAAATGCAACCGCCGTGGACGTTTTGCTTATCAAACGTTGGAGAGACATTGCAGCCAAAAACAGAACTAACGTAAAACGAGTACAGTTAAAAATTACCACATTTTTAAAACATTAAAGTTAAGAATGGAACTGTTTTATTTTCGATTTTCCGTACACATACATAAAATAAGTAAACTAATTGTTCTATTCTTTGTTTTAATAAATACCTATGTACGTAATAACACATCGTCTTTTTAGTCAATCTGCAATGTTGTATTCATTCTAAACTTCTATTTTATAAAAAAATTCGGATTAACCGAAAATTCGATTATATATACGATGTATATATATATATATATATATATATATATATATATATATATATATATATATATATATATATATATATATATATATATATATATACATGAAAGAAAATGATGCTGGTTTAGGGTACCTAAACCGTAAATAATCAGAAAAATAATTGAAGGTAAAGACACAACTACAAAAAAATTATTTTCAAGTCTTTTATGACTTTCACTATGTTTGCCTGTGTCTTTTTCTGCATCAACGATTGTATTACGTTATTGAGTCAGACTTTGTCGAAGGCTTTAGTTAAGTCTATGACGCATATGTACGCTGGCGTATTGTACTCTGTTGCTTTTTTCTTTACTGTTTTCATAAAGAATATTGCGTCTGTGGTGGATCCATCTTTCCGGAACCTATGTTGTTCTTATTTATTTTTTATCTGTGATTCCAGTTTCTCCTTTAACAGGTTTGTGAATAATTTCATTGGTGTATTTAGAAGAGTTATTCCTCTGTCGTTTTCTGAATACGTTTTTTATCCCTTTTTGAATATCGGAATTGTGGTGCTGGTGTGCCAGTCATTCGGTACCTCCGTTGTGTCTAGCATTTTATTGAACAAAGTTTTAAGGTTCTTAGCAACTTCCTGGCCACCATATTTCAGTAGTTCGTTCAGTATTCCGTCCCTGGTGCCCTTCTATTTTTAACCTTTTTTTTATTCTTGTTGTTACTTCTGTTTTCTCAAAGCTCGCTTTAGATTCTGTTGTATATTCCTCCATGTCGTTGGTTTCTTCGGTATTGTAGAGTTCTCTGAAGTATGTTTCATATGTCTCAGCTGAGATGCCTCTTGTTTGCAAGTATTTATTTATTAACTGTTTTTTTTTCTATTTTTCAGCATCCTCCATAACTTCCTTTATGCACGTTCCATGTAACTCGTAAACTTAATCCAACCTTCCCTTTTGATTGCTTTTACCTGTATTCTGACTTTTACTCTAACTAATGTTGGTTTACAGAATTGTACGATAAATATATCTTTTCCTATAGTAAATGCATAGGAATAAATTTTCAAATCAAAAAGACAATCACTGAGTTGATGTCTTTTTACATCAAACGATTGAGATGAAACTATGTTTAAATTTGTTTTCTTTGTTTCTGTTTACTTGAAAACACGATTTACGATGAACTAAACAAATACTAAGAATCCTTGGCTCTATTTTTTACTTTAAACGCTAGATGAATAGCGACGCTCACGCTGTTTGGTGAGATGAAGCTTCAAGAAGCCGATATCTTGGTTTATTGCTTGTTTACAAAGGAATTCTTGTTCAAGTAAACATAAGATGAAATAAAAATATTAGATACATTTTCTTGCATTCGCCCTAGTTTGCGTTGTTTTGTTGTGTTATTGAGTTTTTAATATCCCAAATAGGCTTTAATTACTTCAGATGAACAGTGTCATGAACAATAATAGAAAACACGCGCGACGCAAGTGATACATATACTCCAGTCCGTCAGAGGCAAATTTTGACAAAAGTTCTCATGAAATGTTAAGCTGTATTTTAGCACATAGGTAATTTTTTGGACGTAGAATAAGATCAAAAAAAGTTTGCTAAAGTTCGATGTACGCTAAGCCAACAAAATCCAAAATAAAATCAAAAATTCGTTTTTTTTGGTAATATCTAGAAAAATAAAAAAAAAGATGTCGAAAAACTAATAGCACTACGTAAAAGAGCGGAAAATTTTGCAAAAAAAATAGTCTATAGATTTTTTTCCAGCTTTTTTTTATTAGCGTGAGAATTTATTAAGTGTTACAATTGCATATATCCCAGTCGTCAGAGGCAAATTTTAATGAAAAGCTTTCATGAAATTGTAACAAGCTGTATTTTGACATACAGGTAGTTTTTTTTTTGGACGTGAAATACAATAAAGAAGTTTGCTGCTCCAAAGTGTATGCTAAGTCTACAAAATCGAAAATAAAATGAAAAATTATGTTTTTCGCAAATATTTTCGAAAAATAAAAAAGATATCGAAAAACTAATAGCAGAAATAGTATATAAATTATTTTTTTTAGTTTTACTATAATTTAAAAAATTATTTAAGACAAAATGGTTGGTTTAACCCCTTCAGTTGTAGTGGGAATCATGCTTCCAATCTCATTTATGATTAAATTAACATTTCGGTATACCGCTAAATATTTTGATATTGCCTATTAAGGGGTTTCTCGGGGTGCTAATTAAGAATCTGATCACAGATTTGAGCAATTCAAAATGGGGGATCTAATATGGCGGCCAGAGAGTACGTAATTCATTTAATTTTCCAACCAATACTCAAAGTTAATTATTTTTCATTTAAAAGTTTATGTACAACTGTATACAAATTACGTGAGCGTCGCACAGATGACAGAAAATAGATCGAGCTGGTAGCACTGCGCGCGTTTCTTCTCCGATCGCCATTAACAAAATTCCTTTGAGTAATTTATAATTTTTCAATAATTGTTTTCTGGGTGTTTAAATGAAATATAAATATTTTATACTAAAGGCTTAGACTTTTGTGTTTCATTTCCCACCTTTAAATGTTTTTTGTATTTTAAGTTTAAATTGTATGATTAATAATAAGCAAAGAATACGTTTATATGAATACTTTTTAAGAGCAAAATTACAAAAAATGAGAAAGTTTTTAATGGTTTTTTAATAACAAGTATACTTTTAACTGTAACTAAAAAGAATTATCCGATTTTTGTGACCATGTCGTACTGCTTTCAACGTAAAATTGCCGGCGGCGCACAACAGCAGGCAAATTTTAAATCTCAATTTTTAAATAACACAGGCAATGTGGGTATTTTTAATTATTTTTATACTGAAACTGAAGGTAGAAGAAATATATATATGCACAAGGATATTTTATTAAATATTTACAATTTACTGTATGTCCGTTAAAGTCATTCAAACAAAAATTTCGTTTTGAGTTTTATAAATATTAAAAGTAACAAAAATAAAAACTATTAGTATCATCGCTAAGCTGAAAGTCTTCTCTTCAGAAAGCTATCTTTTAACTGAATTAACTAACCTTAGAGGTGTGCGCGTAGACTTTCAAATTAAAATTTTTAACAAAATCTGGAAAAAAAATCTACAAACTACTTTTTTGTAAAATTTCCCGCTCCTTCACGTAGAGCTATTAGTTTTTCAATATTTTTTTTTTATTATTTTTCGAGATATTACCCAAAAACCAAATTTTTTATTTTATTTTGGATTTTGTGGGATTAGTGTATATCAGACTTACGCTAACTTTTTTTTATCTTATTCTACATCGAAAAAACTACCTGTATGCCAAAATGCAGCATGTTAACATTTAATGAGAGCTTAAAACCCCTGGGGACTTGACTAATAAGCCTTTATATTTGAAAGACTAAAGCAAGCTGTAGTCAGTTTTTAGTATTTTAAACAGAAGATAAACTGAATGATCAAGTTGTTTTAAAATATAATGTCAATATGTCGCTGAGGCGAGATCGTATCATTTTCTTACAGAACCACGTACATTTTAAATGGAAACTGGGTTTTGGTGAAATGGCTCCAAATTTTATACAGAGTTAGATCTTGTGCTCCTGCACAAAAGTCTCAATGGGCATAACTCTCGAAAATGCTTTTTACCCCCGCTGTTCACCGAATTAACCTCAATGGAGCCCAAGCGAATCCAATTGATCTTTTACTGACAATCGAAAAAAAAAATATGCTCAAAATAGAATCATAATCTCACCGAGTAGGTAAAATTAGAGGCTTCTTCAGATTATGCTATCAGTTTTTTGCTACAGCCCCTACAAGCCTCGAAAACTACAAATCTCGAAAACATTTGACAATTAATGATTTATACAAACATTGCTTGTTTAAATCTATTTTTAATCACCCTAAGGAGGAGAAGGAGCCTAGAGCTCACATCTCCGCTGCTGCTGTTACCCATGCATCCTATTCTGGCCCCCGCCTATTCAACACTCTCCCTGGCAATGTCTCCGCCATCGGCTCTGTTGCGGAATTCGCAAAACATTTAGGGAGGTTTCTGGTTGGGAACGGGTAGTTTCTGTTCTCATTCAGCTCCTTTCCTTGTAAACATAAGTATGTATGGGAACCTAATATTTTGTTTTTTATTTAGCCAAAAGTGCCATAGT
Organism: Pachyrhynchus sulphureomaculatus; assembly: GCA_019049505.1. Taxonomy (NCBI): domain Eukaryota; kingdom Metazoa; phylum Arthropoda; class Insecta; order Coleoptera; family Curculionidae; genus Pachyrhynchus; species Pachyrhynchus sulphureomaculatus. The sequence goes on along the minus strand of CM032452.1, from coordinate 64,746,155 downwards.
TTTGTATTACTTTTTTTCTCGATTTTTTGTTTTCTTTTTTGTCTGTTTTGGATTTTTTATTTTGTTTTAGATTTTTTGTCAAACTAAAACACATATTTAATTTTATTAAATTTATTTTTTATTTTTATTATGTTTCAGTAAATAAAATATTCTTTTCTTTGAGACTGACGCCCCCTTCAAACGATTTCTCTCATTGAGGGGGTGAAAAGATCAAACTGATAAAAGTAGAAGTATTAATTGATGTTATTATTCTAATTTTATTTGTTTTTATTACTTTGTTTTGTTTACTTTTTGTTTCAACTTTTCCAATAAAAACATTTGATTTGATTTGACATGGCCTGTGACATTTGCAAATAACTATTATGGTTCTCTAAAGCGACCAGCTGTTCTTGAAAAATTTCTTTCCGGGCAAGCTCCTGCACAGATGTAAAAAATTTGAGGATCCGTACTGCAGAAACTTCTTTTATCCCTTAATCTTCGAGCACAATCGTCAAAACTGTAGTTTCGGATATTCCAGCAGTAAATTCTTAACAAGCCTGAGAGTTTCCTTAGTTCTCGGTTCAACCGGCCTTCCTAATCTGGGGTTATCTTGACTTAAGTCCCGGGCCCATCCAAACTGTTTAGACGAATATTTTATTTTAAAAAAGATGGGCCTGCTTTACCGTATACCTGGGATATTCTTTCATGAATAACTTTCGGTCCATTTGCCTCTTTCACTTATTTCGTAGTAAGTCATTGTTCCGAATGATGTATGAGGTAGATAATTTTAAAAAAATCATCGTAGATAAATTATAGAAGGGTCATGAATCGTTAAAATTAATGTTAACAATAAAATGTATAACCTTTTGACAGTCCATTCGGATTTTTCTTACAATATATACAGATAAAAAATTTTGAGGCCTATTGAAAAATATATCTCGATGTGTAAATAAAAACAAATCTTTTTTGTGGCTAATAGTGGAGACAAATTTCGTAAAATTTTCATGATTTTTGGAAATTTTTTAGTACAACTTGGAAATCGATTTAACTACTTTGGAACAGTGCCAATATAATTTAAAGGAGATTTCTCAGCCTAATTTTGACCGCAAGACCACTTTTCTTCTATTTCAGTGCATTTTTTGACGTTTTAACGCTTTCGGCTCACTATTTCTTAAATATCTCAGCTTCTGTTCGTTACTATACGACAGAAAAAAAAATCATTTTACTCGTCGTACCTAAAAAACTGCGTAGATTGCATTAAAAAATATCAAATACATAACTTGAAAAAAGTATTTACTACGGTTAACTGAAAAATGGTTTTTTAACTTCCGTTCAATTCGATATTACGACTTCAAATTATAGGAAAATATAGCTTTTATATTAGCAAAAAAGGGTGCTAAATTTTATTAAAAAATATTATGGTCAAAAATGGATTGGTCAAAATTCGCCTTTTAGTCCAAATCTTATTTTGGATATCGTGGGCAAGAGGTCGCGGGAAGCTTTTTTCTATTAAAAAAATGTGCGAAATTTTATGCTCTTCAAGATGGTTAGAAGGAAAAAATAAAGCGTATACAAAAAACTGTCTTATTTTTATATTTTTTCGTTGAGAAAAATTTAATTTTTTTACGCTTTTGCTCTAGAAAAGGTCTTGTTCATTCTCTTTATTTCTATTCAATATTTTATCTTAAATATAACATGAAAAAGTGATTTTAAAACAAATAATACTTATTTTATAATAAAATTATGATTTAGATAACAGAAAAAGAAAAAATACAACGAAATAAAAATGGACTAAAATAATGCAGACAAACTGTTGAGAGTCAAAAATTTTTCATAAAGATGTGTTTTTAATTTGGTAACAATATACTTTAATATATAGTATATACATGTGTTAAACATGTTAATAATAAAATCTTATCAACAAAAAAATATAATTACAAATCACAAAATTGTAATATTCTGAAATGTTTAGTGAGTTAAAGAATACACAAGACACATGCGTAAAATAAACAGAGAAATGTTAGAATATCTCTGATAGTAAATGCTGCTCATGAACTACAGTACACTACGATAAGACTAACTACGATGAAATGTTTGCTGCTTACGTTACAGGTGCCATCTATATACTTACGAAAGTTGTTAGCATTGCAACTTATTTCGAAGTGTAGCGTCGAGACACTATATGGTAATCTTCCAGTTACCTTATATTATGTTTAGGTATAAGTAGGTAATGCCTCTACATCTAAATATTCTTTTTTTATATAGTTGCTATTATTTTAACATTAAAATAGTAATAATTAATACGTTTCTGTTATCTAAATCATAAGTTTATTGTAAACTAGGTTTGTTTGTTTTAAAATCACCTTTTCCTGTTATATTTAAGATAAAATATTGAATAGAAATAAAGAGAATGAACCAGACCTATTCTCCAGCAAAAGCGAAAAAATTGATTTTTTCGTAAAGAAAAAATAGAATGGAAGAATAAGATATAATAGTTTTTTGCATATTCTTTATTTTTCCTTCTAACCATCTTGAAGAGTATAAAATTTCGCATTTAACGATTTACGATGTTTTGCCAACAAAAAAAATCTGTAATAAGATTTAGACTAAAATGCAAATTTTAACCAATCTTCTTAATATTTTCCTATAATTTGAAGCCGTAATATCAAACTGAACAAAAGTTACTCAAATTTTTCAATTTGCTGTAGTACATACTTTTTTTAAGTTATCTACTAAGTTATATATTTTAATGCATTCTACGCAGTTTTTTAGACAATTTTATGAGTTAAATGATTTTTTTCTGTCGCATAACAAGGAACAGAAGCTCAGATACTTAAGAAAGGGTGAGCCGAAAGCGTTTAAATGTGAAAAAATGCACTAAAATAGAAAAAAAGTGGCCTTGTGGACAAAATTAGGCTGAGAAAACTCGTTTACATTATGTTGGCACTGTTTCAAAGTAGTTATATCAATTTCCAAGCTGTACCCAAAAATTTCCAATAATCATAAAAATTTTACGGTATTTGGCTTCACTATAGATAATTATTACATCAACTGTGTAATGAGGTATGGAAGATGGCTGAAAGACTGGTGTGAAGTTGCAATTATATCCTTGCATAAGAAAGGATCCTCTTTGATTTGCAGCAACTATAAAACAATCACTCTAGTGTCACATGTTGCTAAGGTGTTTCTTTGGATCCTAAATGAAACACTCTAAACTTTTCTGCTGCCGCAAATATCTACCAAGCAAACAGGGTTGATTCCAAGAAGAGGGACTAGAGAACAAATTCTCAACATACGCCAGATAATAGAAAAAGCTAGGTAATTCCAAATAACAACCTATATTTATTTTATAAACAACAAACAAACTCTGATCGATTCTAATCAACATGGGAATACCTATACATCTTGTAAACCTTATCCCATCCTTGTATGAGAACATAAATGGCAGAATTAAACTGAATAATTCTTTTTCGGATCCCTTTATCGTAGAAGCCGGCGTCAGAAAGGGCTGTATTCCTTTACTTTTTACCATATATAGTGAAGATATAATGAGTTCTGTTTTTGATGGCTGAACTGGAGGTATGATAATCGGTGGAAAAAAGCTAAGTAACCTTAGATATGCGGATGCTACTGTTATACTCGCAACTTCAATACAAGTTCTAGAATCAATTATGGACCACTTGGAAATCACTAGCAAAAACTATGGATTGACAATTAATAGAGCGAAGACCAAAGTAATGATTGTTGGTCGTAATGAAGATCTGTCACACATAAATAAAATTACTGGTTTTCACTGTTGTAGATAATTTCAACTATTTGGGATCCCTCATAACTAACAATGGTGGTTGTGAAGCGGAAGTAAGAAGACGTTTGGCAATGGCAACTCGACTATCAAACTCACAAAGGTCTGGAAATATCCAGCTGTCACAAAAAATACAAAGTTAAGATTGCTATCCAGCCCATAGCAACTTACACATTGGAAACATGGACCATTAAACGAGTTGACAAAAGACAAATCGTTGTGTTTGAGATGTGGACATATCGAAGCATCCTCAGAGTATCATATACCGAACGCCGTACTAATGTATCTATTCTTAAAGAGCTTGGTATAAATGACCGACTTTCAAATAGAATTAATAGACAGTACCTGAAATATTTTGGTCACATTATGAAGAAAGTGGATGTCATGGAAGATAAAGGTAAAAGATCAAGATGACGGTCTCCGACAAGATGGTCCGATCAAGTAAGATCTCTCCTTGAAACGAGTCACGTCAAGTCGCGCAGGATCAAGATGCCTGGAGACTGACGGTCGAGGCAGCAACTGCATACTGTCACCGATACTCCTATTGGGGTGAAAGGATTGAGGGGGAGATAGATACTATCACTATAAGCCTTATTCTATCCAATGCTGGATGTAGGCCTTCCATTTTTATTCCATCCAATGCCCGCAACCCTCTGTATATCATCCCGCCATCTTGTTTTGGGACGTCTTACGCTCCTTTTCTGTTCTCGTGGTCGAGTTAGATAATTATATTATTATTATTTATTATTAAATTGGAAGTTAAAAAATATGTTTTTCATAATCTAAAACCCTAGGACCTGAAGAAAAGAAAACTTTCGGAGGGCAATTTTTTCATAAATACAGTATATTCAGTTAGCACGGGAAGTAAATACAATAATTTACCTGCTGCTCCATAAGTATATTTCTAATAACTTAGCTGCTCGTATTTCTAAAACTCAACATTTTTTTTAGGATATTTTGTAATCAGATCTTTTATATACTATATACTATTTGTGTTAAAACTGAAAATAATAAAAAAATAAAAACACAACCCCTACCTCATCCTTTTCACCCTATATATATATATATATATATATATATATATATATATATATATACAGTAATACCCCGCTTTACGCGAGGGATACGTTCCGAAAAAAATCGCGTTAACTGAAATTCGCGTATATCGAGGTTTATGATTAAACATAGTCAAAATTTAATACAAAAAAATACAAATCATTTTAATCAATCACTTTAATTCTAAGAACACTTTATGCAATACATACTCTTATTTTTTACGGAAAAATACATCTATTGTCTTTTGGGTAACGTTTTGTTTACGTTCTTGTAAAATACGTTCATAACACCCAACACTGTTTTTAATTGTTTGACACACGGTCAAGACACGGTCATCATTATTGTCTATACTCTGCAATATGTCCAAACCTGAATAAATTTTTGAAAGTGCATTTTGTATTTCCCCTGAAGATAAAACTTTCTCTTCTACTTGTTCTTCCTCATCGTAGATAGGATTATTCTGTAACTCGATCAGATCTTCATTGCTAATAGGATCGTCGTGCGTTGCTACAAGTTCTACGAGATCTTCTGCCGTGACATCTTCAAGTTCAGACCCCTCAATCATTGCAGCAATGTCTTCAAGCACTTGTCTCTGCATCTGGACAATTCTTCTAGGTGCTTCCACTACATCTGGCCAAAGATTACGCCACACCCCATTCATACAACTCATTTTAACTTCCTTCCAAGCCTCTTCTATGTTGTGAATAGACTTCATAATGTTGTATGACTTCCACCACTCTCGCATAGACTGTCTTCCTTCCCCGTCAGTTTCATGAATTAGTTGGCTAAAAGTGCGGCGATGGTAATAAGCTTTGAAGTTTGCTATTGCTCCCTGGTCCATAGGTTGTAATATTGACGTAGTGTTTGGTGGAAGGAACTTTACGTACACTTTTAAGTCTCTGGGCGTATCAAGTGAGGTTGGATGTCCTGGGACATTGTCTAAGAGTAATATAACTTTAGGTTCAAGCCCATTTCTGTCACAGTATGATTTGACTGATGGGCAAAAACTATTAGAATACCATTCTTGAAAAATTTCCCGTGTAACCCACGCCTTTCTGTTTGATCGCCACACAACTGGTAGACTTGTCTTGTCTGTGCCTCGCATTGCACGGGGTGTTTCTGAATGGTACACTAGTAAAGGTTTCAGTTTGAAATCACCAGTGGCATTACCACCCAGCAGAAGTGTTAGTCGATCTTTCGCAGCTTTGAAACCACTGGCTTGACGTTCTTCCTTAGAAATGAATGTTCGAGATGGCATTTTTTTCCAGTAAAGTGCGGTCTCATCAACATTGAAGATGAGACAAGCAGGAATTTTCTCTCGTCTAACGAAGTCTTGAAACTTGTCTGGAAACTCAGCTGCAGCTTGAATGTCCGCGCTGGCCGCCTCGCCTGTTATGTGGATATTGTGAAGATTAGAACGCTGCTTGAACCGATGGAACCAGCCTCTGCTGGCAGCAAAAGTCGGAGTGGCACTCCCTTCTCCTTCTTTTGTTTTCAGCATCTCATACAAAGATTTTGCTTTTTGTGCATATGAGATCTTGACTTAGTGGTGTGTTCTTCTTATTCAAATCTTCGATCCAGACTGACAGTAATTTCTCCATTCTTTCTAAGATAGATGATCTCGAACGAGAAAGTTTTGTTGCACTTATAGGTGTTGAACCTTCGCTGGAGATTTTAATTTTTTCCCGATTTTTATAAATCGTTCTCACAGTCGATTCTGAGAGTCCAAAATCTCTCCCAACAATTGTTGCTTTGCCTCCATTTTCCATTCTTCTTAACACTTTCATCTTCAATTCCAAAGTGACGCTTTTACGCTCTTTTTTCTTTACAGGCGGCATTTTTAACGTAGGGTTAAATTATGTATGTATGTATCTCCAATAAATATTAAAACAAAACTGCCAGCCGACCGAACTAACATTACGGAACAAATGAACACACGAAACGAACGAGGAAATCCCCATAGAACAAAGTCGAAGGACAGGGAATTCCCAATTCTTCAAAGAGAATATTCAGAGAAAGCGGGGATCCCCCCGCGACCATAGAGAAGTTAATGACTACATGAGCGCGAAATTTGAAATTCGCGTTATAGTGAAACCGCGCGTAACGGGGTCGCGCTAAGCGGGGTATTACTGTATATATATATATATATATATATATATATATATATATATATATATATATATATATATATATATTTTACTACAGAAAAATTCTTCTTTTTACGACGCCGTCTCCTCACGAAGGTTGGCGATCCATATATCTAAATAAACTTTAGAAACTACTGCTCGAAAAATATGACTCGAAGCATATCCAAACCACCTTCTCATGTTCTTCGGCCAAGAATTCTGTCGTCTTCCGATCGATTGTTTGCACTTTATTTTGCCTTTAATAATTAGACCTAGCAATTTGTATTTTGGGCTCCTCATTGTATGTCCAAGTATTGAGTTTTTCTTATTTTTATAGTTGTTAGTAATTCCTTTATTTTGTTCATTCTTTCCAGTACTTCTGTGTTTCTTATTTTCTGTACACACGAGATGCGAAAAAGGTGTCTATAAATGTACATTTCGAAAGATTCCAGTCGTTTCTCTGAGCCAGGGTCGTGGGTCCAATACTCACATCCATACAATAGCACGGAGGATACATACACTCTCTCCATTCTCATTTGGAGTTTCAGACTGAGTCTTGTGCGATGGAAAAATTTATTCATATTCATGTAGGTTATTCGGGCCTGTTCAATTCAGGAATAATTTCCTTTCTTGGGTCCCACTTGTGATTTATATTGGTTCCCAAATATTTAAATGTGGAGACCTGTTCTACGGTGCTATCCCTGATTTCGAGGGATTCTGGTGGTAGATTTTTCTTTGTTATTACCATCCATTTGGTGTTTCATATATTCATAGTTAATCCAAACCTTCCGCTGGCTGTTACGACTCGATTGATTAGTTGCTGGAGATCTTTGATATTATCAGCTTTATGTTGTTCAGTGTACTCCCATATATATTACTGTATATATATATATATATATATATATATATATATATATATATATATATATATATATATATATATAAAAAACCTAAACATGTGTAGTGTTAATTTGCAAAGAATATTCGAGGGTGTTTGTTGTACATCCCGACCATCGGAAAACCTAAACTTTTGGTACGGTACGGTGTTAATGAGACAAATTAAATATTATAAAACTCTTTTGATATACAAAGAGGTATTGATAAGTTTCTAGCCTAACATAAACATGGCAAGCAAAACTCAAAAACAAAAATTCTTTATTTAACGTTTAAAATCCTTTGAACTTTATCCACTTAGTGCAACGCTTATAAAATAACTCTAGATCTTTCAAAAAAAAAATTGTCTTGATGCGTTTATTTTGTTCATTCTTTCCAATACTTCTGTGTTTCTTATTTTCTGTACCCAGGAGATGCGAAGAAGGCGTCTATAAAAGTACACTTTAAATGAATCCAGTCGTTTCTATGAGCCAGGGTCAAGGGGCCACTTACATCTATACAATCACACGGAGAATTCATACCTCTCATCATTTTCATTTGGAGTTCGAGACTCAAGCTTGTGCGATGGAGAAATTTATTCATATTCATGTATCTTACTCGGACCTGTTCAATTCGAAAATATATTTCCTTTCTTGGGTCCCACTTGTCATTTATATTGATTCCTAAATATTTAAATGTGGAGACCTGTTCTAACGTGTTGTCCCTGATTTCGAGGGATTCTAGTGGTTGATTTTTCTTTGTTATTACCATCCCCTTGGTTTTTCTCATATTCATAGTTAATCCAAATCTTTCGGTGGTACAACTAAATTGATCAGTTGCTGAAGATCTTTGATATTATTTGCTAATAGAATAGTATCATCAAGACACCGTATGTTGTTCAGTGTACCCCTATTAAGAAAAATTAGTTTATATTAAACAAACAATATCTCAATCAAAAAACAAGGTAAAATTCTCATAATACTATTGAAACGATATCATGACTCCCATCTCTTAAACCTTTTTCTCATGCTGACAATGAAAAAAATGTAATGACTAAGCAAAACTCGAAAAAAATCTATAACAATCCAAATGCGAAGTCATTCTTCAACCTTCCCCCTCCACTCCTCGTCTCATGTTTTACTATAAATGAGTATGCTTAAAAATATCCCATTATTCCAGTTAAAAAAAAAACCTGGAAAATTCCCGTAATATTAATGAAACTATATAAGATTCTGCGTCTTTTATCCTCTTGCTCTAATAAAATTGACAGTAATGAAAAAATAACTTAGTGTTCATATTCCTATGTTCCTAGAACGCTGAAAAGGATATATAGCACGATATATATTAAGTATAATATAACCCTCTATTCCACCCCATTAACCCCTTATATATTTTACTATAAATTATAAATTTAAAAATTTTCAATTACATCAACCAAAAGAAAAAATTTCCGAAATACTATTGAAACTGTACAATATTTCACGATTCCCAACCTTTTAACCCTAGTCTTGGGTTAAAATTAAAAATAATGAAGAAATAAACTAATTTTTGAATTTCTCTACTTCAAAAACTCTGAAAAGGACATATAACGCTATATATATATATATATATATATATATATATATATATATATATATATATATATATATATATATATGAAGCAACCCGCCTAGTCTCCTCCCCCTTTTATGTTATACTGTAAATAATTATGCAAAATAATTATTTATTATCTTAACAAAAAAACTATTAAACTGTGCAAAATGAATTGACTCTCACACCTTTCACCCTCTTCACCTTAAGCGATATCGAGCACGATAAACTTTATTTTTTCATTAGATATGCCGACAGACTGACAAACTTACCCACAGATAGACAGACGGACAGATCGACGGAAATAGCTGACTATGTTTTTTGTGATCTAGCTCTCCTAAAACGTGGAGAAAAGCCATATCTCGAACTGTGATTTTTTCACGAATACTTTCCCTTAGCAGGGAAAGTAAAAAAGGGCTTGGTGTTCTAATATTAAGATACAATGCATACATTTAGGATGTTTTATTGCCAAGAGTGAATAAATTGGTTACGTTCATACAAGCAGTTGAAAATATTTGAGTATCAATTCATTCTAAATATAAAATGTATATCAAGCTGCCACTTTACTGTTTATTGCCAAAATGTTTATATATGAAAGATTTATTATAAATCGTTAGCTTGGGGCATAAAATTGATCAGGGATAGTATTAAAATAAACTTTTATTATTAATCTATCAGTATTATACGTATATATATATATATATATATATATATATATATATATATATATATACATATATATATATATATATATATATATATATATATATATATATATATATATATATATATATATATATATGTTTTGAAAGGCAAAAGGCCAAGGTCTCTGTGCTACTACGGAAACAACAAAACACACTAGCAGAAAGACACCAAGATGGTCCTACCATAGTACACAACCTGTCAGACAAACTGCTCACTCCAGCAGCTGAAAAAGCACTAGCCAAGGGTTTCAACTTCGCTATTGCTCCGTCATGCATCCCAGTTGAGAACATAATCTGTGGAGTTGAGAAGGCAATCACCGAACTGAATGCAGACACTGCTGAAATTCTTCGTCAAGAAACAACTAGCATTCTACGCAAATCCAAGCCACCCAAGAAAAAACATATCCGGTGAAGAACTCTGAGCCCTGCGCGATCTACGCAAAGACCGATCAATTATTGTCTCACCAGCCGACAAGGGCAATGCCACCGTGGTTCTCAACTCTGACGATTACCACCAAAAGATGCTCAACCTTTTAAATGATCCTTCGTATAAAGCCATCACAAGTGATCCGGCAACATACCTAGAGAAAACCACTAAATCCGCAATCAAGGCCTCCTCTCTTAGTGAAGAAACAAAAAAGAAACTTATCCCTAGAGAGAAATCATCAAGATGCCCAAAAATGTATGGATTACCGAAAGTCCACAAACAAGGAGCACCCTTAAGACCAATAGTCAGTTCGTTTGGCTCCCCGACACAAGCTTTAGCCAAGCACCTAGCCATGACTCTGCAACCTCATGTGGAAAAAGCCGCATCATACGTGAAAAATTCACAACATTTTATTCAAATCATAAAAAACATGCAGCTAGAGAAAAATGATTTACTCGTCAGTTTTGATGTCGTATCCCTTTTCACGCAAGTACCAGTTACCGAAGCACTGTCTATCATAGAGACAAAATACAACCTGCCCGAATACGTCATCAGTCTATCAAAACACTGCCTCGCTAATACATACTTCGTCTATTCAGGCCAAAAATACAAACAAATAGAAGGTGCACCCATGGGCTCTCCATTGTCACCAGCACTAGCTAATCTATACATGGAGCATTTCGAAACACTAGCTCTAGAAACTGCTCCATATAAACCGAAAACATGGCTACGATACGTAGATGACACTTTTGTGGTATGGCAACACGGTGAAGACAACTTAAACAAGTTCCTGGAACACCTTAACAACATACATCCAAACATTAAATTTACAATGGAAAGGGAAGCAGCAGAACAACTACCATTCCTAGATGTCTTGCTTCAAAGAAAATTAGATGGTTCTTTGTCTCACTCAGTATATAGAAAACCGACACATACAAACAGATACTTAAATGTCAGCTCACATTATCACCCAGCCCAACTCTTCTCCGTTGCCAAATCCTTAGCTCACCGATCAGAAACCCTAACAGACAAGGAACATTTGCAACAAGAAATCAAGCTCCTTCGAAACGTTTTACTTTCAAATGGATATAGTCAAAACACGATCCGGCGGGCCCTAAATAAACAACACAAACAGGAAAGAAACACATATACTACAAAACCATTTCTCCCATATGTAAAAGGCATCACAGACAAAATAGGAAGACTTCTAGGAAAACACCAAATTGAGACCATTTACACAACCAACCAAAAAATTAAAGATATTCTACCTACACCAAAAGACATTATAGCCTTAGAAGACCAAGGCGTATATGAAATTCCGTGTCAGGACTGCGGTCTTTCATACATAGGCCAAACAAACAGGAAAATTAGTGCCAGAAGAGACGAGCACAAAAACGCCGTAAAACAAAAATCCATCACCTCTTCTCTAGCACAACATGCACACAATACCGGCCACAAAATCGATTTTGACAAAACCAGAACCCTACAAAAAAGTAATAACCTATCCACTAGGGTAATCAAAGGAGCCATAGAAATAGAAAAGAGGCCCAACAACTTAAATAATCGGGATGATAGCCAACGTTTACCGAACTCTTGGAAACATATTCTATCCCAGTACCAAGTCCAACCAAGAGAAACAATAATTCAACCATATGTTACTTCACCAACACAAACATTACAAAGAACCACAGGACCGACAACGCGCAGCCAAAGCCGAGCTATTGGCCAGATCCGTCCGACCAATAGAAACACCCCCGAGTACATAAAACCGGCGCACTCAGGGCCAGTCTCGACATTCAACGCCAAGACACCGACCAGTGATCAACGCTTTGAAAAAGATGGATGAGATTCCATCGAAACGTCACCGAAAACCGTCCATTAAGGGACTTCAAGTTAACACGGGATACCCGAAAAACCATTACTACATATATATATATATATATATATATATATATATATATATATATATATATATATATATATATATACATATATATATATATATATATATATATATATATATATACATATATATATATATATATATATATATATATATATATATATATATATACATATATATATATACATATACATATATATATATATATATATATATATATATATATATATATATATATATATATATATATATATATATATATATATATATACGAGTATGTTTTGACGAATGTTCTCACGGGTGTAAAAGGTAGTAGTGGTTTTTCGGGTATCCTGTGTGAGCTTAAAGTCCCTTGATGGACGGTTTCGCTGACGTTTCGATGGAATCTCATCCATCTTTTTCAAAGCACTGATCACTGGTCGGTGTCTTGGTGTTGAATGTCATCATTCGGTCGACATTCAACGCCAAGACACCGACCAGGGATCAACACGTAGGCTGAAAAGTTTTTGGTTCGACACATAGATGTTGCCCTTTTCAAAAAATCCATATGATTTTTAGGAAGTAACAACCTTCAAACGATACGTGTCAAAATTTCATAACATTTTGATGATTAGTTTACAGTTACAGTGGTTTTAGTGATATTTTCAAAATAATGGGAAAATCGAATTTCATGTGTTGATTAAACATTGTTTTTTGATGATAATAAATACCGTTCAAGTTAAGCAATTGCTTGATAAGTGTTACGGGAACTCTGCCCCTGGAAAATCACTCATCATTTACTGGTATGATGAATTTAAACGCGATGGTACAGATAGAAATGATGCTGAACGCTCTGGATGCCCAAATCAGGTGGTTACACCGGAAGATATCAAAAAAATCCTCAAAATTGTTTTTATGACTTTAAAGTGAAATTGTGTGAGATAGCTGACACCCTAAAGATATCAAAAGAATGTGTTTGTAATTTTTTGCATAAACATTTGGGCATGAGAAAGCTCTGTTCGAAATGGGTACCTCGTTTGCTCACTGTGGACCAAAAACCACCACGTCTTGATGATTTTGAGCGCTGTTTAGACCTGTTTAAACGCAATAAAAAAGATTTTTTTATACGATATGTGACAACGGATGAAACATGGATCCACCACTATACACCAGTGATTCTTTAAACAAAAAATATGTGGTTATCAAAAACAAGTATTTTTATATCTCTTATAAGGTGACTTGGGAAGTCTAGACTTTTTCATCTGCCTAAATCTTCAATAAAAATCGTTCTAGTGAAAAATTTTAGGCGGATTCTGATTGTTCCTTTTTTTGAGAGATTAATATTTACGAAGCACTGCCAGCTTTGAGGTAACCCGTACATGCAATATTTTCTAAAAATGTAGTAATAAATCAGTAAAATCTGAAAAACTATGTAAAACTAAACCATTATAACAGGAGATCTTCCAATTTATGTAACACATGCTTGAAACAATGTAATTGAACACTTTGGAGAATCTCGAGCGTTTGCACTTGACATATTCAAGGCCGTGTATACGGATTATTGGCTAAGTTACGTGATAACGGATTATTGGCTAAGCTACGCTCTTATGGTATGTCTGAAAAGTTTTGTTTATGGGACTTGTATTTTCTCAGAGAGGGTTCTTTACGAGTGGCAGTAGATAAATTTATCTCTAATACGTCCACTATGAACGCTGCACAGTGGGTAGAAAAAAAACATTACAGTTCAAAAATCCCTACAGACCTCAAATTTCATCGGATCACCATATTTATTTTTTTAAAATCATCGCGAGAAAATTTAGAAAAGAACTGTCAAGCCATATTTTGGAAACATATATTTTAAATTGCCATTTTACACAAATACTATGATAAAAAATTGATCAATCCTAGAAAAAAATACTATTGACTTTACTGTTGATTTACTATTGACCAGACATAACACATGGGCTGAAAAGTCCCGGGCCTAACACATAGATGGCGCTAGTTTTATTGCAGTCACCTTTTTTTCAGTTAATACTAACCTTCAAAAGACAGCTGTTAAAATTTCATGATATTCTATTCATTAGTTTGTGAGTTATTGTGCTAAGAGTGACGCTACTTTTGTTATTTTCAAAACAATGGATCAAAAACAATTTCGTGTTTTAATTTTTCACTGCTTCTTGATGGGAAAAAATACCGTTCAAGCGAAGCAATGGCTTGAAAAGTGTTATGGGGACTCCGCTCCATCAGAAACAACAATAAAACGTTAGTTTGCTGACTTCAAACGTGGTCGTAGAGACACCGATGATGCAGAACGCAGTGGACGTCCAAATGAGGCGGTAACACCAGAAAACATCAAAAAAAATCCATAAAATCGTTTTGAATGATCGAAAAGTGAAGTTGCGTGAGTTAGCTGACATCGTAAAGATATCAAAAGAACGTGTTGGCTTTATATTGCATGAGCATTTGACTATGAGAAAGCTCTGTTCAAAGTGGGTGCCGCGTTTGCTCACTGTTTATCAAAAACAAGAACGTGTTGATGATTCTGAGCAGTGTTTGGCCATTGTTAGAGCGGCGCTGGAATGATTGCGTTGCTCTTGATGGAGATTACGTTTGATGAATAAAGCTAATTTTGAACCAAAAAAAACCGTGTTTTCTTTGTTAGGCCCGGGACTTTTCAGCCCATGTGTTATGTATACCTAGGTATTTTTGGTCACTGAATCCAAATATGATATCCGATTTGCTAATAAACCTATTGAATTTGAGTGATGATCCAAAAACTACCTCAAATTTTTTACTTTGCTAATCTATATCTTAGCACTTTACCTACAATAAAGTTTTATATCACAACCAAATATAAAAAGTATCTCCTCTTCTCCTTTTACGATATAATTCGTTCAGTTATGTTAGGCTCCTTTATGATCTTGAAATCGCATAGATATATGAGCACGTAGATACCAAGTTCCGGTTCGCCTAATGGCCTTTAGAAGGTTGTAAATATTTTGACCTGCCGGCAATCAACAACTCGGCAGGTAGGTAGGATTAAATTATCAAATATTAATTCTTAAATATTATTACATTAAATTAGGGCTAACCTAAATTAGATAAAAGTATAAAACGTAAGGGCATTTTTGAAATTTACTAGTTTACGTTTGAACTTTGTCAAGTCAACATGGTCTTATTATGGAGGATGTTGAGCGAGAAAGGCAAAACTTTGAACCTATTGGAAAATTACAAATTTCGACAATATCGCCATTTAAAATCGACAGAAGAGATGTGCTGGGTCTGCACAAACAAGAACTGCACTGCCAAAGTTTATACCATTGGACCAGACGACATATTTTCACGACAAACTGGCAATCATTAACATCAACACGATAATGAACAAGTACGGAATCGCTAAAAAATTAACAAAGCAGTAGTGAAGAAGAGAGCGAACGAGGAACATTACAACGAAAGACCAAGAAAGATGATTTGGCGGGAGGTGGTTGCAGATCCGAATGTGCTGAACAGTTTCAGCGACTCCGATATGACAAGAATAGGAGTCCCGAGAGGAAGTTCATGAATATCTCAGTTCAATATCGGTCGAAACCGCCAGGCATGAAGATTTCTTGATGTTTAATGATGTCCAGGTTGGTGTGATATTTTCCTGTAAAAGTAATTTAGAATTTCTGTATTGTGATAGTGGACAGTACATTTGAATTTTGTACGAAGTTTTTTCTATGTTTACTATTCTGGCATATAACCATGGCCGCTATATTTCCTTGGTGTTCAGCCAGTACGACAAGAAGGAAACTTCGTATTCTTTGGTATTCTCTAATTTTCACACGTAACTTGTATACTTATAGCTCTATACCTGCTTGTAACGGACCGCAACTCTGCTCAATATTGGGTTTGAAAAAGGTCTGTACCACAACTCGGAACTTTTTATTTCCTTTCACCGACTCTTACCGCAACTCGGTATCAACCCATGAGCAAATCAGACATTAGATTTAATAACCAATATAACATATCTGGCTATTTTTATAATATTTGGATTCAGTGACCGAAAATATATCGAAATATGTTTCCTGGCTTAACCACTTTTAACCATTTTGAGTCCTTTTTTGGACTTTGATTCGAAATCAATAGGTATACGAGCAAATCAGATATTATATTTGAATTCAGTGACTAAACATACATCGGAATATGTATGGCTCGTTATTATTGTTAGTTTGACGACTTTTAATCACTTTGAGGCCGTTTTTAGACCATTACACGAATTCAATAGGTTTATTTGGATTCAGTGACCGAAAATACCTAGAAATACATATGCCTGGTCAATGGTATCAATAGTAAACTCAATAGTATTTTTTTTTTCTAGGATTGATCAATTTTTTATCATAGTATTTGTGTAAAATGGCAATTTAAAATATATATTTCCAAAATATGGCTCGATAGTTATTTTCTAAATTTTCTTACGATGATTTAAAAAAAACTATATATGGTGATCCAATGAAATTTGAGGTCTGTAGGGATTTTTGAATGGTAATGTTTTTTTCTGCCCACAGTGCGCCGGTGTGCTGCAAGGTTCCATACTGTCTTCCACTATCTTTTTCATTTATATTAACAATCTGCTGTAAGGGACCAGGGATCCAATGTACAGCTTTGCAGATGACACCACGTTTATTTCTTCACTTTGAACGCTCGAACATCGGCCATTCATGCAATTAACAAAGACCCGAAAGAAATTCTAACATGTGGTGACAGTAACCAAATAGAATTTAGCGCTACCAAAACCCAGGCGGCAGTTTTTTCTAAATAAGTTAACGTTGCTGAATCCAACATAGTTTTATTGGGAAACTATATTACTCTGGCATCGTCACTCAATTTACTGGGTGTTAATTTGGGAGCAAATATGTGTTGGTATGACGATGTTGCATGCATACCAATAATAATATTATTTCGAACTAGTTCTCCTATGTTTGAGGCTCTGCTCATTTGTTGGATTCTATTTAGAAGACAGCTGTTCGCCTGATTGGAGATCCAGAACTCACCAGTAACCTTGATTCCTTGGAACATCAAAGAACGGTTGGCGACTTGAGTCTATTCTACAAGTATTTTTATGGTAAGTGTTCGATGGATGAAGCCCGCTTAATTCTTCCCAGAATAGGAATATATGTCGCGTTAACACTTAACATCCGTATGAAGTTCAGGTTGTTACTCCTCGTAAAAATTCTCTTTTATACAGAAAATTGCATTAGTTTGAAATTATTTGCCAAGGACTGTATTTCCCACCGAGTACAATTTACAGCTATTCAAGACCAATGTGAATTGCTTTTTCCGCACACGCTATCGTAGAGCTTCAAGGATTTTCCTGCAGCATGTATGCTATTTCGATAAAAAATATTATTTGTGGAGATCAGTGTCAGTAATGGATATAAAGAGACAATTTAGCAAATATTTATAAACTTCATACTTCATATTTTCCAATATCAAGGCAACTAGCAACCCATTTAAAACAATTTATTTTCTGCTTTAAGATTATTTATATAATATCTTGATGAATCTTCTTTTAATTACATTATATTAGGAATGCTAAAACAGATTTATTTATTTTGTGTCATTTTTCCTCCTTTTTATCGATACGATTGACAGTTTATAACCATCTTCACTTATCTTGCATTATAGCTAGCATTATAGGGACTATTTATAATTCTCTCCACGACTAAACATTTTTTTCTCTGTCATCGTATCTATATGTGTGTTATATTTTATTATTCTCTTTAACATACAGGCATTTGCATTATCGATTAACTGCATGTTAGTCTAATGTCATAATTTTCCTCTATCCTATAGCTTTGCTGTATATGCGCACTAACTTTCATTTTTGTTGTTGCAAGTTTTTTTTTTGACTAATTATGGACCTGAAAATTCAATATTTCGTTATAACTCTTAAGTGTTAGTTTCAGCATGTTGCATGCTTTAAGAGTTACAAAAACCTAAAGTTTTTAATTAAAGAAATATTTCTAAAAACGGACAATTGTATATTGGTTTTAAAAAGTCAGGTGAAACAGTGGTAAATAATTTCAATGGGAATGTTTATTCTCATTTTTAAATAAATAGACTACAGAAGAATAACGGAAGGTTGTTAGCGATTTATTTGATCCAAAGGTAGATCCATCTGTGGAATCGTGTGAAAAAGTATTGCCATTAGCTAAATTTTATAACATGTTATGTAGCTAAGTGTTTTTCATAAAAATATGTAGAATGTCGTATTAATAATAATGAAATGCATAGTCAAAAATTTTTTCCAGTAACTGAGGTCTAAAAACAAGTGGTCATACATGAAACAATGTTGAAAATTTTATGTGTCGTTGACTCGTACATAAATAAGTGATGAATTTTACAGACAGTCGACAGCATACGTCATAGAATACTGAATGTCTGTACTAGAGACTGATACGCAAAAGAGTAAGGAATTCTCTACAGGGTGTTAAGACCTCATTTGTAACAGATAAACATTTTTTTTCTAATATATCTAATAAAATTTATTTTATTAGATATAAATTGAATAACATGACAAATACAGCATCTTGAATTGTGTTAGATCTGTAATTGGAAAGTTATAACGTATAATTTCAATACGGTACCGACTTTATTGAGTCATTCACATACAGTGCTTTAACTTTTGCCTACATTTTTTTCAATAAAGCTCTTTAGACAGAAAGGTCATTATAGCGTCTAAAATTCTTTCGATATACTAAAAAAATAATAGTCGTAAATACTGAGGCCTAAGTCCAATCCAAAGTTTATTAAGGATTTTCATATAAGTTACATTGCACGAAATCATTAATTTTAGTAATGCATTAAAAAGTCCGTATTTAAAAATTCGTGGATAATCGAAAAAGTCGAGAACTACTTTTAACTCCCGTGTAGTCAAAAGTTGTAGAGGAAGAGAGGGGGCGAATTATATGGGTATATTTAAGAGTAGTACTCAGAAAAATGTTCAACATTTTGTAAGTAATCTAGTGTATGCACACAGTTTTTTGGTAAATAATATGTAGTAAAGAATCATAAACAAAATAATTGTGAGCATTTTTAAGAAGTTGAGATCATAGACAACAAATGAGTAATTTAATACGCTAAAAAATTTATAAGTATATAAGAAATAAGCAAAAAAGTAGTAAATAGTGTATCAATAGTCTGGAGACTACTTTGCATTAATTTTTTTAAAAATTTATTTAACGCCAACGCATAAGAATTATGTACGAGCTGGTCCCTTGACACTTTGCAGGTGAACATTCTTTTAACCATTTTTTTCCATCAGTTTTACACATTAATCTAAATTAATGCTACCATCTAAGACGCACAGTTATCTGTAAACTTGTTCAAAAAGTAGCCTTACAGTGTTAAATCGAAGTACCACTCAGGTCAGTCAATCTCACTAAAAAATGAAAAAAACGCGGTCCACAAACATATATATATGTATATATATATATATATATATATATATATATATATATATATATATATATATATATATATATATATATATATATATATATATATATATATATATATATATATATATTTATATATATATATATATATATATATATATATATTTTTTTTTTTTTTTTTTTTGGGTTTAAACTGTATATATACACAAGTAATACATAACAATTATACAACTAAGTGTTGTGTTC
Organism: Pachyrhynchus sulphureomaculatus; assembly: GCA_019049505.1. NCBI lineage: Eukaryota > Metazoa > Arthropoda > Insecta > Coleoptera > Curculionidae > Pachyrhynchus > Pachyrhynchus sulphureomaculatus. The sequence goes on along the minus strand of CM032452.1, from coordinate 64,726,031 downwards.
CCATTCGCCTTCTCCAAACCTCTCTATCGTCCGCCATCTCTTCGTCCATTCCTTGTGACCTCATGGCTTGTCTCATATCTTCATTTCAGGATCTACGTGGTCGTCCTTTTTTATTTCTTCCCGGTGGTTTCCATGTCAAGAGCCTTTTGGGCCATCTTGTATCGTTCATTCTGAGTAGGTGTCCAAACCACTTTAATCCTCTATTTTCTATTCTTTGTATAATTGTTTCTGTTGCGTATTTCTTGGTTTGGTATGTGTTGGAACTTGGACACTCCGGCCCTTCTTCTCAGATAATCCATCTCTATCGTCGTTATTTTTCTTTTATCCTCTTCTTTCATTACCCACAGTTCGCTACCATAACTTAAAACCGATTCTACCATTGTTCTTCCAATTCTCTTTTTGTTTTGTGTAGTTATGTTTTGATCCCACCATATTGAGTTAACAGCTCCTATGATCCTTCTGGCTTCTTGTATTTTATTCTGTATTTCCTTTTTACCTATATCATTTTTGTTGTCAATCAGTACTCCTAGATATTTAAATTCCTTGACTTGTTTGACATGTGTATCGTTGTTAATTAAAACATCAAATTCTATTTCCGAATTCATAACCATATACTCTGTCTTTTCAAGGCTCACCTCTAGTCCCCATTCCTTGTAGTCTGTGTATAATCTCTTCAATACATATTCCATATCGAATGCATCTTGTGTTATTATTACTTGGTCGTCTGCAAAGTTGAGCGATAATAGGTGTTTATCACTAATGGGGATGCCAATCCCTTGGCAAGTGCGGTTCCACTTCTTTAGAGCGTTGTCTAAAAATATATTAAATAAGATTGGTGAAAGGCAACACCCTTATCTTAGACCTTTTGTAATGTGGCTAGCTTCCGAGAGATAGCGTCCTTGTTTCACATATCCTATATTTTCATTATATAACTCTTTTATTGTTATTATCATCCCTTCTTTTATCCCTACTGCCAAAGTTTATTTCTCGGTACACTATCGTATGCCTTCTTAAGATCTATAAAGGTCATATGTATTTCGTCATCTTGGATCTTTTTTCTATAAATTGCTGTAAAGTAAACAAGTTGTCTATACACAACCGACGCGGAGTAAATCCGCTTTGGTTTTCGGATATCTTTCCTTTAATTGTTTCTCTTATTCTATTCTGCAATATTCTACCGTACAGTCTGCTTATAGTGCTTGTAACGCATATACCTCTATAATTATTAGGGTCTTTTCTATTTCCTTTCTTATAGATTGATGAAATATAACTTTTTTCCATTCGGTAGGTGTTCTTCCTTGTAATATACAATTATTAATTAAGCTAGTTATTGTTTTCCACATGGTCATACCTCCATTTTTAATCATTTCTGCAGAGATATCACCTGGTCCGGCCGCTCTTCCATTCTTCATCGTTTTTAGATTTGCTTGTACTTCCTTTGTGGTTATTTCGTCCCAGTCCTTTCCCTCTGTGTCTTCTGATTTATTGTCCTCTATACTAAGGAATTCTTGTCTGTTTTCAGTTAGTAATATTTCGTAATAATTTTTCCATTCTTCCAGGGGTATTAAATTTACGGCCCTCTTTTTGTTGTTTGTTTTCATATTTCTGATGGTTTGCCACACTTCTGTCGATTGTGCTCCTCCAATATACGTGTTAATCTGTGCATATTTTCGTTCCCAGTATTAATTTTTTTCTCTTTTTATTTTCTTATGGTCCACAAACATAATCTACAAAAACTATTTTATTTTCAGCGTAGCGTGAAGTATCATTATGTGTGACATTACATGTTTTTCAAATTCACTTGATTTGAATGAATCGATCCCTTCATTTACCCCCGAAACAAAATCTATTTAAATAATAGCCAATCCATGGTGCTTTGTTTTTCATAATAGCAACTGAATCAGTATTTGCATCATAAATTTTCTCAATTTGTATACGTCAGAGACTTCTTGATAAATTTCGAGGAACAGGAAGCGGTGAGGTCAAACAGGCCTTTTCAATTTAGTTAAGTCAGACACTTTCTATCACCTGTCGGTTGATGGATTATTTGTCGTCTATAAAAAGTTAGCTTTAATTGCTATTCAAATTTCATATTTGTTTTCTTTATTGTCAAATTGGGACAAACATTTTAATTGCTTCAGAAAAAAAATGTTTATTGCTTACTTAACTTACATAGAACAAAGGTTAACTGAACTAAGTTATTTAAATTCCTTGATAATATGAAAAATCGCAATAACTATTTACTACGGCTTTGTTTTTAATTAATACGATGATATACGTATTGTATTTTTAGTTAAAAAGATAAATTTTATTATAAATTAAAGTTATTTCCCTTTTTATATGTCAACATTTTTTCTTTTTAATTTTGTTTAAAATTAGACATTTTTTAGATATATGCTATGAACTGCTAAAGTTTAAAGCTATTTTCAACAAAACTGAAGGTAGGTTATGACTTCATTTAAATAACTATTCGTTGCATATAAGCATAGGCTGATTATCGGTAAATATATTATTTTAAGCTGACTGTTCAATCTCCAAATTTTTTATTTTGCCCCTTGTTATAAAAATTTACATAAAATTATGCAATTGGCGCGTCCAATGTAATGTTAAAAAAATAGGAGCAAGTTGGATTTGCGCAATTAGTGTTCCGTACTGTGATTATCTTTAAAATAAAAATTAGCTACTTAATAGCCAATAAATGAATCTAGCTCATTTTAGAATCTAGTAGTAAAAGTTTATAACAAATATTGACTACCTAAATATTTATTTAATTATAAACTAATAAAATAAAATTATTTTGTTTTCGGTACCTATCCGTTGGCCACCAGTCATCATAAAATTACTAATTGTAACGATACGTATTGCTTTTTCGTTCCGGTTGAACTCCCAACTTTCAAAACCTTCGCCATTCTGTGATGCCACATAGTTTTTTTTATATCAGAAAAATTATCAAACTTACTGCACTCCTGATAATTTTCGGTCAATTTAAACTTCATTTAGACTATTCCAGAATTTTTTCAAAATTTTTTGATTAGTACTTTTTGAGGTGGGGTGCGGGGCAGAGATAATAATACAAATAAAAGTATGCGCAAGTATTACATCAAATATATTTTTGAATTCTTGTTTTTACAAGCTTTCATTTGACACCCCACTCGATGACCAACTTTTTATATCAAATAGTTTCGGCGAAGTGATCCCATAAGTGTTCTATACAGAACACTAAAAAAGAATAAAGTAAATTATAATGGTAAAATATAATATTGAAGGAAAACTATAAAAAAAAATAAAAATAAATAATAAATAAATACATAACATACAATAAAAATAAAAATGGGTTATACAAAGACTTTTTTGTACTTCTTGTCAATTGTTCATCCTAAAACTTAGTTTTATATTTATAAATAAATATAACGAAACCACAGAGCATAAGGGGACAAACAATATAAAAAATTGTAAATAAACAGAAAGCACAACACAAAAACCTTCCTTAAAAACTGCACGGTATAAAGTTAAGATCAAAGGTGAACCATATTTACTACTACTACGTTTCTGCCTTCTAACCTATTCCTGATATATTCGTGCCAGTATTCTCAGTTCTTTCATAAATTCGTTAATGGAATGGCATTTAATACCAAAACTTATTTTATTTTGATTTTAAATTGCTTCACGCTTAAATTTTTAATGGTTATCGGTAACTTATTATATAAAATTTAGTATATAATATTATAGTGGAATGAGTTTTCGAAAATAGTAGTTCTTGATATCGGAATCATTATTATCATTCCGTTTTGGATTTGATAGTAATGTTTTTCGTTTAAAACGCTATATTTGCTAACGTTTGATTTAATGTACACTAGACACCTAAATAGTAGAACAGTTTAAATTTAAAAAATTGACGAAAAGACTTTTACATGTTTCACGCGCAAATTCTAGACGCTTCACTACATTTTCCCCAAAGCATGATACTTTGAGAAATATGAGAATATGCTAATGCATAGTAAATATGGCGATTGACAGATGGCATAGTAAGCACTATTTACCTTTGTAGAGAGAAAATCAGTATTTGCTTCGCATTTCAAATTGTTATTTATAAAAATCCAAAAACTTTGCACTAGCATTCAAGGTTAATGGCGTGTGGAACAAAGATTTTCGTAGGTCAAAATTTAAATACACTCTTTTTTTTCATTTAAAATTACCTTATTTTTCCCAAACTAACTAATCATCGTATCCATGGCTTAGTCCATTTTTTTTTATTGACTTCCTGTGAAGTAAGAGCAAAGATTGTTATCGATGTATTGTCGGCATAGATCATAACGTCACTATCATATATGTATACGAGGAATAAAAGGCGCCCGTAATTTTAGCAAAACTTCATATAAAACAAAATTATTTTCAATATATTTAAAAATAATTAAGATTTGAAGTGTTTCCCAAAACATATGGTGCAGATGTGCGGATGACGTATGTGAGATTTTTGATACAAGAAATGAAATATATATTTCTCAATCTGTAAACTAAATACGCTTTACGATACTGTTAAATTTACTTACGAAGTTAAGAACAAAGAACAATTTTTATATTAATAATAATAATAAATTAGAAGTTCAAACCGACAATAATGGTACCGTAATAGATTCATATATGCCGATGCAATTCATTTAATTGTAAAAAACATAAATTTTCCGCATTAGTTCATCGTTTAGTTCCAGTAAGGTTAAGTATTAATAATTCCAGCCACTTTACATGTGAACAATACAAGGTGAAATTTGTCTCTATGTCATACAATCACAATGTAAAACAGTTAGTAAAGATTTAAATAAACTCGGTCTCGCTTTACTCGATAAGTCATCAGACAACTTTATAAATACTTTAGGAAGTGCAAAGGACACAATCCAAGAACGTGAACCAAGTGAAATATATGTATAATGATTAGGATAAGAAGTACGTTGAACAAACTAGAAGGTTGATCTGAACAAAATTTAAAGATTATTTGGGTGCAGTATAATAGCAAAATAAAGTATTGTTGAACATGACCTTGGACATTTTCATATAATACCATTAGATAATTTAAGGATATTTAAAAATATATTTGACAAAGAGCGGGGGTGAATATTTTTGATACCATTATGAGAATTTTTCTCGGTTTTTGATTGGAATAATTACGGTGGGACTTTGGAATTTTTGGCACCATGACACTACACAACACTTAGCACCGCTATAACAAACATTTGCACTCGACGTGGGTTTTGCTAACCACATTAGTAACGTCAGGAGTGATGATCAATTGTCGCTCCTGAAGGTGCTAACATGGTTAGCGAAATGCGAGTCGAGTGCGAATATAAAGTGTTTGGTGTGGTGGTGATAACCGTTACGTAATTGGGATAATTAACAAATTTTAGGCATACTTAATTATAGCATAAGGAATAAAATGGGTGATGGAGAGGTTAGAAGGTTTGCTTCGATTATATCATGTTATACATCGTTTTCAGAGTTCTCGAAGCCGAGGAATCTTAAACTTGTGTTTTTTTTTTCATTATTTTTAGTTTTAACAGAAACAATATATCAAGGCCAAAGTATGGTTTCAGCTGTAAGTATCCCTGAAGCCTGTCCTCTGCTAATTATTTTTTTAATAAATATCTCACAATAAGTACATATCATTTATTATACTAGCTTGCAGATCCTGTAACACACGAACTACAGATTTTATGGGAAGCAGCAAGTAACTTTAATGATTTCATCCTAAACGTGGTTAGATATCATGAGGTTTGAGCTCATTTTAATGTTATTGTATACGTTTCTAAAGAATTTACGCTCAATTCGGGCGGTTGCACGTAACACTGCCTTCTACTTGGCCTCCTAAAAATGTTTGATGTTTTATATGAGTATTTTTAGTATAACACCAGTTGTTGAAAGAATTATTGGAACTACTTGGATGCCGTTTATTTCCCATTGTCTTCCTGTTAGTAATTTCAAATCTTTGTATTTAGCAATCTTCTGATTGCATTTCTTCCATTGTTGTAGAAGTGTCTTAAAGTTGTATCGACTAATCCAATTTCTAATCTATAGTGAGCAACTGTTTTAGCACAGTTCGGTTTCACTGGAGCTTATAGTCGTTGGTTTCAGGAGTTAGCTTATTTATATCACATTCCTCCACTTAAAATAACTTTAGTTTTTCTGCTAATTCTTGATGGTGTCACTTAGTAAACTGACAATCTAAATGCCTGATAACTTTCCATCATATTCTGCATTGTCCTCGATGGTCTACATCTATATCTGCATTTCGCTATACAGCTTTATTGACATTTTCTGAGAGACAGGACTATCGTTCGCGAAGGGGTAGTGCTTCTGTAGTGCGAGATGTTTTATTTTTTTTTACAATTTCTTTTCCTTATGGGTCCTGCTCCAGTTCACAATTCCAAATGACTACCTCAGTTCAGAGTATGTTTCAAATAAGTTATGAGTATTTAACTTGATTCTTAATACTTGTCGCATTCTTATAAATTCGTTTGCCAATTCAAACTTCGTTGTTTACTGATTAGTTTTCAACGGTTAGGTCGTACCTTGATACTTATAGTTTTTTTTAGCTTCTTTCATCTTAACGATCTCCAATTGAGTTAATTCCTGAATTATATTTAGTATCCCTATATCTTCACGATATTGAGCAGGTTGTTATGCTCGTTTTTAGTCACTACTATTAGTTTAAATTCTATCGTATTTAGTACATAATTTTACCTTACTACTTCCTCGTTATTGTTTATAATTATTATTAAATGAGGGTAATTATTGTAAAGCAACTGAAAATAGACAGAAGTCCATATTCCAGCAGTTTACTAGCTGTTCTCTTGTCTGTCAAATCCATCCTGAGACGCGTTTCGCCGTATCACGGCTCGTCACCACTCTGTCGGTTCGAAAGCTGCTGTGTCAGCTTTCGATGGAGTAATAGGTATGCGTACTTAATACAATTCGTTGTATCCTACCATCGTGCTCCGTAACTTCTGGGATAAGTACCACTTGATACCGTTCTCGTGTTTGTCAATCTTAGCCTGACTGACGAGCCGTAATACGGCGAGACGCGTCTCAGGATGGATTTGACAGACAGGAGAACAGCTAGTAAACTGCTGGAATATGGACTTCTGTCTATTTTCAGTTGCTTTACAATAATTATATATACTTGAGGAAAGATCCCTCGAAAAGCGCTACCTGCTTTTTTAAAGCGTTGACTGTGTCAACCACTCTGTCGGTTCGAAAGCTGCTGTGTCAGCTTTCGATGGAGTAATAGGTATGCGTACTTAATACAATTCGTTGTATCCTATCATCGTGCTCCGTAACTTCTGGGATAAGTACCACTTGATACCGTTCTCTTGTTTGTCCTAGCCTGACTGACGAGCCGTAATACGGCGAAACGCGTCTCAGGATGGATTTGACAGACAAGAGAACAGCTAGTAAACTGCTGGAATATAGACTTCTGTCTATTTTCAGTTGCTTTACAATAATTATATATATTGAGGAAAGATCCCTCGAAAAGCGCTACCTGCTTTTAAAGCGTTGACTGTGTCAACCACTCTGTCGATTCGAAAGCTGCTGTGTCAGTTTTCGATGGAGTAATAGGTATGCGTACTTAATACAATTCGTTGTATCCTACCATCGTGCTCCATTAGATGAGGGTCTTTTTTTAGTTATATGTATATTCAATCAAGAAATAGTTTGATTTTCAAATTACTATAGCCGTTCTAAGTACTTTGGCAAAGTTTTGTACGATTTTATTGAGTCTAGCAGGATTAATAGATGCATACGAAAATATTTGTTACAATTCTCTGTACCACTTACTTGTCTGGAACTAAGCAGACAACTGTGATCTGCTGGTTTCACTTGAGTTATTACAACTTTAGAATAAATAGTATTTTTATTAATCTTAGGTGAGTAAATCATGGTCCCTGATGGTTCTAACACGATTAATGAAACACATCATAATGCAAAAATACAATCTTTAATCTGGTGGTGATAAGTGTTGTGTATGATCAAATGATATCTATGATTTCTGTAACCTAAGCCCTCGTTGACATTTTTATTGAACTTGTCTTATTTTTATAAAACATACTGCATAAAAATGCGCTGTTTTAAAATGTCAATATAAAACGCGGTTTTACGATACGTCACTGCATAAAACTTTCCTACTTCCCAACTAAACTGACTTGTGTAAGTGCTCTCCAGCGTACTAACGAAAAGTTGGATATATAAAACTTGTAATACAATGTTGTAACGAAGTTATAAGGAGATATTGTTATGTGCTGGTCACTTATCCTCTCTATGTCGGAGGCTTCTGTTTTCGATGTAATAAAATTATAGGACATCGAAAATTAAATTAAAAAATATTTTCTGCTTTGAAAAATGCTGATGTTATTTTAATAATTCTAATACTAGAACCTGTCTGACATTTGCATTCGAAATTTTAATAAAAAAAACTAATTAGTAGAGAGAAGAGAAGTAGTTTCTCACAGGCAAAAGTCAGCGAAAGCAAAATGAAGTCTGTATGCAAAACAAGGTGAAATATGTCTCTATGCCACACAATCACAATATAAAAGGCAGCAGGAGAGTTCAATATACTTGTCCTCACATTACTAGATAAGTCATCAGACAACTTGACAAATACTTTAGGAAGTGCAAAGGACAATGTGAAAAAAGCAAAATATATGTGTAATGATTTGAATAAGATCCAAAACTTCTACAGATTCAAAGTATTCAACAATTGCTGAGCCTTACTCGACAACATTGTTAATCTCGTCCGCTTTTTGATTATGCTTGCACATATTGATATAAGACTCATAGTTTTGTATTTAATTCGATATCTTGAAATCATCGTTACCAATTTCAATATCTTCTTGTATAAGGACGCCCTCTTTTCTGCTTGGAAAATAGAAATGTTTTCTTAATAATGCTAACACTAGATCCTGCTTGACAGTTGCATCCGAAATTTTAATAAAAAAAACTAATTAATAGAGAAAAAAAGAAGCTGTTTCTCACAAGCAAAAGCCTGGGAAAACAAAATGAAGTCTGTGAATTCGTCAATCGATATTGTTTTCGACATATTTTTAATCATCAGGCACAAAAAATTATAAATACGTTCTCGTAAATTGAAAAAATGCCCAGTTTTACTTTAGCAATGAGAATTATAATTACAATGAACAAACGAACACATCAGTAATTTGTTTGCCTGTTTCCATTAGAACGAATTTTTAATTTATCGCATCAGTGGACCGACAAGCTTTTTTTTCATATATTGGAATATTTTTACGGTAATTATACTTCTATTTCACAACAGACAAAAACAAACAAATTTTATGTTTACAAAACCTGTTTCTGTAAAACTGTTCTTTAGTTATAAAAATTTAAATTTCTATTACTAAAACAAATATATTGGTATTTGTAATAAACACTTACTACCTCTTTCACTAAACATGTTTATTTTCAAAACTGATCTTATGTGATATTTAGGGGATTAAATTGACAGAAGCAATAGTAAGTCAGCTGTAGTTATGATGCCGTGTACAAGATCAGACAATTAGTTACATTTATGATAAAACTCATGAAAATGATTTTATTTAATGTCCTATCTGTTCTAAAGTGGTTACTTTTTATTTTCTTTAAGTAGACTCCTTATTAAGCGCATTACGTGTCAATCTAGGTCTTCTAGGCCCCTTTGTCTTGTGCGAGAGCTTTAATTTGCTTCCATGTTCTACCTGTTTGGAAGGTCTCTTGCTCAGTGGTGTGGGACTAGGTCAGCGTGGTCGTCTACGGCTTTGAGGTTTCCCATCGACTGCAGTTTTAGTTTCCTGGAGGTCGTTGGAGGATTGACCAATCCTTTTGACGTATTATTTCTTTGACACGTGGATCCCGATTGTTGGTCAATATTGAAGGTTATGCGAGCTCAAAATACAGCAATAAAATACAATTCGACATAAGAGAAGATGCAGGCATTTGTTAACATACGTCTTCAGGCGTTTGAGGTTCTGTTCCTTTCCCTATGCTTCACATCACTATAGAAGAATTCTAGGCATACATACGTCGAAGACCGAAGCTTAAAGTTTCTAAACATTAAGTTTGATCTCCATACCTTGCCCAGAGCAAAGTAAGTGCTGATGAGTTGATTGATGGTTTTATATATCTGCATACGTACCTCATGTTTCAGTTATGGCAGTGATATAGCAAAGCCACGTTTCCGACCATGTTGCCGTCAAGACTTAACCACTACAGTGAATGTTATTGAAACCTATCTGCACTGCTTTTGTTTTGGTAATATTAATCTTCGGTTCTATTTTCTTCACGTAGCTGCGCGCTCTCTGCATCTGATGTCAAAAAATATGTGGGACATCAGCTTTACGTTGTCTACGTACTCAAGATCGTGTAGTGGGGCATCTTTTATTAGTGTGTCTGATTACGTTATCAATCGTAGTCGAAAACCAGAAGGGTACAAGTATGTCTCCCTTTCAGATTGTTAATGGCTCGCTTTCAGCACCACCGTATCATGTTCTAGTACTTCCAAGTTCGCCAATGCATTCTAGAAGGCATCACGGCCTACCTTGTCAAATGCCTGCACAAAGTTGACAAAGATAAGAAACCGGGATGATCGCCATTCCATTGACTGCCCACTGAGGATCCTCAGGGTGTTAATCGGCTTAGTGCATGACCGTCTTTTACAAAATCCCACTGTTATGTTGGAAGCATCTCGTTTAGTACAGGGACCAATCTGCCATAAATTACAGCGATGAGTAGGTTTTCGATCGAGTGTTGGCCAGCCAGCTCCTGCGTTGACTTAGATCAGCTTTCTTTGAGATCGTAGTGATCATGCCGTCCTTTTAATGATCTGGGATAGGCATCATGACGCGTAATAGAGTGCCATTAACGAATTTAAATGCCTAAAGTTTTTACTCTGTCGAATAACAAATTTCAGCATTCTATAAGCACTGTTCGCAATATTATTTATGTCTCTATCAAACAATAATTTCGCATCAAAAAGAAGCTCAAGCTTTTTCGCCTGATTCTCTCTCTTTACAAAATATTCACTAATATTAAAAATATTTATTATTTTATTCTGACTACATGTGAATGTGTTTGAAAAACACTTATTTAAGTTCACAAATGCACTATTTTCCTGACAGCAGATATGAAATCTGTTGAGATAGGATTGATAGACTTTAAGGTTATCCGAGTAGAATAGAAATTGTGAATTTTAAAAATATGTTTTAACATCATTTATGTAAATGATAAATAACAGCGATACCTTGGGTACACCCTATGTGGAGGTAGTCTGATCTAGTGCCCGCTAGCTCAAAAAGCTACTCCCTGTCCACCAGGTAACACCAGAACCAATGCAGGATAGTATCATCCACACCCACCCTAGCCAATCTTTTTAACAAGTTATGATAAATTTATGCAAGAATAAAAAATATATTTATACAAGAAATGTTAACTACAATTAAAATAATTGTTTAAAATGAATAATATATATATATATATATATATATATATATATATATATATATATATATATATATATATATATATATATATATATATATATATATATATATATATATATATATATATATATATATATATATATATATATATATATATATTCAAAATTAAGAATGAAATTACTTACCGTAATCTGATTCATCTGAAAACCCCGCGTCGTCATATTCAACATCTGTAAACGTGGATTCATTATCAGAATCAATCAATGCAGTATTACCATTCGTATTCATGTTCCCGTTGTTTGCAGCTTCCCCTGCTTCATTATCCAACATATCCTCGTCTTGTGCTTCACTCGACATTTCGTCTGTTCTACTGTCATTTTTGGCAGATAATTTGTTGTAACCTTTATGTCCTGGACGGTTTTCTAGAAAAAAAAACAGAAGTAATAAAATAAAATATTCTTTTTTTGATGTATCTAAATTTTCTTCGTGTTGCCGCTATAACTATCGAACAAAACAAGATATCGATTTCAAATTTGGACCAATAATATTAATTAGGATCAGAAATAAATCGGCAGTATTTTAGCAATATGTTCTTAGGGGAAGCGGGTGAAAGGAGCGGAGAGTGATATATTTTGTAGAGTTTCAACCCAATAATTAGAATTGTTCCCTGTATTTGTCTTAGAAATTAAACATTTTTTTTAAGTGTGAATGTTGATAATTTAATATATTTAAGAAATATATGTTATCTATGTTATGTGCCCTTTCAGGAATCCATTATAATCCAGGAACTTGAAAATCATATAATATTTTTATGATTTATAAATTTAACAGGAACACTGCAACGGTAATAAAGTAACTCGAGACTTTTCAAAAAAATAGTTGTCTCGGTTTGCTAATCACTCTTCAACAGTTATTACTTTTTCATTTGAATGAAATTTGTGTTCATTCAATATTTTTTCAGTTTTGGGAATAGGTAAGAGTCCGAGAGAACTAAATCACAAAAATAAGGGAAAATAATCAATCAATTCTAACCCGAAATCATTTATTTTTTGCAAAGCTAATTGCCACTAGTGAGCACGCTCTTTGTCGTGTAAAAACAGCACCCCTATAGACATTTCTCCTTGAAGAAGAATAATATTCTCCCCACATTGTTTTGCCGTATTTGCACTTTTCCTGCTGATTTCTGTAAGCGAAACTTCCTGGGCCGGGGTGAGCCAGTATGTTTCCACTCCTTTGCCTCCCTTATCTCTAGATTATACGTCCGATCCATCCGAAATTTTTAAAGTGGCATAGAAAGGGCATTGTTCCTTCAATGTATTAAGCATGACGTAATAAATTTCTTGTGTGGTATAGAAGATTGGAAGATGGCTGAAAGATTGTTGTGAAGTTGCATTTATACCCTTGCATAAGAAAGGATCCCTTTTGAATTGCAGCTACTATAGAACCATCGCTCTGGTATCACACGCTGCTAAGGTGTTTCTCTGAGTCTTACATGAAAGACTGCTGCCGCAAATATCTACCGAACAACAGGCTTCATTCCAGGAAAAGGGACTAGAGAATAAATTCTCAACATACGCCAGATAATTGAAAAGGTCCAAATCAACCTATTCCTGTTTTATAGAGAGAACTAATAAGGTAGAATAAAATAAATACGGTGGAATATGCTGAAATTAAAAGAACTGCAAGGAAAATGACAAAACGGGATATTAGAGAATACCAGGAGTAATGGATAGAAGAAGTGATACAACAAAATAGGGGTTTGAACATATTCAGAAAGGAAAACTCACACAGACGGGAGATTAACAAGCTGATAGACAAAAATGGAAATCCTAAAGCAGAAAGACCACAAACGCTTAAAGTGACAGAAACATTCTATGCAGATCTACACGGGCCGAAAGCCAATGAGGAAATTCTCAGAGGATCAAGAGAGGCCAACCGAAGGATACTTAATATCGGCTCCGAAGATCTATCAGACATCGAAGTTGAAGAAATTGAAAAGCAGCAGAAGAAGACGACATCCTGCTGGAAATGCTAAGAGTGGGAGGGTCGCTCTTAATCAAAGAATTTAAAAAATTTCAATAAATGTCTAATCGATGGAGTGATACAAAAATATTGGGAAATTGCCATAGTTATATTGATATATAAAAAAGAACTATAGATTAATAAGTCTTCTATCGCAAATATACAAACTATTCATGAGAATAATTACAAATCGATTAGACAAGAAGTTTGAAAATTACCAACCCAAAGAACAAGCACGCTTCCGAAAAAGATTAAGTACCATCGAATATCTATACATGATCAGCCAATTTATAGAAAAGGTAACTGGATACAATATCACAGCCTGGATGGCACTTGTCGACTTCCGAAAAACCTTTGACACAGTGGAATACTGGGCCATTGAGAAAACTTAAGAGTCGATCAAAATAGTCATCCTGGTACTAGAAGATAACTTCGAGAGCCTTCAGTGGGAAAAGAAGGGACTTACCATATCCGGAGAGAAACTCAACAACTTAAGATTTGCTGATGACATCGCACTTTTTGCCGAAAATTAAATCAAATTGAAAGAAATGCTCCAAGAATTACAAACTAAAGCAAAAAATGGTCGGTTTAGAAATGAACATCAGAAAAACCAAATTCATGACGAACGTATAAACAACCATTAATAATGTAATATCCATACACGGACAACAAGTGGAAAAGGTGGACTCATATGTATATTTGAGACAGAAAGTTACACTCGGAAAACTGAACCAAGAACTGGAAGTCAATCGAAGGATACCCCTGGGATGGGCTGTTTACGGTAAAATGAAGCAAGTCTTTCAGTCCAAATTGCCTTTAAAATTTAAAAGTAAAGTATATAACGAATGCATTCTACCAGTAATAACATATGGTAGCGAAACTTGGGTTTGACACGGAAAATTATTAGAAAATTGCAAGTTCATCAGAGAGCAATTGAAAGGAAAATCTTAGGGATTGCAAATCAAACGATCGGATCAGGAAAAAAACAGGAGTCACGACATAATTGAGAGGATATCTCCCCTCAAGTGGAACTGGGCTGACCATGTGCCCAGAAATACTGATAACTGGAGCGGAAAAGTGACCAGATGGAGACCATGGAGGGAAAAAAGAAGTACTGGTAGACCCCAACAACGTTGGTATGACGATATTAAAAGATCAGCGGGGCTCAACTGGTATCAATTACTCAAAACACACAACACATGAGAGAGTCCTATATCAAAGGCTAAAGAATGGCTAGAAGAAGAACAAGATCTGTTTTATAGACTTCTCTAAAGCTTTCGGCTGCATACAATGGAACAGTCTCTGGTCGATTCTAATCAGCATGGGAACACCTATAACATACATGTTGTAAACCTTATCTGATCCCTGTATGAGAACACAAATGGCAGAATTAAACTGAATAATTCTCTTTCCTATTTCATTAACATGGAAGACGGCGTCAGACAGGGCTGTATTTTGTCACCTTTACTTTTTAACATATATAGAAGAAGTAACTTTAGATAAGAGGATGATGATTATACTTGATTATACTTGCAACGTCAATACAAGACCTAGAATCAATTATGGAGCGCCTTGAAAATACTAACAAAAACTATGGATTGATAATTAAGAGACAATTGTTAGTCGTAATGAAGTTCTGTCACACATAAATGAAGCTGTTGGTTTCACTGATGTAGAGCATTTCAACTACTTGGGATCCCTCATAACTAACAATGGTGGCTGTGAAGTGGAAGTAAGAAAACGTTTAGCTTTGACTAGAAACTCGACTATCAAACTCACTAAGGTCTGGAAAGATCCAGCTACCACAAAAATTATGTTATGATTGCTATTCAGCCTTATATTACCCATAGCAACTTACGCATCGGAAACATGAACCATTAAACAAGCTAATAATAGACAAATCGATGCGTTTCAGATGTGGGCATATCGAGGTATCCTCAGAGTACCATATATCGAACACCATACTAATGTATCCATTTTTGAAGAGCTTAGTATAAATGACCTACTTTCAAATAGAATTAATAAGCAGTACCTGAACTATTTTGGTCACATTATGAGAAAAGTGGATGCCATGGAAAAGGTTGTAGTAACGGAGAAGGTAGAAGATAAAGGGGATGGTCTCCAAGATGGTCTGATCAAGTAAGATCTCTTCTTGGTATGGGTATGCACGAATCAAGTCAGGTCGCGCAGGATCGAGATGCCTGGAGAATGACTGTTGAGGAGCAACTGTACAGTATCACCGATACTCCTACGGGATGACAGAAAGAGAATAAATTTTTTTAGCGGACATTCCTTTCAAAAACAGCTAGTTTAATACCGAGTAATTTTACTAAATTCCCAATTTTTAATCTACGGTTTTAATTGAAATTTTAAGTATAGCTGTTTAACCATTGGACTGAAATCAATTAAAATTAAAATGGAGTTTTTCAACCCCTTGGAACTAAACTGCCTAACGGTGATTTCTAGCAAACTGTAACTTTGTTCTTGTCAACAATTTCTGTGTGTCAGTTTGTGGTTCGAACGAATCCCGGTGAAGGATCGTTGTGCTTTTAAAATTGAACTCACATCAGTTAAATATATAAAATGTATCTTACTGAAAATTTCCTAATTATTCATTGGCTATGTTGACTTCTCGCTAAAAATTCAGTCAAATTCTATCGTTTGTTGGGAAGTTAATATATCTAGAAACTTTGTGGGTCTTTATATTTTAAAAAGGGTAAAAATAATGCATAACTACTATATCACCAAACACATTGTGTACATTTTTGGTATTTGATGAAGCCTACTAGTATGTAAAGTGTCGTGCAAGGATTTCTATTTTTCATCTTACATTTGTTAAGATAGAAGCGAAATTTTCGGAATGTTTTAAAAAATGTTCTGCCTGCATTACTAAAGAGATATAAATTTAAAACTGGTTTAATTTGAAATTACATTAACAAAACCCGCAGTAAGTCAACTAATGTTATAGTGCTGTGCAGTACAGGTCTAGAAAATTCGTTTTTATTTAGGACGAAACTGATTGTGGGGATTCAATACAGCAAGTTTCTATGTACGATTTTATCATAGCACCAAGTGGTACTTATGGTATTTTGCAAGGATGTATAACGTACAAACTTGCTACACATATAATAATACAACAACGTGTTACTAGATGCAACTAAAGGTATGCAATTTAATATTTGAAAAGATTTCCTTAACGTTTAAAGATCTGTAAAAGCGTGTAAAGGCAATGGTCAAAAATGTTAAAAAAACAAGGACAGAACACTAATACTGACAAATCATAATGAAGAGACAATAGCCAACGTTTCATTAACAGAAAAATAAAAGATTTTTTTTTTTAAATAGACGTCTAGTTTAGTACTTATTTAATTAAATTCAATCCAAATCAGAGTTAACCCCTTCAGATAAATCTTTTTAGTGTTCCGTACGGAACACTTATAAGATCACTTCGGTGTCTGTCCGTCTGTCTGTCCGTCTGTCTGTCCGTATGTCCGTCTCTCACACACCCGATTTTCTCCGAAACTATTTGTCATAGAAAGTTGAAATTTGGTAATAATATAGGAATTGATGGCCTCATCAGAGCTATGTAGTTTTGAAAATTAAATTTTGACTTAAGGGGTTAGTTTTGGGGAGTGAAATCGGAAATGAGAAAAAATTATTTTTACTAGGTAATCGAGTGTGGTGTCAAATGAAAGCTTGTGAAAACACGAGTAAAAAAAATATATATAAATTTAATACTTGCGCGCACTTTTCTCTGTATTATTTTTAAAAAATCGCGAAAAATCGCTGTCCACCCGCCTTATCTCGAAAAGTAATTATCAAAAAATTTTGAAAAAATTCTGGAATATTCTCCACGGGGTGTAGATTGAACGAAAATTATCACCTTTAATAATTTATCTGGTATATAAAAAAAACAAAAATTTCAAGGTCATCAATTTTCAGTAAAGATTGGAAACAAACTTTGTTGAAAACTCATTTGGGGTGTGTTTTGTGAAGTCACTGATCATTTTATACCTCCGTTACAAAATTTTTTAGTTTAAAAGCAATCAACGTACGGAACACTAATTGCGCAAGTTCAACTTGCACTTGACCGGTTATTTTGTCATGGTTTTACCTTTACGTTACTTTGAGAGGTTTAATTTTGTTGAAAGCTCTTATTCATTTGGTTTAGGATAACTTATCATATATATATATATATATATATATATATATATATATATATATATATATATATATATATATATAATATATATAAATGCAACATCTCTCTGTCTGTTTGTGCGCTTTTCACTGGAGAACCACTTATCCGATTTACGTGCTTTTTTTTTAAACATGCTAAACCATTAAATATGGAACAATATCTTAGAGCAAAGAATATCTATAATATACATAAAATGCAACGTCTCTCTGTCTGTCTGTCCGTTAGTGCGCTTATCACTGGAGAACCACTTATCCGATTTACGTACTTTTTTTTTTTAAACATACATATGTTCTCTGGCCAGGTTATAGGCTATATTTTATTACGATAGGTAGCATAAGGAATGAGCAGTGACGATAATAGAGAATCAAGTCGGAAAAAAGTTTGCCGCTAGCGCGTTCCCTGGCAATATACAGCCTAAACCATTAAATATGGAACAATATTATGTAGCAGAGAATATCTATAATCTATAATATATATAAAATGCAATGTCTCTCTGTCTGTCTGTCTGTTCATTATAGCATTAGTGCGTTTATCACGCGACAACCACTTATCCAATTTACGTGTCTTTTTTTAAATTCGTACATATATTCTTTAGCCAGGTAATATAATAATAATAATAATCTATATCTATAATATATATAAAATGCAGCGTCTCTCTGTCTGTCAGTCTGTCCGTTAGTGCGCTTATCACTAGAGAACCACTTATCCGATTTAGGTGCTTTTTTTTAAAACATACCTATGTATGTTCTCTGGCCAGGTTATCTATCTATAATATATATAAAATGTAATGTCTCTCTGTCTGTCTGTCCATTATAGCATTAGTGCGTTTATCACGCGACAACCACTTATCCAATTTACGTGTCTTTTTTTAAATTCGTACATATATTCTTTAGCCAGGTAATATAATAATAATAATAATAATCTATATCTATATATATATATAAAATGCAGCGTCTCTCTGTCTGTCAGTCTGTCCGTTAGTGCGCTTATCACTAGAGAACCATTTATCCGATTTACGTGCTTTTTTTTTAAAACATACCTCTGTATGTTCTCTGGCCAGGTTATCTATCTACAATATATATAAAATGCAACGTCTCTCTGTCTGTCTGTCTGTCTCTCCGTTAGTGCGTTACGTACTTTTTTTTTTAAAACATATATATGTTCTCTGGCCTGGTTATAGGATATATTTTATTGTGTTAGGTAACATAAAGAATAAGCAGTGACGATAATAGTGAATCAAGTCGGAAAAAAGGTTACCGTTGGTGCGTTCTCTTGCAATACGCTGCCTAAACCATTAAATATGGAACAATATCATGTTGAAAAGATTATAATATATATAAAATGCAACGCCTCTCTGTCTGTCTGTCTGTTAGTGCGCTTATCACTTGAGAACCACTTATCCGATTTACGTGTTTTTTAAAATTTATACATATGATATGTTCTATATAATTCGATATAAGCCTAGATAACAGGAGATAAGGTGAGATAATGGAAGATAAGTATAAATAATGGGAGATTAGGAGAAATAATAGGAGATAAGCAGAGATAAGTCTAGGTAATGGGAGTTATGGTGAGATAATGGGAGATAAGGAGAAATAATGGAAGATAAGGAGAAATATTGCGAGGTCAGTCGAGATAAGCCTAGATAATGGGAGATAAGGTGAGATAATGGGAGATGAGGAGAAATAATGAGAGATAAGGAGAAAATAATGGGAGCTGAGCAGAGATAGACCTAGATAAAGGAAATTATGTAGAGATAATGGGAGATAAGAAGAAATAATGGGAGATACGGGGAAATAATGGCAGATATTTTATTACCATAGGTCACATAAGGAATATGCAATGAAAATAGTAGTGAATCAAGTCCACGCGGGCACGGCTAGTATATATATATATATATATATATATATATATATATATATATATATATATATATATATATATATATATATAATATATATATATATATATATATATATATATATATATATATATATATATATATATATATATATATATATATATATATATATATATATATATATATATATATATATATATATATATATATATATATATATATATATATATATATATATATATATATATATATATATATATATATATATATATATATATATATATATATATATATATATATATATATATATATATATATATATATTATATATATATATATATATATATATATATATATATATATATATATATATATATATATATATATATATATATATATATATATATATATATATATATATATATATATATATATATATATATATATATATATATATATATATCACGTAGGTGATAGGGTAATATAACTACCGATTTTTATTGGAAGAGGGTGATGTTGCAGTATTTTTTTTGTAACAGGGACAACTCGATTGGGTGGAAACAGTGTGATGTTTCTTAGTGTAAAATTTCCTTATAAACTACGTTTTTTGTTTGTTTATGTGGCGGCGACAAAATAACGAGCCTGGTATGCGAGCTTCCACGCGAGCAATCCACATAAAATTGGCCGTGGGAGAAACAATCTTACCGCAAATCTACGCCAGCTACTACTAAAACTATGGAATTATAAATGCAAATAAATCTAATCAAGAAATGTTTAAGGTAAGCTCGGTGCGACGGAATGGTAGGGATGACCCATTATGGATCGCGACACTATGCTTGGATTTTTGCGTTTTAACGTTGATGGGGTACAGACGTGTCATCAAGTAGAACTATATACAAAATTTAGATCTCGTTTGTAACTTCAGGGAAGTGATATTAGAATAAATATGAAAAACGTGTCTAATCATTTTTGTTTAATAGTAATTATATAAAGTTCTATGTTAAAAAAATATTATACAGGGTGGAAATTGAATAAGATACCAATATTTAAATATTTTTGAAAAGCCGCTTGTTTGAGCGAGGAATAAAACCGTCATAAATGAAAAATACAGGAGCCAAATAGTGACCAAAATGCAGAATGCCAGAAATAATTTTTTTTTAAATTAGAAGAAAAACCTTGAAATGTGAATTTTCTCTAATTAAAGGCATAATATTTCTCAAAAGTATTTGATCCTCATTATTGTGTCTATCCATTAGTGCTATAAAAGGCAGAGTCACTTATTTGTTGTCATTTAGGCCGGTTCGATTCCCTGTTCAAGCAAGCTGTTTTTTAAAAATGCATTTTTAGTGATCTTTAAAAATAAAGAAATGTTTCTTTCGCATAAAATTTGCTCAAAATTTCAAGTACTTTCCCCCCTACGACCGCGTTTAAATTTAGCATACCAGTAAATGATGAGTCCCCCCCGTAAAACTTATCAAGTCATTGCTTTGCTCGAACGGTATTTTTTCCCATCAAAAAACAGTGTAACACACGAAATTCGATTTTTTTTATTGTTTTGAAAATATATAAGTAGCGTCACAAAAACCACTGTAACTAAACTAACGAAGTGTCATGAAATTTTGACACGTATCATTTGAAGGTTGGTACTTCCTAAAAATCATATGGATTTTTTTAAAAAGGGCGATATCTATGGGTCCAAGACCAAAAAATTTCAGTCTGTGTTTTATTGATATGAAATGCGGATTTTTTTTCTAAAAAAACATGTTAAATTCGGAAGAATGATAAAAAGTGCTTTATTCAAAGTATGCTCCATCGCTTGTTATGCGTTTTTTTCCCATCTTTCGGGCAATTTGTGAATACCACGCCAGTAAAAATCTTTCCCTTTTGTTGCAAACTATTCATCGAGCCATTTTTTTCACATCTTCCTACGCACCAAAGCGCTGCTCAGCAACTGCGTGACCCATCGATGCAAACAAGTGGTAATCGGAAGGAGCCAAGTCTGGCGAGTAAGCCGCATGGGTAGAACTTCCCAGCTGAGTGCTTCCAACGTGTCGCGAACTGGTTTTGCCGTATGTGATGGAGCATTGTCATGAAGAAAAATGACTTTATGTTTCCTCTTTCGGTATTCTGGTCTTTTTTCAAACAGCGAACGGTTCAAATCGGTCAATTGTTGATGGTAACGTTTAGTATTAACCGTTTCCTCAGATTTTAACAGCTCATAATAGACCACACCCCTCTGGTCCCACCAAACACAAAGCATCGTATTTCTGCCAAAGTGATTCGGTGTTGCGGTCGATGTGGATGGTGCGCCTGGGTCTACCCATGATTTTTTGCGCTTGGGATTCTCAAAATAAATCCACTTTTCATCCCCTGTAACTATACGATGCAAAAAAACGACTTCCTTTTGTACCGAGCGAGCAAAATGTTACACGTGTTTTTGTGCTTTTCCATTTGCCTGTCGTTCAACTCATGTGGTACCCATCTACCGGTCTTCCGAATCTTTCCCATTTCTCGTAGCCGATTGGAAACAGCTTACTGACTGACGCCCAATTGCTCGGCCAGTTGTTTTTGTGTTTGCGAATCATCTTCGTCCAACGATGCTTGCAATTCCACATCTTCGTATTTTTTTGGCGGTATTCCACGTTCCTTGTCTGCAATATCGAAGTCACCACTTTTGAAACGCCGAAACCATCGTTCACACGTATCTTGCGATGGAGCATGTTCACCATAAGCTTCTCGAAGTAATCAGTATGATTCAACAGCAGTTTTCTTCAAATGAAAACCAAAAATTAATGCTCTCCGCGAATGCTTTTCGTTAGGTATAAATTTCGACATATTGAACACTTTATCACTTCTGCGCGTCTGACACTTGTTGATGACACAACAAAATAGCGCAGTGTCAAATCTTTATAGCACAAACTGCATTGGTGTACCATCTGTTGTCTGAAATCCGCGTTTCATACTTGTACACCTGGTATATATGTTAGCTTAGCTGCATTGAGTCTTAAACCAAACTATGTACAATTGTCTGTTATTTTATCCATCAGTTTTTGTAGATCTTTTCCGTTATTAGTGATAATTAATGTATCATCGGTGTATATACGTATTAGATTATACTAAATTTTAAATTTGGCGGTTTAATTATGGGAGCGTGAATAATAGCTCGAGGGTCATTCGGTATATATAATTTTTTTGTGGCCCGAAAATTTTGTGTTTAGTTTATCCTAATTAATGCCATTTCAGATTATATTTTTTATCGGATAAATTGGAAGTTCTTATAAAAAGATTACATGTCGATATGAATAAATTATTAGACTCTCGGCAGGAGACAGCCCTGTTATGACTTTATATGCGAACATAACTTAAGTATGAGCTTCGAAAAGATCATAAAATCGTTATTTGGGTGACACGAGGTAAATCTTTAATAAGTTAAGGTGCTTACTCAGCATGAAATGGGTATACATTTGGAAATATATTTAGTAATATTTTATATTCATTGAGTTTATTTGTAGAAGCGCTTTGGGGCTGGTTTTATGGCTTTTTGACTTTATGTCAGTCTTATAGTTTTTGCAGCAGGAAGACTTTAAGATTTAGAATTAAATTATTCTCATATTTGTGTCACAAGGAGCATGCGGGCGTGCGGGTGTGTGCGGCCGTGCGGGTGTGTGCGTGCGGGCGGGTATGTGCGTGCAGGCGGGCAGGTGTTGGCGTGCGAGCGTATATATATATATATATATATATATATATATATATATATATATATATATATCTATAATATATATAAAATGCAACGTCTCTCTGTCTGTCTGCCTGCCTGTCCGTTAGTGCGCATCTCACTGGAGGACCACTTATCCGATTTACGTGCTTTTTTTTTAAACATACATATGTTCTCTGGCCAGGTTATAGGCTATATTTTATTATTATTGGATAACATAAGGAACAAGCAGTGACGACAATAGTGAATCAACTCGGAAAAAAGGTTGCTACTAGCGAGTTCTCTTGCACTACACTGCCTAAACCATTAAATATGGAACAATATCCATGTAGCAAAGAATATCTGCAATATATATAAAATGCAACTTCTCTCTGTCTGTCTGTCCGTTAGCGCGCTTACCTCTCGAGAACCACTTATCCGATTTACGTGTTTTTTTCAAATTCATACATTTGTTCTCTGGCCAGGTTTATCTATAATATATATAAAATGCAACGTCTCTCTGTCTGTCTGTCCGTTAGTGCGTTTATCACTCGAGAACCACTTATCCGATTTACGTGTTTTTTTTTTCAATTCTTAATTTAATATATATCAAAAAAAAATCTATAGAATGTATAAAACGTAACGTCTCTCTGTCTGTCTCTCTAGCCATTACTGCGCCTAGCACTCAAGAACCACTTATCTGATTTACGTGTTTTTTTTTTTTATAAAATACAAAGGGAATAAATAGAGACAAAATGCTAATATGTAGGAAAAAAGATGGAAGTTTAGCAATAAGCTTCGCAGAAAGCCTGAATAAATGGGGGGAATACTTTAAAGAAGCATTAAATGGAGATGAAAATGAGGAGTTGAATGAGAAATAGGAAGCAAAATTAACTGAAGGGCAGGAGGGGACAAACAAACTCTGCAAAGAAGAAATAACAGAAATACTCAGAACCCAAAAAAAAAATAGGGCCTGGGTGGAAATTGTATATCAGCAGAAATGATAAAAGCTGGAGGAGTAGATCTGGAAAAGGAAATATGCCGGTTGGTGCAAGAAATATGGGAAACAGAAAAGATGCCAGTGAGCTGGAGGGAGTCGCTCATTTGTCCAATATACAAAAAAGGAGAAAAAACTAATGTGCTAATTATAGACCAATAGCCTTACTGGATGTCGTGTACAAGATAGTAGTGGTGCCTATCAAAAACAGACTATATTGTTTCTGTGGGTAATGAAGTTTGTGATTATAGACTGAAGACTTGATGGGAGGTTGTGGAAATCACGAAGTTGTTGGTGGCAGTAAATAGAGAAGGATTCTACAAGATAATGGAAGAACTAAAAATTCCAAGTAAATTGATTCACATGATGAGAATGACCCTGAATGATACAGAAAATAGAGTGTTGGTTGAGGGCAAACTATAACAAGTTTAAGGTGAAGAGAGGATTAAGACAGTGTCAACACGTCTATTTAATTTTGTACTAGAGAAGATAATCCGAGAGTCAGAAATAAAAACAAATGGAACGATATACCAACAAACCTGCCAATGCTTCGCCTATGCGGATGATGTAGCAGTGATTGCAAGAGCAAAAGAGAACCTCAAAAAAGCCATAAGTAAGATAGAAGAAAGGTGAGGGATGAGAGGACTGAAGATAAATGAGGAAAAAACAAAAAATATAGAAATTTCATAGAAGAAGGATAATAAAAACAACAAAAGTTTAGATATAATAAATAACTTACGGAAAAGATATATTTTTGAAAAAGTAGACAAATTTAATTATCTGGGAGTAATAATAACAGAGTGTGGGAATAGCGAAAGGACAGAGAGGTTTGGGAGCAATGAATCCAATATTGAAGTCAAAAAATGTATCAAGAAAAGCAAAAGAAAGAATATATACGACAGTTTTCAGACCCACGGTGACATATGGATGCGAAACGTGGAAACTGAATGCAAGAGAAAAGGAGACGTTAGAGGGGTGGGAAAGGAAAGCCTTGAGAAGAATCTACGAAGGGGCTGTGGAGAAGAAGGACAAACTATGAATTAAAATGCCTATATACGAAACCACTTATAAGCCAAATCATAAGAAACCAGCGATTAAGATGGTTCGGATACGTGGCAAGGATGAAGGAAGAAAGACAGGCAAAGCAAGCTCTAATAAGAGGAGTGGTTGGAAGAAGAGGCAAGGGTAGACCTCGATCTATTTGGATTCAGGCAGTAAAGCAAGATCTGGAGTTGATGGGAAACCCGCACTGGGAAAATCTAATAGGAGACAAGTATACAACCAAGCCATGGGCCTCTAAGGCCCCTCGAGCTATATAATAATAAAAACATAACGAATAACCAGTGACGATAAAGGTGAATCAAGTCCACGCGAGCGGAGCCGCGGGTACGGCTAGTATACATATACATATATATATATATATATATATATATATATATATATATATATATATATATATATATATATATATATATATATATATATATATATATATAATCCAAGAAGTCTCCATACACCACCTGCTTTCTATACTATTTTTCTGTTATGTTTAACTAATTGGAACTATGAGAAAACATGTTTAAATTAATATTTAAAACTTAACTTACGAGTAAGTTGGGAATGTGGAATCTTTGGCACAATGATACTACTCAGTATATATCACCACTACACCAAACACTTTATTTTTGCACTCGACGCGCGTTTCGCTAACCATGTTAGCTTCATCAGGAGCGATGATTGACTAAAGGTAAACTACATATCTACCCTATTTATACTTAGCCTAACCCTAGAATTACTCAAGCGGAACTAATGACATAGGCAAGGCCATCAGTTCCGGTCTAGTAACCAGTAGAGGGGACTATAAGGAATAGGCCCTCTGTCTTTATTTAAACTACTTTTACATTTTATGATTTCCATACTTTCGTATGCGTTCAACAATCTCCTATCAGATACATTTTTTATTAATCTTAGATTATCTAATGTTACAGTATGATCAGCTTCAAGGGCATGTTCGGCAATGCTAGACTTTTCTGTTCTATTGTATCTTAAGTGTGCTAAATGTTCTTTAAATCGTGTTTTAATTGACCTTTTAGTTTGCCCAACATACTTTTTGTCACAATCATTACAACTAATTTCATAAATTCCACTTTTCTCACAATTGGGAATCTTATCTTTGGGATTTCCTAAGATATTCCTCAGATTGTCTGATGACTTATAGACTAAGGTGAGGCCTACCTTATTAAATACCTTATTGAGTCCCCTGCTATATTTCGGATTATATGGTATGGAGACATACTTGGTGTTATTTTCTTCGCATGTAAAAAAGGTGGAATTCTGAATATTAGACCTAAATTTATGTCTATTTATTAGCTTATTTACTAAGTCAACGTCATAACCATTAACTCTAGTTATATTTCTAATACGATTCCTTTCTTTATTAAAGTTTACTCTATTCAGAGGGAAAGTGACCAAACGATGAACTAAAAAATGTATTGAGGCTAATTTATGTTGTTTGCAATGAAATGAATCATTAGGAATATATCTATCTGTTACTGTGTCCTTCCTATAGATATCAAATTCTAATCTATTATTATTTTTAATAATTAAAATATCTAGAAAAGGCAATTGTCCTTTGTTCTCAATTTCGTACGTGAATTTAATTGAATCATACCGGCTATTTAATTTAGAAACAAAATCATCAATATTTGCTTTCTTTGTATCAAAAATCGCGAAAATATCATCCACATACCTATACCATACCCTTGGGAAATATTCGAATTCTTGACTGGCTTCGATTTCAAACTTACTCATGAATAAATTGGCTATGAAAGGTGACAAGCAATTACCCATAGCTGTTCCTTCTTTCTGAACATAAAATTGATTGTTATATTGGAAATAATTTTGTTCCATGCAAAGTTTAGATAATGTTAAGTATTCACGAATAATTTTGTCTTCAAAGTCATTCATTCTAAGTAATTCTTCGAGATATTGTTATTAAGGTTAATTTACCAAAATCAAACATTTCAGAAAAAGTTTCATTTTTTGCAAAACAAAAATGGCTTGACTTAGAAATCAAGAATTTGTACACAAAACGTAGTATGTTAGAAGTAGAATCATACAGCATATTCAAAAAACTTACTTCAGGATTAAACAATATTGAATATGAAGTATGGAGCGAGTTCCAGAGGAAAATGTTTTTAGTTATTGATATTCAATATAAAAAGAAATTCTCTATTCTAAGTAAAAAATTAAAAAAGCTCTTACCGAAGAAGAATAGTCCTCAGGAACTCGTAAATATTGTAGAGAATCATTCGTCTCAATCCTTTACACGAAATGAAATTCGCATCTTAAACAAAGGTCTTAACTTTGCAGTACCCCCTCCTAGAGATAATTTATCTGAAATAGTTGCTCACATTGAAAGTTCCATTAGCACACTTCCAGAAAATAGTAAAACCTTTGTTAGGGAAGCATGTCGCAATCAAATTTCGAAAAACATAGTTAACAACACAAATTCTAATTCACGAAAAAATATAAAAGTAGTTAAAGGATTGAAAAAGAAAGATGTCTTCTACTTAAAAGCGGATAAAGGAAATAAGGTTGTTATATTGGATAAGAAAGATTATTTTGAACGCGTAGATAATCTTATCGAATCTGGCCCTTATGAAAAGGTAATAAGAAATCCATTACCGAAAATGATATCAGAGGTTAAAAATTCTTAGAATGAATGACTTTGAAGACAAAATTATTCGTGAATACTTAACATTATCTAAACTTTGCATGGAACAAAATTATTTCCAATATAACAATCAATTTTATGTTCAGAAAGAAGGAACAGCTATGGGTAATTGCTTGTCACCTTTCATAGCCAATTTATTCATGAGTAAGTTTGAAATCGAAGCCAGTCAAGAATTCGAATATTTCCCAAGGGTATGGTATAGGTATGTGGATGATATTTTCGCGATTTTTGATACAAAGAAAGCAAATATTGATGATTTTGTTTCTAAATTAAATAGCCGGTATGATTCAATTAAATTCACGTACGAAATTGAGAACAAAGGACAATTGCCTTTTCTAGATATTTTAATTATTAAAAATAATAATAGATTAGAATTTGATATCTATAGGAAGGACACAGTAACAGATAGATATATTCCTAATGATTCATTTCATTGCAAACAACATAAATTAGCCTCAATACATTTTTTAGTTCATCGTTTGGTCACTTTCCCTCTGAATAGAGTAAACTTTAATAAAGAAAGGAATCGTATTAGAAATATAACTAGAGTTAATGGTTATGACGTTGACTTAGTAAATAAGCTAATAAATAGACATAAATTTAGGTCTAATATTCAGAATTCCACCTTTTTTACACGCGAAGAAAATAACACCAAGTATGTCTCCATACCATATAATCCGAAATATAGCAGGGGACTCAATAAGGTATTTAATAAGGTAGGCCTCACCTTAGTCTATAAGTCATCAGACAATCTGAGGAATATCTTAGGAAATCCCAAAGATAAGATTCCCAATTGTGAGAAAAGTGGAATTTATGAAATTAGTTGTAATGATTGTGACAAAAAGTATGTTGGGCAAACTAAAAGGTCAATTAAAACACGATTTAAAGAACATTTAGCACACTTAAGATACAATAGAACAGAAAAGTCTAGCATTGCCGAACATGCCCTTGAAGCTGATCATACTGTAACATTAGATAATCTAAGATTAATAAAAAATGTATCTGATAGGAGATTGTTGAACGCATACGAAAGTATGGAAATCATAAAATGTAAAAGTAGTTTAAATAAAGACAGAGGGCCTATTCCTTATAGTCCCATCTACTGGTTACTAGACCGGAACTGATGGCCTTGCCTATGTCATTAGTTCCGCTTGAGTAATTCTAGGGTTAGGCTAAGTATAAATAGGGTAGATATGTAGTTTACCTTTAGTCAATCATCGCTCCTGATGAAGCTAACATGGTTAGCGAAACGCGCGTCGAGTGCAAAAATAAAGTGTTTGGTGTAGTGGTGATATATACTGAGTAGTTAACTTACGAGGATTAGTATTAAAAACAACTACGAAACATTTTATTTAGAAGTTACATCATTGTTATAAAAATGTAAACAAAATTAATGTCAAAAAAGTCTCCATACACTTAACAATTGCCAATAATAGTTTGACGGAGTTTAACGGAAAATAACAACTTCGTTTAAACTAATATTTAGGGGATTGCCGTTGGCCTTGATAATCTCCTGTAACATTTTTGTCATGCTTGCAGCCAGCTTTCTAGTAACTTCTGCTGGCATGTTCTCCTATTCGTTCAATATTCTGTTTTTTAATTCTTCTCTCTTTGAAACATTATGTTTGCGAAGAATGTACCGTTTAAGTTCCAAATGCTCGATGGAGTTAACATCGGGTGATTGTGGAGGTATTTGAAGCTGTTGTCGCACATTATGAATCATCCATTCTCGCACCAAGTTATGTTTCGGATCATTGTCCTGTTGGAAAATGTATCTTTTTCGATTGCAAATTTTTGGATACATTCTCTTAAATTGTCTCTCAAAATGTTCAGATAAACATGCTGATCCATGGTACCATTAATAAAATGTAAATTTCCAACCCCTCTAGCAGACATGCATCCCCAAAGCAGAACACTGCCACCTTCTTGTCTCACCGTGTAATAAATGTTTTTAATATCGAATGCGGTATTCTTCCTTGTCCAAACTTTAGTTCTGCCATCAGACCCAGAAGGTTAATTTTAGTTTCATTACTAAAGATTACGGATTCTCAACATTCAGGAGGTTTAGTAACGTATTCCCTAGCAAAAGCTAACCGCTTTTTGCGATTAGCTTCCGAAATTAATAGTTTCTTCCTGGCTGTACACCCCCTTATAGCCTGCCCTGTGTAAACAATTTCTCACTGTTTTGGAATAAACATTTTTCGAAAATAGTTCCGGTACTTCTTCTTTTAATTTTGGTGCACTTTTCTTGGGATCTATAATTATTTGTGTAACAATACTATCCTCTTCACCGGAGCGTGGTCGAATTTTATAGGAACCCATTGATTTATACTGGTTTACAATGTACTGAACAGTAGCATGCGGCTTTTTAACAATTTTTCCTATATTTCTGTATGATTTTCCATCTTTCCACAAATCAATTATGATCTTTCGAACTTGAAATAGAATTTCACAATTTCTCTAGTCATTTTTAATTCTATTTTGAAAACCCACTGCAAAATTACTAGCAACAAGTGACAGATTATAAAGTATGGCCGAAAATTATTCATTTCCTTTCAGTTTAGCGAGCAATAGATAGTTTGATAAAATGCGGCAGATTATAACGTGTTTTTGTCAATGCAGTTCTTGGATGTATGAAGACTTTTTAGACGCTAATTTTGTTTACATTTTTATAACAATGATGTAACTTCTAAATAAAATGTTCCGTAGTTGTTTTTAATACTAATCCTCGTTGGTTGTTTCAAATATTAATTTAAACATGTCTTCTCATGGTTCCAATTAATTAGTTCAACATAACAGAAAAAATAGTATAGAAAGCAGGTGGTGTATGGAGACTTTCTGGATTGACTGTGTATATATATATATATATATATATATATATATATATATATATATATATATATATATATATATACATATATATGTATGTATATATTTATATATTCATTTTATTTCTGCATATGGAATCAAGATGACAATGATACTCCATTGACAACTAACTAAAAGTGTAATCCTGTGTAGTTGCCATGGCATTTTAAAAATCTAGCTGTTAAGTCGAAACTTGTATTTGACAATTTAATATTTTATAACATCAAATAAAAGCTTTTATCGATATGTATATATATATATATATATATATATATATATATATATATATATATATATATATATATATATATATATATATACATATATATATATATATATATATATATATATATATATATATATATATATATATATATGTATATATATATATATATATATATATATATATATATATATATATATATATATATTTATATATATATATATATATAAAGTAAGGCTATAACGTCTATCGAATAATACCAAGTAGGGAATGGAAACAACAAAATGTATAATTTGGGCACATAGAAATTATGGATCTAATCAATGACAAATTCTCGAATAGGCGATCTGATTATATCATATGTAAACGAACTACTGTGGGTTTCAGCTCATTTGGGGATAAAAAATAATTAAAAAGCGGACGAATTAGCAGGATTCGGAGCTACAAAATTATGCAGGGATCCAGAATATCTGATCAAAGACATTCGACGGACTTAATTGGCGGTTTCTAGAAGACACTAACAATTGGCGTCGTTTGTTTAATAAGGGCCTAGACCAAATTAGTGGTGGGACTGATCACCGGCCACTGTCACACGAGAAAATATTTACAGAAAATGGGTATCCACAATAGTTCCACGACATGCAGAGTATTTTTTTTTAAATATTCATGAACACTTCTAGTTTACTCTCCAACTGCAGAATTTTAAATCAATTGACTTATTATGCTTATATCTGATCATATATCGGTTATATGTAGAATACATATTTACCCTATATTAAGAATAGTACAAAATTCGACTAAATTTGGCATTTTAACCTTCTCAATTCGAAGATAATTTAAAAAAAACCGGTCAAGTGCAAGTTGAACTTGCCCAATTAGTGTTCCGTACGTTTTTAAAATAAAAATTTTTGTTAGGGTGGTATAAAATGATCAGTGACTTCACAAAACACACCCCAAATGAGTTTTCATCAAAGTTTGTTTCCAATCTTTACTGAAAACTGGTGACTTTGAATTTTTATTTTTTTTTATATACCAAATAAATTATTAAAGGTAATGCACTCGTGATAATTTTCGTTCAATCTATACCCCGTGGAGAATATTCTAGAATTTTTTCAAAATTTTTTGATCAGTACTTTTCGAGATAAGGTAGGGGACAGCGATTTTTTAAAAGTAATACGAAGAAAAGTGTGCGCAAGTATTACATTATATATATATTTTTTACTCGTCTTTTCACAAGCTTTCATTTGACACCACACTCGATGACCTAGTAAAAAAAATTTTTTTTCACTTCCGATTTCACCTCTCAAAACGAACCCCAAGTCAAAATTTATGTTACGGTGGTATAAAATGATCAGTGACTTCACAAAACACACCCCAAATGAGTTTTCAATAAAGTTTGTTTCCAATCTTTACTGAAATCTGATGACCTTGAAATTTTTGTTTTTTTTATATACCATATAAATTATTAAAGGTAATGCACTCGTGATACTTTTCGTTCAAACTACACCCCGTGCAGAATATTCCAGAATTTTTTCGAAATTTTTTGATAAGTACTTTTCGAGATAAGGCCCGGGACAGCAATTTTTAAAAATAATACAAAGAAAAGTGCGTACAAGTATAATATTATATATATATATATTTTTTACTCATGTTTTCACAAGCTTTCATTTGACACCACACTCGATGACCTAGTAAAAAATTTTTTTTTTTCACTTCCGACTTCACCCCCCAAAACTAACCCCTTAAGTCAAAATTTAATTCTCAAAACTACCTGGCTCTGATGAGGCCATCAATTCCTATATTATTACCAAATTTCACCTTTCTATGTCAAATAGTTTCGGAGAAAATCGAGTGTGACAGACAGACAGACAGACACCTAAGTGATCTTATAAGTGTTCCGTACGAAACACTAAAAATATGATATCTAACCTTAAAAAATAGTTTCCAGTTGCAAACATTCTTAATCGTAAGAATGGAATAGTTCTTTACTACACAAATCTATCATAATATGATAACTTTGTGTATTTTGATTTAGCTAAGGACTGACATTAAAATTCTCCCTCTAAATAATTTTCTAACCTCAAAAAAGCTTAAAAATATCAATATTCTTGGTTATAAGTAGGGCATTTCTTTTATATAGTTCATAAAAGTATCTAAAATACAATAGCTTTTTATATGTAGATTGACTGATAGGTGAAAAAAGCTACGTGTGGTAAGTTTAAACATAACATAACCTAAAAGGTCGAGTCATGAACAAGCAGAAAGGCATATACTGCAAGCTTTAAACCTAACATAACCTAATGCACCAAGTCATAAGTGAGCTGAGAGGCATATACTACAAGCCTTGAACCTAACATAACCTAATGCATTGATTTTGGTTTAAAAAATGCCTTATTTTTCCCAATGTGCGACGCTCATGTAGCCAAGAAAGAGTAGCAGACAAGAGGCTGCAATGCACAAACAAGTACAATCGCCTACTCCGCCTACAACCAACCAACGAACCAAGAGCATATTTTAGCAAGCGGCTTTTTAAAATATGGAACCAAGTAAATTTTATTGGTCTACTCGTATATCTTCTTAAAGTAAGATTTATATACTATTATATTTACTGTAAGTCTTAGAGTATAAACCAGACTAACAGCCAAACTCGCTACTATGATATTTATATTGACGTACTGCCAGAGAAATTTCATCTATTTTTTTGATTTTTATTTCAGACACAGTTGCAGAAACGTTGATAATTTTAATCAAAATATGTACCTTTTCATTCTCTTTATCTGTTGTACTCCACATTTTTTAAATAAAGAGAAATCTGTAACAAATGTTTTTATAGAAAAGGCAATACTGCGACTATTGAGAACTATCCTATGATACTTCGTATTGTCAAATACAAATGAGGTTGCTATGGATAGTAATCTAATAAATATATGCACAAAGTTTGGTAGTAATTATGTATTTAGTAAAATCGATTATCAATTGGAAATGTTCTTTAACGAAATTTATATGCTCATTGTATTAAACAAAGAATATCCTTTTTCAAAAAATCAAAAATTTAGGTGTAGATTTCAAGAGAGGAAGAACGGACATCAGTGATGAAAACGATGCAGCGTGCCGTCCGAGATAATGTTGAGGTTATGCATAAAATGCTTTTAAAGAATCGACAAATTTAGATGAAACGTATAGCAGAGACTTTGAACATTTCCTAAGAACGTGTGCTTCATCTTGTCTATTCTGATTTGGGTATGAGAAAATTATCAGCTAAATACATCCCTAAACGTCTGAAAACCGACTAGAAACGACAGTCATAACATCCAAGTTGATTTGTAGCTGTTTGGAAAAAGATTCGCCGCACTGTTTGGATCAAATGATAACTATGGATGAAATGTGGGTCCATCATTATGATCCACGGAAAAAGAAACAACCGAAGGAGTGGAAATATACTGGTTCACCTCGTCTCAAGAAGTTTTGTAGTAGTAGGAAAAGTTCCACCTTCCGATTTTTGCGACAAGGATAAGACACTTTTTACAGATTACTTGAAATACGACAAACACTAAAGAATATTATTCTTCAGTATTAAGTAAACTTTGCTAAAAAATTGTGCAAAAAACGTCAAGGAAATCTATCCAAAGGGTTGCTGTTTGTGGGAAACAATGCACGATCTCACAATTTGCTTACTTTTGCGAACTAGGCTTTGAACTGGTTGATCATCTCCCATATTCCCCTGATTTCGCCTCTTTAGACTATTCTACTTCCAAAACTAAAAAAAAAACATTTGGAAGGACACAAATTGCATTCAAATGAAAAAGTAATAAATGTTGTCGAAATATGGTTTGCAAATCAAGACAAACATTTTTTTTGAAAGGTCTAGAGCAGGGGTGCTCAAACTTGAACTGCTGGCGATCTACCTCAATATTGTTAGACTACGATCGATCGACTCTGAGAGGCTGCAAGTAAGTGTGATGCAGGATTGTCGTCTAGGTAGGGTATATCGTGGCATAGATATTAGTTTTCCGCACAATATACATTTTTTTAGTCAAGGTAAGTGTAGGTCTGCTCTAAAATGTCAATGAAAAAACTCATAATTATTCAAAATTGCGAGTTTATTGGTTCTTAAAAAACAAACGAGTTCTAGTGTCTAAACTTAACTAAAGAGTGACTTTGGATGTTGAAGCATGCCACTGCATGTCCTCAGCATACTTTTCATAAGATGGCACGTAATTACCGAGTGCTAATCGCAAGCATGATGACATATGTTCGTCAGTTAGTCGATTGCGATATTTTGACTTAATTATCTTCATTTCAGAAAATGCAGACTCGCACAAGTAAGTTGACCCAAACATTGCCGTCAGTTGAAGGGCGATTTGCCTTAGATTCGGATATTTATCTGCAGATATAAAACACAAGAATTTTGTATCAGATGCTGTGGCTTTGAGATGTATATCTGATATAATCTGCACTAACTCATTTTCAACAGAACATGAGTCCATGTTAAACTGACTTGCTATTTCAGTAGCTAATTCCTCAATTTTTTTATACGAAAAAGGATAACTCATAAATGATGCGATGTTTGCCAATTTACTGAAATCATAAAAACGTATTTCGAATTGGCCCAAAATATTTGATAATTCTGCCTCATAAATATCATAATTCAACTGAGGAATCCTTGCTTTTAAAGACGGACAATTTTTCAGATCCTTTCTTTTCAGTTGATCTATCATAAGTTGCAAATTACTTTTAAATGCGTTTATTGCGCTAATCATCTCAATAATAGTTTACCTTGAAGCTCCAAATTAATGGTGTTTAAATGCATTGTGATGTCTGTCAAAAATGCCAAATCAGTCAGCCATTTTCCGTTTTTCAGCATCTGAGTGTCATCACCTCTTTCGCCCAGAAAAGCTGTTATTTCGGGCAATAATTCTTGAACCATTTCTAGGAATTTTCCGCGACTCAACCACCTGACGTCCGTGTGAAGAACTAAATCAGTGTGTTCAGCTGACTCACTATCTTCCAACTGCAATTTAAAGAGCCGTCGTTGCAAGCTACGTCCACGGATGAAATTCACAATTTTTATTGCAATGCCCATAATCTTCTCCATGTTTAGAACTTTTGAACACAAAACTTGTTGATGTATATCATTAGCTCGACACAATGCCACAAAACCGTTTTTGTTTCCAGTCATTGCTGGTGCTCCATCGGTTGTAATGCACACTAGTTTATATATTGGTAGCTTGTAGTTTGTGTGTTATCTTCGCCATGGGTCTTTCCTTTCAGAGGAATCATTGTCAAAAACTCTTCCTTAGCCGACATGTCATTGAATACCATTCGAATAAAAATACACAGCTGGGCAGTGTCTGTCATATCGGTGGATTCGTCGAACTGTAAAGAAAAGTATCTATATTCCATGATATCATGTTTTAGTTTATCTGCCATGTCCTGACTCATGACTTCAACACGCCTTGTGACAGTCGGACGAGATAACTGAAGTTCTCTAATAGCAGACATAATCTCTGTTTTATTTTTAAAATCTCCAAATAAAGTCTCACCCGCTTCAATTAATGCTTCCTTCACAACCAATTCATCATCAAATGGTTTCTTGTGTTTCGCCAATATATGAGATATTTTAAATGACGCGATCGTTGCAGCTTTTGATTGTTTGGCTGGTCTTGTGAACATGGTTTGTTCTTTTTTTCAAACAAGTTATCAAATCACATACTTTTCGTTTTCTTAATTCACTCTGTGATGGAAAATCCTTTTCATAGTTTTTATGAACCGTTTTATGATGTCTCTCTAAGTTCCCACGCTTAGGTATTGCAACTGACGCACGGCAAATGAGACAAATGCACTTATCCTTTACCATACAAAAGAAAAATTCTTCCTCCCAATGGTTATTAAAATGATAAGTCTTACTTTTCTTCGCCGCACTCATTTTGGACTATTTATTAATAAACTTTGTATCGATGTATCGCCTTCAAGTTACAACTCAGACTGACTCCTATTCCTGCAGGCGCAACATTTATATCGGCGCGAACGAAGTCTCGAATGTTCCCGTCAAACACGCCGCCCGAAGTTTCTACAAAAATCGGCAGGAATCAAAAACGCGGCTTTTCTTTGACAAGTACCGCGCGTTCCTTTGATAAAGCCGCCTTTTGCCGCTAGCAGGGGGTTATTACGATAAAAGAAAGGGATGAGGGGGTTATTCTGGACTAATTGTGGATCCAATAAATTTTAGTAGTTTATTCATTACATTTTGTTTTAGTTACCTAAAACAAAATCTGTGAATAGTTCTATATCGGAATTTTTTTCTCGAGATCGACTCAAAAAGCACTCGCGATCGACCGTTTGAGCACCCCTGGTCTAGAGTTATTTTATAAACGTTGCACTAAGTGCATAAAGTTCAAAGGACGTTAAACGTTAAATAAACAGTCTTTGTTTTCGAGATTTGCTTGTCCTTTCTGTGCTAGGCTAGAAACGCCTTCGTATATTAACAGAGTTTTTATAATATTTAAT
Organism: Pachyrhynchus sulphureomaculatus; assembly: GCA_019049505.1. Classification (NCBI taxonomy): domain Eukaryota; kingdom Metazoa; phylum Arthropoda; class Insecta; order Coleoptera; family Curculionidae; genus Pachyrhynchus; species Pachyrhynchus sulphureomaculatus. The sequence continues at coordinate 64,688,445 of CM032452.1, read as the reverse complement.
TAATCTAATTAACCGTACCGTATCAAAATTTTAGGACTAAAATATCCCTTAATAGTCTTTGTGAATTAATTAACACTACACATGTTTAAGTTTTATAAATCGAATAATATAAATATTTATATTTAAAGAAGAAAATAGGTATTAAGGTAGAGTATTATAAAAAGGAAAAATATACTCCACATAATTTTATGTGTTTTATATATGTATTATAAAAATTGCAAAATTTATAGATAAAAGTTGATTTAATAGGTAAAATTTTCCTTCGGTCTATTATGAAATAAATGTTTACCCAACTATAGTAGATATAAAGCATTTCAAAATTGCAATTTGGATGCACGCTTTAATGTAAATTTTTATTAAAACCAGTTTAGAGTGCTTAAAAATTAGCAGCATCTAATTTTCTAGATTATTTCATGTGAACTCTACTTAATTATAAATTCTATATTAATTTTTAGTGAAGGAAAATCTATACAAAACTTATGTTTAAAAAATTTGTTCACAATAGTCATAGTTAAATAGAAAAATAAAATTCAGTTAGTTTGAATATGATTGGGAAAAAACCCATCACATATAGATTTTTAGTTACATTAGGATTAAAATTTTTACGTAAATTAAAAAAAATAATAATAAAAATACTCATGTTTATCATATTTTTACTCATTTATCTACTACTATAATGTGAACATATAATACTCAAACATCAGTAGAAAACTTCTTTTTGCAAATGGTGATTTTCTTTTGTATTCGGTATTACTTTCTCTCCTAAGGAACCAACAATAGTCTCCCATCATTGCAGGGTCCCATCGGCCTTGATATCGCTATTCCATTGACAATATGTCTTGGTGGAACCTCTCCCCTTGTTCGTTACTAACAGGACTGGGAAAAAACTCAAATGTGAGTGTAAAAAAATGAATTTTTAGCGACATTCTGCAGCCCATTGTTCGGTAGTTTTTGGGCAAATCTTTTACAAGTTTCTCATATGTATCTGACTTTCTGTTGCCTAAGAAATGAGTGACAATGCTTTTAAATGACTTCCAAGCTTTTAATTCAACATCATTCAGTTTTTTTTCAAACTGTCCATCTTTTAATATTTTTCGGATTTGGGGTCTAACAAATATTCCTTCTTTTAAGTTGACATCGCTTAGCTTCGGGAAAATTTGCTTAAGGTGTTCGAATGCATTACTATTTTCATCTAACGCCTTGACAAAATTCTTTATCATACTGAGTTTTATATGTAACGGAGGTAGCAAAACCTTTTTTGGATCAACTACAGGCACATACTTGACATTAGCTTTACCTGGTACAAATTCAGTACTTTGAGGCCATTTATCTACTTTATAATGTTTTTCTGTTGCTCTGATATCCCATAGACACAGAAAACAACAGTACTTGGTGAATCCTCTCTGAAGTCCAAGTAGCAGCCCTGTGACTTTGAGATCGCCACAAATCTGCCATTTGTAGGTGTTGTATTTTATAAAATTCAATATCAATGACATATTTTTATATGTTTCTTTGATATTAACTGCGTGAGCTGGTGGAATTGATGGTTTTGTGTTTCCATTATGTAGTAGAACGGCTTTTAAACTAATCTTAGACGTGTCTATAAATAAACGCTACTCTTTAGAAGCATGTTGAAAGCCTAACTTTTTCATAACACTTGCAGGATCCATACAAAAGCTTGGAATGTAAAGAAAGATTTCAGCTTTTCATTACATTTTCTAAACACGGTGACCTTTGTACTCTTGGCTAGCAAGTTCCATTGCTGTAATCTTGATGCCAATAGTTCAGCATGTTGTTTAGATAAGTTTAGATCACGCACTAAATCATTAAATTCAGCTTGCTCATTCAAATGTGTTTCTTTTTTAACTTTTTCGTGAATATACACAGGGAACTAAACCCACACTCCCGAGATACAGTATGCTTTTCAATAGTATCAGTATCAAAACGATTAATTCTCCCTCGAAGTCCATTGGTGGAGCTGAAAGCGGTAAACATCAGGAACAGGTCGTTTAGCTGAAAGAATGTCTGGATATTTAATTGCATGAAGTATCCCAATATCTTTGTCATACGAAAGTAGCAAACGATGATGTGGTTCGTTGGCTCATACCATATTACTGGAATAGCAGAAAGCATTGAAAATCGATGTCCATTTAGCCAGTTGCTCAAGTTCGCTGTACAAGTCTAACAACAAATATGAGGAGCCTAGTTCCGATTTTCCGACGTCTAAAATACTTAAGATAACCAAATTCAGTTGCTTTAGTTATTGTTCTGGCTTGTGATTTAGGTGTATACTGGCCACACACGTAACAAAATTAGTCCGCTGAATTATTACGTTTCCGTATTTTAGACATGTTTAACTTCAAATATCTCAAATTTTAACTTTAAATAACCACTTTCTGCAGTTGCCACAGTGAATTTACAACTACTCACTAGTTTAAAATTTCTAGAATAACAAAAAAGAATTATCGTTAAGTATAATTTGTAACAACTATCCAATACTAAGACAAAAAATTACCGATAAATCGAAGAGTTTTTACTAACAAAAGCAAAATTGCTTAAAAAGCTCAAGTTCGGAAATCTTAAAAACTTTACGTGATACGAAATTTCTGATATTATGTTCATGTTGTGTACTTATTAATTAATGGAAAAACACCATTATCAGCTCAGACGCAAAATTCCTTGGAAATTGCGTGATTTTTATGGCCTAAAAAGGTATTTTTTGAAAAAAAAGCAATATATAACGAAAATTAGTAAACATTATGGTAAATAATCAAAAATCCGCTCACGCAGATCGATAGAGAAATCAGGAACGGAAATTTAAAAAAAAAGAACCAAGTGCAAGTCGGATTTGCAGAATTAGTGTTCAGTACGGTGATTGCCTTAAAAAAAAATTTTTTTAGTATAGAGGTATAAAATGATCAATGACTTTACAAAACACACCCCAAATGAGTTTTCAACAAAGTTTTTTTCCGATTTTTTTTTTATACCAGATAAATTATTAAAGGTAATGCATTTTCGTTTAAGCTACACCCTGTGGAGAGTATTACAGAATTTTTTCAAAATTTTTTGATCAGTTCGAGATAAGAGGGGGGGGACAGCGATTTTTCGCAATAGAAAATAATACAAAGAAAAGTGTGCTCAAGTATTACATTATATATATTTTTGAACTTGTGTTTTCATTTTTCACCCCACTCGATGACCTGGTAAAAAAAACTTCTTTTCACTTCCGATTTCACCCCCCCAGTCAAAATTTAACTTTTAAAACTACATGGCTCTGATGAGGTTATCATTTTCTACATTAGTACCGAATTTCAACTTTCTATGTTAAATAGTTTCGGACAGAATCGGGTGTGCCAGACAGACAGACAAACAGACCGCCACCGAAGTGATCTTATAAGTGTTCCGTAGGGAACACTAAAAATACTAAATCTGTAGTATCTAAAATAATTACTTTTTGCACTCCTTCATTCGTGAAAGAATCACGTTCTGAGATTTTGGTATTTTTTCAAATTTTAGGGTCCCTAAACTCCAAAAAACGTAGTCTGCAAGTTCCACCTAACTCCCTGTCTATCGGTATATCTGTCGGTTTGAGTATTTGTCTCTTGGTACGATAAGGTGCGATATCACTTCGAGGGAACGCGGTACAAGGTGTAGCGATCGTTAAATATTGGATAATTTTAATAGAACTAAGGGAATTTTTTCTAGGTTATGGTTGAGATAAACAATAAATAACACAAGTATGCAAAAAAATAATTCTCTATCTTTTGAATGAGACACTGGTTTTCTTATGTATTTTTTTATGCTGAATCTAAAAAAATCGTAAAACAAGACATCCACTGTGAGATTTTTTTCAGAAAATACACTTAAAGCTGCCAGAAAACTCTTAAATTGAAAATAAAAACATTTTAATAAATAATGTAAAACGGTATAATCATTAAAATTATGGAATAAAATTATTATTTCGGACATCTACATTTGTCATAAAAATTTAAAAACATTAGGTTTTAGTGTTTATGTTTAGCAAAAAACACGCATTCACCTCTTTTAACTAAGCTACGTAGCAAAATGCTGTGTACAATAAATATGTGCAAACCCTAAATTAAAACATTGTTTTTGCTTCCTATTAATATTGAACAAAACTATTATATCATTGTATTTACTTACTTAAAAAATCATTTTATCAACTATATAGCACCCAAGTGTTAAAAGCAAGTTTTTTGTTGAAACTAAACATAAAACTTTATTTTTTGATATCAAGTCAGAATTAAGAACTTCAAAAAACACTGGAAATAATAGTTTTGTTCAATATTAATAAAAAATTAGAAACAATTTTTTAATTTAGTAGTTGCACATATTTATTTTACACAGCATTTTGCTACGTAGCTTAGTTAAAAGTGGTGTATATGTGTTTTTGGTTGAATATGAACACTAAAACCTAATATTTTTAAGTTTTTATGATAAATGTAGATTCAGAATATTTAAAGATGTCCGAAATATTATTTTTTTCCACAATTTTAATGATATTGCAGTTTTACGTTTTTTTTTTTTTTTTTTTTATGGGTCAAGCACACGTGCTACAGGGAAGTCCCTAAAGCGCTACAGGAGCGACACGTGTGCGGAGAAGGCGATTCACGTTGTTCTTGAATCGCTGTAGATTGTACTCGGTGGGAAACACAGTCCTGGGCAAATTATTCCAAAGGGATGATGTTCTCCATATAAAAGACTGCTTGAAAAGGGTTATACGGGGAGTAACAAACTGAACTTCATACGGATGTGAAGAATTAGCGCGACGTGTACTTCTAACATGCACCGCTCTGGGAGGAATTAAGCGGGCCACATTCTTCGAACACTTTCCATGAAAGTACTTGTAGAATAGGCTCAAGTCGCCAACCGTTCTTCGATGTTCCAGCGAATCAAGGCCGACGGTCAGTTCCGGGTCTCCAATCAGACGAACAGCTCTTCTCTGAATAGAATCCAACAAATGCAGTGTATGTTTGGGAGCGGAGCTCCAAACATGGGAGCAGTATTCCATAGTTGGTCGAATTTGAGCTTTGTAAAGAATTAACAGTTGTTGTGGAGTGTAAAGCTTTCTGGTTCGAAATAATCTTCCCAACTTTTGAGAAGCTCTCCTTGCTATGCCTGCAACATGTTCATGCCAGGACATATTTGCTCCCAAATTAACGCCCAACAAATTGAGTGACGATGTTAGAGGAATGGAGTGCCCCGACATAACTATGTCGGGTTCAGCAACGTTAACTTTTTTAGAAAAATCTGCCGCCTGGGTTTTTTGTAGCGTTAAATTCCGCTTGGTTACTGTCACCCCAAGATAGAATTTCTTCCAGGTCTTTGTTAAGTTGAACGACTTCCTGCTGTCTGCGGATATTCGTCTGAGTAGCCGTTGTCCGAGCGTTCAAAGTAAATGAAGAGATAAGTGTACTGTCATCTGCAAAGCTGTAGATTGGATTCTCGGTCTTTTCCAGCAGATCGTTAATGTAAATGAGAAAAAGAGTAGGAGATAGTATGGAGCCTTGAGGTACACCGGCGTTGATAGTGAAGGTGTTAGAAAGAAATCCGTCGACTTCCACTCGTAAGGAACGCTCTCTGAGGAAACATGAGAGCCACAAACAGAACTTTTCCGACATACCATAAGAACGTAGCTTAGCCAACAGCCCATCGTGTCAAACACGGTCGAATGCCTTGGATATGTCCAGAGCAACCGCTCGAGATTCTCCAAAGTGTTCAATTGCATTGTTCCAAACATGTGTTACATAAGTCAGAAGATCTCCTGTTGATCTATTTTTACGAAAGCCATATTGGTGATCGCTAATAATGTTGAATCCTTCAAGATATTTTAGAAGATGCTGATTGATAGCCTTTTCCATGACTTTCGATATTATTGAAAGCAGTGCGATTGGTCGGTAGTTATTATATACATATTTTATTAAAATTTATTTTCTTCAATTTAGTAATTTTCTGGCAACTTTAAGTGTGTTGTCTGAAAATACCTCACGGTGGATGTAATTTTTTATGATTTTTTTAGATTCAGCAGAAAAAAAGAATACTTAAGAAAACCCGTGTCTCTCTGAAAAGACAGAGAGTTATTTTTTTTTGTATACCTATTTAATTTATATTTTAAAATGTAAGAGTTAAAAGATGTAAGGGCAATGGTTGAAGGAGTTGCTTCGATTATATTGTGTTATAAGTCTTTTAAGGTTTCTTGGAGTCCATGGATCTTTGGGTGTTTATTTGAGTTATCTATTTAGTCATATAAAAAAATTGTGTGTGTCAAATTGACGATATTTTAAAAAATTTCTATGCGTTTCGCAATTCTTACGGTTTTGTTTTCTTGCAACAAATGAATGAAGATAATTAGGGCCATCGCGTATAAAGTTTCTCACTAAAAAGGAAAATTGTCAATGTTCCAGATGTGTGCCTGTCTTCTTTTCAAGTAAAACTTTCGTTTAAATAATTTTAAAAGGGCCAAGACCAAAATCAAGGTGATTCCAAATCAAGAAAAATGATTAAGGCGAGAACAGACATGGGCATACTGATAATTTGTTGCCGTTAGATTGACGAATTAAAATCCCTCGCTAAAGAAGATGGAGTATCTGATATTACAGTTCTCAAGATTGTGCACGAAATTTTAGGAACGATACAAGTTTCTGCATATAAATACCCAAACTTCTTACACCTGAGTGGAAACTGACAAAGAAACAACATTCTGAAGAAAATTTGGCCGCTTTAGAGAACGATGAGAGTTATTTTTTGCGATTGGGATCATCCCACGAAGCAGAAGTCGTTGCCATAGATTCATAAGGGTTCCTCATCTTCAGAAAAGGTGAACCGTTTATTAGGACTACGAAAGAATTTTGTTTATTGAATATCTTGACAAGGCGTCCATAATTAGCAAAGAGGGTTCCGGAAAGACGTTCCAAAATTTGAATCAGAACATTGGAGAAAAACATTCGAATTCGTAGAGAAATAAAAACTGCTGTTGTACGAAAACTGCAGGGTTTATGAGGCTTGCACAATTCGAGCCATTACCGGAAACTGTCTATTTACCGAGTTACAATACCCAATCAATAGCCCTGATTATCGCTTCGACGTATATATCTATTAAGATTGGAAGGGAGAACGAGCATGCAGAACTTAACAGGTAAATAAGGCTAGCATGGGCAGCTTATGAGAAACTAGGACATATCTTAAAAAGTACTACAATTCTAAAAACTAAAGTGCACAATAACTGTCTTCTATCTATCAGCATATATGGACTGGAAACAATGTGCCTTACTAAAGCATTTGTTCAAATATTCGGAACTTCACAAAGAGCTGTGGAGAGAAGAATTCATAAAGAGCAGAAAAGGAGATGAACCAAAGTCATTGACATAACTCTGGAGGCGGCAAGGATGAAGTGGTGATGGGCGGGTCATGTGGCTATATCATCCGAAGACAGATGGGTGTACAGAATCACGAAATGGAGACAGAAACAGGAAGAGTCTTTGGACATTGACAAAAACGATGGGTCGATGATATAGTAATAGCGGGCGAGCAGTGGTGAAAGGTGGCAAAAGACAGGGAACCCATGCAAGAAATTAGAAGAGACGTACGACCAGAGAAACTTGGGTTGGGAAGAGAAATAGAGCCCTGATTTAGCCCCTTGTGACTGTCTTTTGTTCAGACGTATGAAGAAAGACCTCCAAGATCTAAAACCGCTGCAGAAGCGACATGTGTGCGGAAAAAAAAAGCGATTCAGGTTGGTCTTAAATAGCTGTAAATTGTACTCAGTCGGAAACACAGTCCTGGGCAAATTATTCCAAAGGGATGGGGTTCTCCATATAAATGTCTGCTTGATAAGGGTTGCACGAGGAGTAAAAAGCTGAACTTCATACGGATGTGAATTATTAGCGAGATATGTATTTCTGGCATGCACCGCTTTGGGAGGAATTAAGCGAGCTACATTCATCAAACACTTTTCATAAAAATATTACTACTACATAGTAGACTCAAGTTGTCAACCGTTCTTTGATGTCCCAGAATCAAGGTTGATGGCCAGTTCCGGGTCTCCAATCAGACGAACAGCTTTCTTCTGAATAGAATCCAACAAATGCAGTATATGTTTGGGAGCAGAGCCCCAAACTTGGGAGTAGTATTCAATAGTTGGTCGAATTTGAACTTTGTACAGAATTAACAGTTGTTGTGGAGTGTAAAGCTTTCTAGTTTGAAATAATATTCCCAGCTTTTGAGAAGCTCTCTTTGCTATGCTTGCAACATGTTCATGCCAAGATATATTTGCTCCTAGATTTGCACCAAATTGAATGACGATGCTAGAGGAATGGAGTGCCCGACATAACTATGTCGGATTCAGCAACGTTAACTTTTTTAGAAAAAACTTTCGCTTGAGTTTTTGTAGCGTTAAATTCTTCTTGGTTGCTGTCACCCCATAATAGTGTTTGCTCCAAGTCTTTGTTAAGTTGAACGACCTTCTGCTGTCTGCGGATATTTGCATGAGTAACCGATGTTCGAGCATTCAAAGTGAATGAGCATACTGTCGTCTGCAAGGCTGTAGGTTACATTCCTGGTGTTTTCCAGCAGAACGTTAACGTAAATAAGAAAGATAGTAGGAGATAGTATGCAGCCCTGGGGCACACCGGCGTTGATAGTAAAGGTTTTTTGAAAGAAATCTGTCGATCGCTACTCGTAAAGAACAGTCTTTGGTAAACTTGAGAGCCATAAATTCTTTAGACATATCAGAAGAGCGTAGCATAGCCAACAATCTATCGTGCCAAACACGGTCCAATACTTTGGATATATCAAGAGCAACCGCTCGAGATTCTCCACAGTGTTGAATTGCGTTATTCCAAACATGCGTTACATAAGTTAGAAAAGCTCCTGTTGTTCTATGTTTAGGAAAGCCGTATTGGTGGTCGCTAATAATTTTTTTTTATGGGTCTAGCACACGTGCTGCAGGGAAGTCCCTAAAGCGCTACAGGAGCGACACGTGTGCGGATAATATTAAATCCTTCAAGATATTTTAGAAGATGCTGATTGATAGCCTTTTCCATCACTTTCGATATTATTGAAAGCAATGCGACTGGTCGGTAGTCGTTTGGCAAGGACTTCTTGCCTTTTTGGGTATCGACTGAACCGTGGCCCATTTCCAGCAGGAAGAAAATATTTCCTTTCTGTAGGATAGGTTTTCAAAAAAAAAGAACTTTTTTCAGTGTAATGAAAAAATGTGCCTAATGGTATTAGTATAGACGGTAGTAATGTAGTCAATTTCCTTCCAAGTTTTGCGAGTTTTCCTTTATAGCTAGGTAGATAACTTAAAAAAACACTCTCGTACATTCCGTTTGAAATTTTCCTAATGATGATAAAATGAAGAGAAATTGCGACAGAAGAGGAAATAGGAGAGAAAGTAAATTATTAAACAGACCCTAAAAAGGTGTTAGTAATATACATATTTTTTTAGTTCCGTTGTGAACCAAATTTCTTAATGACACTAAATTTTAACTTACAGAAAATGTTTAACACTAGCAATATAATACAAATTAACCTAACATATATATGTTATCAATATATGTTTATATATACGAGTATATATATATATATATATATATATATATATATATATATATATATATATATATATATATATATACTTTAAAGTTTTCTTGAACCATTAATTAATATTTATTTTTAATTCTTGGGAATTGGGTTCATTTTATGAATATTTGGTATTCAAAATTGAACTTAAACTGATGTTTCACCCTCTGGTTTTGGGCATTTTCATTTTTTTCTTTATTTCTATAAAGTATAAAAATAAATTACATTTAGTTACACTAGTACAATATAAATTATTTAACAATATACTTTTTAAATATATTCTTAGTTTTATCTTTCAAAATTGAAATCACATTAAATCTCACATATTTTATTTACTACTGACAAGTCATAGTAGCATTCTTATCGATGTAGATTTTATTTTGTATTATTGATCTGTGATTATTATTATTTTTTTTTGAATATTAAGCAGGTAGTCTTTCTGTGAATATATTAAGGACGAGCAAGTTTTAAAGTGTATACTCGTGTATATATATATATATATATATATATATATATATATATATATATATATATATATATATATATATATATATATATATATATACGAGGCTTGTTTGAAAAGTCCGTGCAAAAATAAAAACTACTTATGTGTTTGGGGTAAACCTTTTTTATTTTTCGACATAGTCTCCTTTTAGGCTTATACACTTCGTCCAACGATGTTCTAGTTTGTTGATCCCTTCCGAATAATAGGATTTGTCCAAGTCTGCAAAATATCTATTAGTGTCTGCAATCACCTCCTCGTTTGAATAAAATCTTTGTCCCGCCAGCCATTTCTTCAAATTGGGGAACAAATAATAGTCCGAGGGAGCCAAGTCTGGAGAATAGGGGGGATGTGAAACGAGTTGGAATCCTATTTCCATTAATTTTGCGACCACAACTGCTGAGGTGTGTGTGCTGGTGCGTTGTCGTGATGGAAAAGGTCTTTCTTGTGGCCAATCGCGGGCGTTTTTCTTGCAGCTCGGTTTTCAAACGGTCCAATAACGATGAATAATATTCACCTGTAATAGTTTTACCCTTTTCCAGATAGTCGATGAGGATTATCCCTTGCGAATCCCAAAAGACAGTCGCCATAACCTTTCCGGCCGAAGGAACGGTCTTCGCCTTTTTTGGTGCAGATTCCCCCTTGGTAACCCATTGTTTAGATTGTTGTTTGGTCTCAGGAGTATAGTAATGTATCCATGTTTCATCCACAGTGACGAAACGATGCTTAAAGTCCTCCGGATTCTTCTGGAACAGCTGCAAACCATCCTTGCAACACTTCACACGATTCCGTTTTTGGTCAAGCGTGAGCAATCGCGGCACCCATCTTGCGGATAGCTTTCTCATGTCCAAATGTTTATGCAAAATATTATGTACCCATTCAGTCGAGATGCCCACAGCACTAGCAATCTCACGCACCTTAACTCTTCTGTCATCCATCACCATATCATGGATTTGATCAATGATTTTTGGAGTCGTAACCTCCACAGGCCGTCATGAGCATTCAGCGTCACTTGTGCCCATATGGCAAGTCCGAAAATTTTGAAACCACTTATAAACTGTTCGAATCGAAGGTGCAGAGTCACCGTAATATTTATCAAGCTTCTCTTTAGTTTCCTGAGGCGTTTTGCATTTCATAAAGTAATGTTTAATCACCGCACGAAATTCTTTTTCGTCCATTTCTTGAAAATCACTCGTCTTCCTTGATTCACACGAATGCCAAACAAAGAAATAGACCAATATGGCTGAAACTTGGTGTGCGTTCATTCAAGAGATGCTACTAACTAAACATGACCTCGATACGCGCCGGTGGTGCCATCTCTCGGACTTTGCACGGACTTTTCAAACCAGCCTCGTATATATATATATATATATATATATATACATATATATATATATATATATATATATATATATATATATATATATATATATATATATATATATATTGCAACGAAATATGTAAGATAATCCATTTATTTCCCTTGCTAAGGAAAAAAAAATCACCCTCTGAGATTTTTGCATTTCTTTAACGATTTGTCTATCTATTGAAGCAAAGAAGAAATCTATATTTTCTGAGGGAAATCGCTTCAATGAAAGTGGGTGAATGCGGCGTGGTCGACACCTTTTATATGGTGTTAACTGTATCAAGAGAATTCCTTATAATTTGTGGTTGAGGTTATGAACAAATTTTAGGCATAATTATGTGTAGCCAAACATACAAGCGATTAAAGGGGTGGTGAAGGTGGTTAGAAAGGTTGCTTAGTATTTATTATATTACATGCCCTTCTTATAGTTTTTGGTGGAGAGAAATCTGAAAATTAAGTTCTTTTTTAATTATGTTTAATTTTAAAAAACAGTCTGTAGATGGAAATATCATATTTCAGTTGTAAATACATTTGAAGTGCTTCCTCCGCTCAAGTTCATCGAGCTACTTATTATTTAAAATATCGAGAAGTTGGCTTAAATATATTGTGTTACACGCTCTTTTCAGAATTCTTTAAGTAAAAAACTCCTAAAAGTTTTTTTCGTTATTTACAATTACATTATTATAATTAAACATATAAGGGGTTAATGAGGTGAGGGAGAGGGTTAGAGGGGTCGCTTCGTATATAATATATGATTCATGGAGATATGAATATTTTTGTTTGTGCCTTCCTTTTATTACTTATGATTATATATATATATATATATATATATATATATATATATATATAAATATTTATATATATACATATATATATATATATATATATATATATATATATATATATATATATATATATATATATATATAGTTTTTGTACAATTTTACTTGTAAAAGAAATGGTGTTTATATAATTGTCAAGGTCACAAAAACTACTCCATATATGTACAGGAAATTCACGAGATTCCAAAAAATTGCGAGTTTCGGTCATTTTCTTAGTCATGTCTGAAATGGATGAAACATTATATTATCTCCTTCTCCAAGCTTCTCTTCGTTGTCATTATTGCTTAAAATCTTTCCAGAAGTCACTGATGTCACAATTTCATCATCAGTTAATATATCTCTCGTCATTAATTGATTACACAGCCCCACAAAAAAAAAAGTGGGGTATACTTTTGATGCGATATATCAGATCCGTAGTATTTTTGCCCGCTGATCACGAATCTGACGTCAGAATATCGCCATCACATCTCAATTTTTTTCTAACCTCAAAAAAATAGGTAAAAATTAGTAAAAATTAAGAAAACATATACTCCTAAAAATTTATTAAAGCTTTTTCATGAATCCAAAGATGTATTAATATGTATTCGGACACGTTAAGCTAATATTCATCGGTTGGATTAAGCCATACAGTTCTGTTTTCTTTCTAACCTCAATAAATCAGACAGATATAGTACTTCTCGAATGCAAAAACGAATTCAAATTAAAATTCAACCGATTCTTACCAAATTTGGTACACGGGGGTTTTTTGGCTTGCTGATCATGAATCTGAGGTCGGATTTGCAAAATTCAAAATGGCGGATACAAGATGGCGGACAAAATTTTTGAAAACCAACCGATTCCTACCAAATTTGGTATACAGTTGGGGAATCCTCAAACCTGATACTCTTAAACCCTAAACTCTGAAACCTTAGACTCCCACACCCTGTAACCTCAAAAAATAGACCTCAATAATCTTGTAACTTTAAAAATGAGACCCAATAAACTCAAAACCAGGACTTTTAAACCATATACTCTCAAATAGTAGACCCTTAAGCCCTAGAATTGCGAAGGTTAGACCCGCGCCTAACTTTCCTTTTTTTGGCTGTATCTTGTTCTTTTTTCCGCGAATGACCTATTCAAAGGCTTTCTGCCCAAACGCTTTTGAGGACTTGTTTCTCTTTTTAGCGACCAGCAATAGTCCGCTAGCATATGGTCATCCCATCCCATCGTCCTTGATACCGATTTTCTATGATTTTCAGATCTTGGTGAAAACGTTCCCCTTGCTCCTTACTGTAGTCACCAAGATTATCTGGGAAATCATCGATGTGGGAGTCCAGGAAATGTAATTTTAGATTCATTAAGCAACCTAATGTTTGAAAATTTTTTACCATTTTCTCGACTATTTCTTTGTACTTAGGACTTTTATTATTTCCCAAAAAGTTTGTTGCGACTTCTTTAAAACTAAGCCAAGCAGCTTTTTCAACTTTATTCATTTTAGTAACAAATAATGAATCTTGAAACAATTTTCTTATTTGTGGTCCGTCAAATACGCCTGCCTTAATTTTAGCTTCAGAAAATTTCGGAAATTTTTTATGCAAATATTTGAAACATGGGCCGTTTGTATCTAATGCTCTCGTGAATTGCTTCATAAGTCCAAGCTTAATGTGAAGCGGGGGAATAAGAACTTTTCCTGGATCTACCAATGGTGGAAACAATACATTATTTTCACCAGGAGTGAACGATTCCTTTGTTGGCCAAATTTTTTGTTCTTATAATGACGTTCCCTGTCTCTGCTATTCCACAGACATTTATAACAGGGATAAAGTGTAAACCCTGACTGTTGGCCAAGCAATATTGTTACAATTTTCAGATCTCCACAAATTTTCCAGTTATGATCAGCATATTTTATTTTTATCAAAAACTGCTTCATTTTTTCATATTGCTCTTCCATAACTGTGGAATGAGCAATCGGAATGGGAGCGTAAACGTTGGTATTATGCAGCAAAACTGCCTTAATGCTCCGTTTAGAAGAAACAATGAACAGTCTCCATTCTTCAGGATCGTATGAGTTATTTTGAAATTCATCCATTAGACCTTTTACATCGGTACAATATGAAAGTGACAATTCCTCGTCCATTGTGAAATATTTTCGAAATTCTTCATCTCTGTTTCTATAATAAGAAATCGTAGCTTCTGGCTTAAGTAAATGTATTTTCTTTAAAAAGGAAGCAAGATGCTCTGAACCATCTTTGGATAAGCCTAAATCTCTGACTATATCACTAAGTTCTGACTGTGATACGAGTATTGGTTCTGGTTTACGGTTGTATGGTAGAAATTCTTTATCTGTGTCACTTGTATATGATAGGTTGTCACTAGAACATTCATTAGTAACAGTGTTTGAATCTTTTTCGACAGTCTCAATGTTTTCGGCATGAACTGATAAGGTGAAATCATTTGTTTCCATAACATCAGCATCAAGTGGTTCAGGAGGCGGAATTAGTTTAGTTGGTCTTGTTACTGTCGAAACATCGTTATAAGTAATAGTGCTTTTATTTTTTCGGTTATGCCTAGATACAACATTCATACAAAAGTAGCAATCCTTTTCACTGTATGGTCTATTCCATATTGCTGGTTTGGAATATTTAATCGCCTTCTTATTAATGTACAACATTATTTTGCAAGAACTGCAAATAATGTGGGGAACCCAATCTGTATCCTGGTGCTGTATTTCAATGATAAAACAATCCTTATATAAGGTTTTAATCTTATCCGTTATCGGTGACCCCATTTTACTCAATACGTGTTGACAGCAAATATAACAAAATGAATCACTGTTTTTATCGCACTTATGAAAAGTCCTTGTACCGTGAGACCGTTTTCTTGTAGCATTATACTCTACATGAGCCAAGTCACCCACACATGAAGAGCTACGGTCGCTGGATGACGACGGCTGCGGGCCCGCTTTCCCACCCTGTCCAACCGCCGATACTGGGTTTCCGAGTCCCTGCATCGTAATTCTCTTTCTTCTACCTGCCATGACGGCATCTAAGCCGTTATCCAGGGACTCTGCCGGCTAGTGGAGTAACACCGTTGCCCACCGTCACCACGTGGAGGTGCCCTGGATGCAGGTAGAAGAATAAAAATCGACCGATGAATTTTCTCGGCGTTCAAAATGGCGCGAAAACATCTGCCATCTTGAATTTTGCAAATCCAACCTCAGATTCGTGATCAGCGACCCAAAAAATCCCAGTGTACCAAATTTGGTAAGGATCGGTTGAATTTTAATTTGAATTCGATTTTGCATTCGAGAAGCACTATATCTGTCTGATTTATTGAGGTTAGAAAGAAAACAGAACTGTATGGCTCAATCCAACCGATGAATATTAGCTTAGCGTGTCCGAATACATATTAATACATCTTTGGATTCATGAAAAAGCTTGAATCAATTTTTTAGGAGTATATTTTTCTTAATTTTTACTAATTTTTACCTATTTTTTGAGGTTAGAAAAAAATTGAGATGTGATGGCGATATTCTGACGTCAGATTCGTGATCAGCGGGCAAAAAATACTACGGATCTGATATATTGCATCAAAAGTATACCCTACATTTTTTTTTGTGGGGCTGTGTTATCAGCACATATATATTCTTTAAAATTGAAGTGATTAAACATCTTTTTAATCTCGATTTCCATTGTATTTTTATTCTAGATAATCAGTAGGATCTTCTCGATGTTTTTCAATCCACTGAGTCTAGGTAGCCCTCATCTGAGTCATGTCCACATTCCTTCCTTAAAAATCCACCACGCTTAAAACAGTTTGCAATGGTTTCTCTACTAACTCTTTGTAAAGTCATATGGATAAAGTTTATAGTGTCCAAGAGAGTTACAGAAAAAATGTTACTTTTATCGATCGTCACTAACATTGTTATAAGTAAAATTTTCTATAATGACATTTTTAAAGAATGTATCACACCTTGATCCATCGACTGGAGCTTTGCACTTATGTTTGGAGGCATAGAAACCAATTTTATTTGCTGTAGATCAACTTCAGGGGTGCGCTGGACAGTAGCCAATCAAAAGTAATATTTTTCTGTATGTGAATTTTAATTCTTTGCCCCATTCGATCACTTCGTTTTTAAAAATTTCTGATGTCATCCAGGCTTAACTGTTTGATTTGTACTTTAATGGTAAATGTTTATTTTTAAAACACCTCGGATTGGCGGACTTTCCTATCACCAAAAATTTTCTTTTCTCTGTTCCAGATATATTTGCAGTAACCAATACAGTAATCCTTACTTTTGATAATTTTCCACCAGCATAATTCTCTCCGACAAACTTTAATGTCTTATCAGGCGTCATCTTGTAAACCAAACCCGTTTCATCCACATTAAAAATGTCCATATTCATAACTTTCTCGAATTTCCGGCCATACATTCGCCAACCACTGATCAACGACTCCTGTAGTTTCTCTTACTATCTTACCCCCACAAATATTATGTCGCTTTTTTAAATCGTTCAGGCCAACTTCTCGAACCGTTAAACTCGGTGTTCTCTATTTTCCTTCCCAATTCACTAGCTTTCTCTTGTAAATATAGCCGGTAATAGGAACATGTTCATGCCGTTTTTGACTAAACCATTTATGGAATCCTTTATGGACTTAGTCACGTGTAGATTTTCTTACTTTTTTGCAACTAAATTTCTTTTATCATAGACTGATAAGATTTCTTGCCTCTTCTTCCATATGGTGGAAACCGTAGATTTAGTTACATTCAACTGTTTGCAAACATAACTTTGTTTAACTCCATTTTCTACTTTTCTTAAAATATCGTGTTTGTCTTTTAAAGTAAACGCTTTTACGTTTACCTTTTTGTGTATTCATTTTAAAATAAAAACTTAAACATTCACTTTGCTACTTTGATCAAATATGCATTAGAACCGTATAACACAATAATACTTCTCGAACTAGCGACTCGGCGGAAACAAGTAGAATAGGGGTTCCCAGTGAGTTTCAGTGAATTCCCTAGATCAAGTCGCGCGACATCGAGCACAGGGACTGGCATGTTCGTTATAAACGCACACAAAACATCCAAATTTGGTTTGCTTTATCCGGAAATTCGTTATAAACGGGTTCGTTATAACCGATAAAAATTTGCATTGGTCTTATGGAAGTTTTTCGTGCATTATAAAATAGTTCGTTTTAACCGGAAATTCTCACTCATGCAAGTATCCGCAGACAGCAGGAAGTCGTTCAACTTAACACAGACCTGGAAAAACTTCTATCTTGGTGTGACAGTACCAAACAGAATTTAACGCTACAAAATCCCAGGCGGTAGTTTTTCTAAAAAGTTAACGTTGCTGAATGCTACACAGTTAACTGGAAATATTATTTCGAACTTTACTTTACTTTACACTCCACAACTATTAATTCTGTATAAAGCTCCATTCATAGCATTGAAACGTGTAGGTGTTAGTTAGGGCTAAATAAAGAGTCAACAGGATTTTTTTGATTTTCCTTTTCCTCGCCACTATATTTAATCAAGCCTTTTAAAATAATTCAGGGCAAAGGAAAATCAAATTAAAACATACTTATCAATGGATAATAAAAATTTGTGTTAAAAAATATATTTAGAACTTAACTTTATTAAGCAATGGGGTTGTCTATCTTTACAATTTAACGTGTTTATGGAATCCTAATTCCAATTAAAATTTAAATGTATTTTTTTTCTGTTGTCTGGATAAATAATTTAGAAAATAACTACTAAGTGAGTTACAGCGGTCGTTTTTTATAGAATCAGTGCCAAATTACTCTAAGTCGGTAGAGCGACATTTGCATTTTTATTTTCGATTTTGGGTAAAATGTATTCATAGATTAAAAAATTGTGCGTATGTTTTTAGGTAAGCTTCGAACAAAAATGTGTTTTGATTTCGTTAGTGTTACTTTCTTCATATCTCTTAGAAAACACTGTAAATAAAAAAGTGTAGAGAAGATATTTATAGCTACTAGAATTTGGCGGAATTAATTGTTTAACACGTAGGCTGAAAAGTTTTTGGTCTGACACATAGATGTCGCGCTTATCAAACACTCCATATGATTTTGAGGGTACTAACCTTCAAACTATACGTGTCAAAATTTCATGATATTTCGACCATTAGTTTACAAGTTACAGTGGTTTAAGTGACGCTACTTTGAAATTTTCAAAACAATGGAAAAAATCGAATTTCGTTGTTGATTAAACACTCTTTTTTGATGGAAAAAAATACCGTTCAAGCAAAGCAATGGCTTGACAAGGGTTATGGGGACTCTATCCTTGGAAAATCACTCATCATTTACTGGCATGCTGAATTTAAACGCGGTCGTACGGATACAAATGATGCTGAACGCTCTGGACGCCCAAATGAGGTGATTACAACGGAAAACATAAAAAAATCCACCAAATTGTTTTAAATGACCGTAAAGTGAAATTGTATGAGATAGCTGATACTCTAAAGATATCAAAGGAACGTGTCGGTCATATTTTATAAGAACATTTGGGCATGAGAGAGCTCTGTTCGAAATGGATACCGCGATTTTTCACAGTGGACCAAAAAACAACAACATGTTGATGATTCTGAGCGCTGTTTGGACCTGTTTAAGCGCAATAAAAAAGAATTTTTTCATACAATATGTGACAATGGATGAAACATGGATCAACCACTATACACCGGAATCAAATCGGCAGTCAGCTGAGTGGACAGCAGCCGGTGAAAGCCGCCCGAAGTGATCAAAGGCATGAGAGTCGACCCGAAAGATTTTGGCCTCTGTATTATGGGATGAGCATGGAATAATTTTCATCGACTATGCTGAGCAGGCAAAGACCATCAACAGCGAATATTAAATAAAGTTATTGGTGGGTTTGAAGACAGAAATCGCAAAGAAACGGCCCCAAATGAACAAGAAAAAAGTGCTCTTTCATCAAAACAATGCACCGTGTCACGTGTCAATGGTTACGATAGCAAAATTGCATGAATCGAAGTTCCAATTGCTCCTCATCCACCGTATTCTCCAGATTTGGCCCCCAGCGCCTATTATCTATTCGCAGACCTCAAAAAAATGCTCGCGGGTTTGGCTGCAATGAAGAAGTTATCGCAGAAACTGAGGCCTATTTTGAAGGCAAAGACAAATCCTTCTACAAGAAAGGTATAGAAATGTTAGAAAAGCGTTGGACTGATTGTATCGCTCTTAAGGGAGACTATATTGATGAATAAAGTCGAATTTTACAAAAAAAAAGTGTTTTAATTAGCTAGATCAACAACTTTTCAGCCTACGTGTTATTTTGCTTGTTACTGTGATGTACGATAGTATTTTTCTTAATTACAAATACTCATACCCAGCAAAATAATTATATCTAAGGATCTAATGGTATTTATATAAATGTTATGACATTTTTTAGAATAACATAAGAGGTATTGGCAAATAAAACTCTACGCTTGCCTAGCGTATTGGCGAATGTAATCTTCAGCCACTCCTGACATAGAGAACCGTCGTTGTTGGCAGCCGCGCACTGTGGGTCAGACCCTGCACCGTTGTGGATTTTCTTTGCTTCACCTTTGTCACTTCGAGATCTTACCGGCAAAGGTGGCCCTATTAGTAGCTATACTATCGACGGCAAGGTTACTAAGCCCTCTAACCAACGACAAGGTGAAAGTACCCAAGAGGGCCGTCCACGAATACGCTTTTAAAGACTAACTACGACTTCGGGCTATTCTTCTCTAGCCGCTTCGCACTAGAGGAGATACCAAGCCGAAAAGTAACTACCTCTGTTTCAGATTTCATAGCGTTAGTTTGGGAACTGTTAAATGACACCACGTATATGTACTACGAATTTTGATAACTAGTTAGCTTATACCGCTTTGCATATCGCTAAAAAAATTTACGAGGATGTGTTTAATACATTAAAAGAATAATGTCTTTCCTACGCTACTATAAAAAATTGGGTGGTGGTGACTCCAATAGAGAAAGAACCGACATCAGTAATCAATACCGTACTGGAAGACCCGTTTCTTTGTCTACATGAGAATTGACGAATTGAACTGAAACATAAACAGAGACTCTGAATGTGTATTTCATATTGTCCATTCTGATTTGGGTATGAGAAAATTATCAGCTAAGTAGATCCTCAAACGACCAAAAACGACTAAGAGTCACAATTTCCAAGTTAATTTGTAGCCCCTTTGAAGACTTGGTTCGAATGGTAACTGTGGATGAAATGTGGGTCCATTATTATGATCCAAAGACAAAGGGACATTGGAAATATACGAGTTCACCTCATCCCAAGACGTTTTGTTTATAGAAATCAGAAGGAGAAGTTCTTTTTTTTGTTTTTTTTTTGGAACAAGTATGGTAAACTTCTTAAAGATTGCTTGGAATACGGCAAAACTGTGACTGGAGAAAAACCGAGAAAAGTGACTAAAGGGCTGCTTTTTTTGCCAGAACTTTTCCCAAAACTAAAAAAAGATTTGAGAAAACACAAGTTTCATTTAACCTATTTACTTAATCCTTATGCCTTTCTACCCCTTTTTTTAGGAGTGTAAGGCCCGTGGAGTCGAGTTATTCTATATTTGTCTTTTCCATATTTCCTTCTATATCTATCCTATTTAAATTGCCGATTGCCTCTTTTGTTTCTTCTGTATTAGTTTTTTCTGTTTGCATGAGTTCTGTATCTTGTTCCGGTATTATGTCTCTATGTTGATTCCTGTATGCTATGTCATTCCCATCTGATAGATCTTTATAGTATTCCCTCCATATTTCCATAATTTTGTCTTCTTCTTTTATTACCCTTCCTTCTATTTTTTTGCATCCATTTCCTTTCCTTTCTGTTTCTGTGATTCCTACAGAGGGTATTTGTTATTTTTCTGTCAGTTATCCTCTTTTCTGTTTATATCCCTATTATTTCGTGTTCTCAATCTAATAACTCGATAATTATTTCCCATTTCTTTCTTCCTATCTATTTCTTTGATCATCTTCTTATTTGTACTCCTTTTACTAGTCTTCTCTTCTATATCCTTTATCTTTGCCAGGGTCGTCGTCAATCTACTTATGGGTGACAGTGACAGGTTACTCAACATAATTTTCAGTAAATTTAAAATCACAAAAATAGTCGAATTTACAGAATCAGTTTTATCCAATGACTTACAAGAATGTTTTAATGATCTAAAAAGGCATTCGGTGTCTTACAAATTAGGACAAATGCATGAAAATGCTAGTGACGAAATGCAAAATCCTTTGCACAAGCAGTTAACAATTATTCTCACCAAAATTGAAGACATTCTGGCCAACCATAATAAAGACTAAAAGGAATATTTAAAAATAATATAGATGAAAGCATCGATTATATACGAGAAAGCAAAAATATTACTTGCTGAGCATTTATTATCAGAAAGTAAAGCACTACTTCAAGAAGCATTAGATTTAATAAAGGAATATTCGAATCATTCCAACGTAGCCTTTTTACATATGAGAATTCCCCTCAGGGGCTAGGGTAGTTTTACTGCTCTATTATGGGGAGCGACGACCCCGAGGTACCCAAGTTTCTTTGTGTCGTATGGTTCAATCCCCTTTGTCTGTCCTGTCGCTTAAGTTTATAGCGCA
Source organism: Pachyrhynchus sulphureomaculatus (assembly GCA_019049505.1). NCBI lineage: Eukaryota > Metazoa > Arthropoda > Insecta > Coleoptera > Curculionidae > Pachyrhynchus > Pachyrhynchus sulphureomaculatus. The sequence continues at coordinate 64,666,526 of CM032452.1, read as the reverse complement.
ATCTCAAGCTGTTAGAGACCGTGGCGAGGAGATGCATGACCCTGCGCTTAGAAGGGTCGCAAACGGTTCCCTCGGATACCGGGCAACCTCCGTTGAAATTAGCCTTACCCCAGTAACCGAGCTCTGCTGGGGCGGACCAGAATATTTCTCAGGATTCTCGTGGGAACACAATGAATTTTAACCTCAACCCAATTAATTACCCCCCAATTACCGGTCAAAAAAGACCGAGAATAGATACTAATCCAAACTTACCTCTACCCAATATCTATGACAGATTCTACAAAATTACTAGAGATAATGGCTCATTTGCAAATACATCACCCTTTTTACTACATAAAGCTCTACAGGCAACTTTTGGTACCTTGAAGGACACAAGAAAAATCGCAGATGGATCCATCTTAATCGAAGTAGAAAATGAAAAACAATCCATTATCGCCAAAAACCTAACAAAACTCCATGATTTTGACGTAATCTCTGCTGCACACAAGACACTCAACGTCATAAAGGGAGTCATCACTTGCCGTGACCTTCAACATTGCTCCGATGAGGAAATCTTGGAGAACTTGAAGGAACAGGGAGTAGCAGATATCTATCGTATCCCACAAAGAAAAGAAATCAACAAGCCATCCTACAACTTCGTCTTAACTTTCAAATTACACCAACTGCCAACCAGGATACATGCGGGTTGGTACTCCATTCGGGTCAGACCCTATTTTCCGCAGCCGATGAGATGCTTTGCCTGCCAAAGATTCGGACACACGGCAGCCAAATGCACATTTGACCCCTTATGCTCTTCTTGTGGACATAATCTACATCTTGAAGCTCAATGTTCTAAAACTCCCAAGTGTATAAACTGCGAAGAATCACATTCACCAAGATACAGGGGGATGCTCTAAATACAAAACAGAATTTGAAATCATGAAAATCAAAACTACGGAAAAGATCAACTACTTTGAAGCCAAGCGAAAGTATTTGGCCCTTCACCCCCCCTTCAGACTTCACTTTTTAGCACCATAACCAAGGGCTCTAGACCCAAAATGGCGAATGCCTCCACACAGTGTGACCTTGCCACACTACCACCTTCCCCTTCCCCTGACCATCCCAAAAAAACCTCTCCCCCATCCTATTCCTCCCTCCCCCCCCCCCCTCTCCCCCCCTCCTGAAATCAAAAAACTTCACAACTCTAAACCTCCTTCCACCACCCTTTCCCAGCCTTCTACCCATTCCCAGACATCCTCCAATCCCCCCCACTCCAAACTCTCTCACAACCGCCCCACCAACTCCTCCCTAAAACCTTACAACAAGAAAACACATCAATCTCGTTCGGCTAAACCCTCGCCGAACAGCTCCAATGAGTCCATCTTGGATATAAACCTAACAGACTGCATCATGGATTCAGATTCCTCTCAATCTTCCAAAACTAAATAAAAAAAAAAAAAAAAAAAAAAAAAAAAAAAATGAATTCTTCATCAACTACACTCTTCTCCATTTTACAATGGAATATGAATGGGTTTTCACAAAGGAAAGAGGACCTCTCAATCCTAACCAAACAATTCAAGCCATTAATAATGGCATTTCAAGAAACAAACTTTAAACCCAGTTCCCAAACAAAACTCAAACACTACAATGCTGTTCACAAATGCAGAGACGGCAACAACAAAGCATCTGGAGGGGTGGCACTATATGTCCACTCCTCTCTTGACTTCACACAGATCCCCCTGGAATCTCCTTTGGAAACGATTGCGATCAGGGTAACTCTTCCTTCCCATCTTACTATATGCAATCTTTATTTGCCCCCATCCATTCCTATAACCCTCAACACTCTCTCTGACCTAGTTCATAAGCTCCCTCCGCCGATCTTGCTGCTGGGAGACTTCAATGCACACAACCCCATATGGGGCTCCAATACGATCTCCCCCAGAGGCGGAATAGTCGAGGATCTAATCAAAACTCACAACCTCATTTTACTAAACCATGATACCCCCACCTTCATAAGTTCTTCCTCAGGCTCCTTCTCCACCTTGGATCTAGCCCTGTGTAGTCCATGTCTGTCGTCTCTCTTGGAATGGGACATAGCTTCAGACACATATGGCAGCGATCATTTCCCTGTAATAATCCGACACCCTAACCCCAACCCTCCTAAATCTCTAGAAAATAATGATAACCTCATCAAATGGAACCTGTCTAAAGCAAATTGGGACTCCTTTTCTTCCCTCGTCATTCCCCCCCCCTCTTCCCATAACAGATATCAACGATTTTTTGCGAAGTTACATCGATTCAATCCTTTCCTCTGCCCACAAATCTATCCCAAAACTAGTCCTGAATCACAACAGACCCCCTGTACCCTGGTGGTCTGAAGAATGTGCAAATGCCCTCAAAGACAGGAAAAAAGCCTTAAACGCATTCAAACATCACCCCTCTTCTGCAAATTTTGTAACCTATAAAAAAATGAGGGCCAGAGCAAGGAGAATTGTCAAATTAGCCAAAACTGAATCCTGGAACAAATTTGTCTCCAATATTAAATCCCCAATTACATCTGCCGATCTATGGACTGCGGTCAAAAGAATGAAGGGTTCTCCGTGTAATCGCATTCCCACTATTTCCATCAATAATTCTTTTACCACTGACCATTCTGAGATTTCCAATGGACTAGCCTCCTACTTCCACACCAAATCTACTCAACTTTCTCATTCTACCCCCATCAACATCAATGATTTTAACACCAACCAATCTCTTCCATACAATTCCCCTTTCTCTTTTCAAGAACTCCAGGAAGCCTTAAACAACATGAAACGTTCTGCCCCAGGACCAGACAACATTCATCCGGACATGATCAAACATCTCCCTTATGATATGCTTCTCTCTCTACTCACATTTTACAATCACATATGGTTACAGGCTGAATTCCCTTCTTCCTGGTTACTCTCAACAATAATCCCCATCCATAAACCAGGCAAACCCAGAACATCTTTGAGTAGCTACCGCCCTATATCACTAACGAACCATCTTTGTAAACTGTTCGAACGCATGGTATTAGCTCGCCTGACCTGGATAATCGAAACCAAAGAACTTTTGTCCCCACTTCAATATGGCTTTCGGAAACACCGTTCCGCAATGGACCACCTCGCATCATTAGAAACTGACATCAGACGTTCCTTTTCTAACAATAATCACACTCTTTTAATCTCCTTGGATCTCTCTTCAGCATTCGACATAACCAATAAAAACATTATCATTGCTCAGTTGTTTTCAGCGGGTCTCAGAGGGGCCCTACCTAAATTTTTAATCAACTTTCTTCAATCCAGAACATTCAGAGTCAAAGCCAACGGTATTATTTCCATTCCATTCACTACCTCTCTGGGAGTCCCACAAGGCTCTGTACTCAGCCCCACCCTTTTTAACATCGCCCTTAGTACACTCTCAGAACACATTGCCCCCAACATAAAATACAAAATATTCGCTGATGATATCCTCATGTACACCTCCTCTCCTTCCTCTTCAGATTGCACCAGATTGATGCAACGCTCCGTTAACTCACTATCCGCCTGGGCAACCAAACACGGCTATATTTTCTTCCCTCATAAATCTTCATCCGTTCATTTCTGCAAGAAGAAATGCTGTCCTAGAATGAATTCGCTAACCATTGCAAACATCTCCATCCCCTCAGCAGACCAACTAAAAATCCTAGGCCTAATATTCGATTATAGACTCACCTGGAAACCTCACATAGAATCCCTTAAAACCAAATCTTTCTCTGACATCAATCTCATTCGAATGCTCTCTGGCGCGACCTGGGGCGCAGACTTTCATTCTCTCTCTCATCTATACAAGTCTCTTATCCTTTCCAGAATCAACTACGGCAACTTCATCTATGACTCCGCAAGCCCTCATGTCAAGAAGCCTCTTGAAACTATACAAAATTGCTGTCTCCGACTGGCCACAGGCGCATTCCGAACCACCCCAATCACTAGCTTACAGTGCATCGCATCCACTCAGTCACTCCAACTATCTCGCCAACTCTCACTGTTAAAATTTTACTCAACTTCCCTACATCGACCTCATACCAGATCCTCACTCAACCTGGTCAATGTCCACAGACCAAACTTTACATTCCCCACTGATTCTATTCCCCACAGAATCAACAAATTACTCATCCAGCACAATATCTCCCCCCCTTATTACAACTACCCCCTCCAAACCACCTTTCCTCCCTGGCTCTCCCCTCTCCCCAACATTGACCTAACTTTGCATTCCTATAAAAAATCAGAACATTCAAATATATTCTTTAACAAGCTCTTTCTTGACAGACTATCCAATATCTATCCCAATCATTTACTTTTCTTCACAGATGGATCAAAGACAGAAAAGGGAGTTGGGGCTGCCTTCTTTTTTGATAATATCGTTCAAATGTTTAAATTACCTAAACATATTTCTATTTTCTCCGCAGAATTGTTGGCAATAAAGGAGGCTATCAGATATTCCCTCCAAGCAAACATCCAACATCCAACTCTCATAATTTCTGATTCCCTAAGCGCTCTCAAAGCCATCAATTCTAGAAATCTCAATTTCAACTATATCAGGCAAATTCTGGATTTGATGTACACGGCCACCTTGAAGAAACGTACCATATCCTTGCTTTGGTTGCCCAGTCACATAGGCAACCCTCATAACGACAGAGCGGATTATCTTGCTAAACTTGCCATAGAAAGGGGCAGTATGAACATGGGAGAGAATCACTACTCTGATTTTAACATCTTCATAAAACACCTACACAGCTCTCTCTTCCAACTCAAATGGGACTTGGAAGACCCCAACAACAAATTATGGTCCATCAAAACCAATGTATTTCCTCCCCTTAACTCCACAGAATTGAACCGAAGACATAATGTAATAATGAGAAGACTGGCATTGGGACACACCTACTCCACACATGTACACCTATTAAAGAGAGATCCCCCTCCACTCTGTCCTAAATGTGACTCCCCCTTATCAGTGTTACATCTAATCGAATCCATTCAACATCAAAACTTGAGAGACACCCACGGCATCCCATCCAACATCACCATCCTCATAAAATCTTTTGTCCCACTTAAAGAAAAGATAACCAATTACTTAAAAGAATTCAACTTCATAGTCTAATCTATTTATACCAAACTAACTCTAGTGGGCGCTAAATGATCTTAGTTGTCGATGCGCCCTGCCCAACAAAAACAAACAAAACAAAAACAATCTACTTATCTCTCTCCTTTTTCTCAGTTTTTTGACTTGATGGTCGTAGTATTCTTTGTTTGTTCTTTCAGTTTTTCTTCCTTAATATTCCATTTATATTCTCTTCCTTCGATTATAATTTTCTAATATCCTATTTTCACCCTTTTTCCATTCTTTCTCTCGTTCTCTGCTATATGCTTCAATTTCTTTTGCATTTCCCGTTCATCTTTTGTTAAATCGTTGTTTATGTAAACTCTCTCTCTTAGGTTTTTAAGTTTATTTTTATTGTTCATCACAGCTTCTTTACCTCCCGGCTTTCCAAGTTCTATCTTGTATATAGTTGCTTCTATGTTTATCACATCTTTAATCTGTACTTTTGTGTCCATACTCCTCTCCATAAAATGTTCTACATCCATTTTCAGATCTGGTTGGTTATTCGTTTCAAATCTCATTCTCAATTTTACAATATTATTCCTTACATTGTCTTTGTCCAGTCTACTCATTTTCAAATCCATACTTCTCATGTTTTTTCTAATTATCTTATTTTCCTCTTTCAATACTTCATTCTCCTTTCTTAGTTCCTTCAACTCTTGTTGGTATCTCGTTTGATCTTGTTTTATATCCTTTATATCTTACATTAGCTCTCTGATCATTTCTATCAAATTGTCTACCTTATCTACACTTTCGTTTTTCTCTTTCTGTGGTATTCTTATCTGCTTTTTACTCTTCTTGCATAATCCCATTTGCTCTTCTTTTCGAGTGTCCTGATGTATAATCATCGCTATCCATTATTCTTTCTGTTATAAAAACTTTACGTGTGCTCCTCGTATATTCCATTCAAACAAGAGAGAAAAAAAACTGTTGTTTATATTTCTTATCACCGTTCTACGGTAGTTTGCTCACCTTAATACGCAGTAAAACGATCAAGGTCGTCGCTTATCGTTTCGTTAGCTTCATACAATTTTACAGAATTGTTCGCATTAATCCCTATTTTTTTTTACTTATTGTCTTAATTCTAACACTACACTCTGCTTTATTTCTAGTCCCTCTCGTCGTAATAATGCTCATTGAACGAGTTGACTATTGCTGGGCGTTCATTCACATGTGCACACTACACGATCCGAAGCTCAACTCCACAAGTTTCATTTAAATGAAGAAGTAATAAATGTTGTCGAAGACTAATCTGCAAACTGAGACAAAGAATTTTTTTGAGAGGTACTTTAAACCATTGCGCGTTAAATAAATAATTTTTGTGTTTCAGATTCGCATGTCATTTTTATGCTGAGCTCAAAACTTATAAATACGACCTCGTAATTGTAATAAAACTATCAGAAGCACTGAAAACGCCTACACACTGTGGACAATGTATCTTCATGTTGATTTTTCTTTACTTATATTGAATGTAAAAACAAAAGCTTGTAAAATATAACATTCATTAATCTACATCCTGTCAATTTTCAAGTAAAATTTATGAGTTTGAAATTTTTATTTGAAAAAATCAGAAAGCTCTCGTAAATTTTTCGTGCTAGTCGCAGTGAAAGAACTGATTGATGGATAATTTACAGATTATAAGATTATGCGAACGGTATTTTCGGGATAATATATTAACTTTTACATTGTAGCTGAAATTAAATTTAATGTTATATTAATATATTTATTTTTCAGTAGTTAGAAATTAGGATAAAGTGGTATTAAAACCTATTTTCTATACTTATATCCTAATCAGAGAACAAAAAACACCATGGTTCAGTAAAAAAATCAAAGATAAATGTCGTGAAAAGAAGGGAAAGGTATCCAGAGTTTTTTTTATGGGTCTAGCACACGTGCTGCAGGGAAATCCCTAATGCGCTACAGGAGCGACACGTGTGCGGCAAAAGCGATTCACATTGTCCTTGAATCGCTGTAAATTGTACTCGGTGGGAAATACAGTCTTGGGCAAACTATTCCAAAGGGATGATGTTCTCCATATAAAAGACTGCTTGAAAAACATTGTACGGATGTGAAGTATTAGCGCGACGTGTATTTCTAACATGCACCGCTCTGGGAGGAATTAAGCGGGCTACATCCTTCGAACACTTTCTATATATACTTGTAGAATAGGCTCAAGTCGCCAACCGTTCTTCGAGGTTCCAGCGAATCAAGGCGGCCGATCAGTTCCGGGTCTCCAATCAGACCAACAGCCCTTCTCTGAACAAAATCTAACAAATGCAATGTATGTTTGGGAGCGAAGCCCCAAACATGGGATCAGTATTCCATAGTTGGTCGAATTTGAACTTTGTAAAGAATTAACAGTTGTTGTGGAGTCTACAGCTCTCTGGTTTGAAATAATATTCCCAACTTTTGAGAAGCTCTCCTTGCTATGCCTGCGACATGTTTTTGCCAGGACATATTTGCTCCCGAGCTAACGCCCAACAAATTAAGTGACGATGTTAGAGGAATGCCATAACTATGTCGAGTTCAGCAGCTTTTTTAGAAAAAGCTGCCGCCTGGGTTTTTGTAGCATTAAATTTCACTTGGTTACTGTCACCACAAGATAGAATTTCTTCCAGATCTTTGTTAAGTTGAACGACTTCCCGCTCTCTACAGATATTAGTCTGAGTAGCCGATGTCCGAGCGTTCAAAGGGAATGAAGAGATAAGCGTACCGTCATTTGCTGTAGATTGGGTTTCCGATCTTTTCCAGCAGATCGTTAACGTAAATGAGAAAGAGAGTAGGAGATGGTATGGAGCCTTGGGGCACACCGGCGTTGATAGTGAAGGTGTTAGAAAGGCTCGTCGACTGCCATTCGTAAAGAACGCTCTCTGAGGAAACAGAAAGCCACAAACAGAACTTTTCAGACATACCATAAGAGCGTAGCTAAGCCAACACTCCATCGTACCAAACACGGTCGAATGCCTTGGATATGTCACGAGCAACCGCTCGAGATTCTCCAAAGTGTTCAATTGCGTTGTTCCAAACATGTGTTACATAAGTCAGAAGATCTCCTGTTGACCTATGTTTACGAAAGCCATATTGGTGATCGCTAATAATGTTGAATCCTTTAAGATATTTTAGAAGCTTTTTGGTGTCTAGCTTCATTAAAATACGTTTGATGATACGCTGTCTAAAGATAATATCGGGCATCCTTTGACTGCACTATGGGAATAGTAGGTGGTGTTTTTCCTTGGAAATCGACAGTAGAATGTGAAGCAAAGAGTTCAGCCAGAAAGTTCGCTTTCTCAACAGGTGTCGTTGCAATAGAATTATCTAGCCGTGTAAGTGGTGGTATGATGGATTTGGTGAAATTTTGACAAACTGCCTTAGCGACTGATCACAAGGACCTGGAATTGTTGGGACAAACGAGAAGTTTGTTTCTAATTCGTTAATTGTGTGCCTCCTTGGTTTGGTCGATAATTTCTTTGCATCTGTTCCGAGCACGAACAAAGGTATTACGATTTATGGTGTTAGGATTTACACGCCATTGCAGGTAGGCAAGATATTTAGAAGCAACAGCTTCTTTGCATTTTCGGTCAAACCAAGGTTTGCCGTTTGAAGTGCATTTTTTCGAAAAAGGAATATAAGCTTCCATACCAGCCAAAATAACATCGGAAACCTCCCTGGTCCAGTCAGATGGGTCGTCAGATCGAAAAGAAACGTATAACCAAGGGGAAGTTCGAAAATATTCTATGAGATATTCCCATTTCCCAGAGTACAGGTCAATCAGGACAGATGAAACGTACCAAGAATATAAAAGCGTACGAAGAGAAACCCACGAATTAGTAAGAAGAACAACAACGGAATACTAGGAGAGATTCACAAAAAAATTAGAATCAGACTTCTATGGTCAACAAAACCATATGTGGAGTAAGACGGCAGAGAATTGAGATGAAAGAACTAATAGAGTATACACACGTGAAGAAAGGAACATGAGTACCATATCTCACACAATTATATAAAAGGGACCATTATCACACTGCCACAAACATGAAATATAACGATAAACGAAGAAACATATATAATGGAAGAAGACGTAACAGAAGCACTGGAAAAATTTAAAAACCGTAAATCTCCCGGCCAAGACCAAGTAGCAAATAAACTACTAAAATATGGGGGATATTCTCTAGTTAAGCAACTCCAAACACTTACACAGAAGATTATACGATCGAATAGAATCCCAGACGTATGGAGAGTAGTATGCACAAGAAGGGAGAAAAAGAAGAACCAACCAACCAAAAAAGAGGTATAAATCTATTAAACTGTATACTGAAATTGTGTTTTCATTGTGAGGCAGGTAAAAGCCAATATTCCAGCGTACTTGTGCCTGATAGACTTAAAAAAAGCTTTCGACACTGTACAAATAGAAGACGTTATTCATCTATTATATAACAGGAACATTTCATTAGACCTAGTCAAAACTATTGAAAATATATACAAACACAATACAGTAGTCTCGAGATTAGCAGAAGGAATGACAGAACCAATCAACTATGAATCTGAAATCAGTAAGGGGTACTCTTTAAGCCCTCTTCTATTTAATATTATCATGGATGAAATCATAATTAATGTCAAAAGAAAGGAGAGATATAGAATGTGAAACAAAGAACTTAAAATTATGCGTTATGCAGATGACGTGATAACAATAACTGAGTGCAGCGATGTTAATGAATTTTTAAAGATAGAATAGTTGGACTATTCTTTTTTCGAAATAATAACAATGCTGAACGTTACCTAGAATTTTTAAATAATGAGTTCCCTGCGTGTCTTAATCGCCTACCAATAATTGAAAGACAACGTACATGGTACCAACATGATTGTGCATCAAGTCACAGTACGAAAAATGTTCTAGATTATCTCTTTCACATTTTTAACTGTAGAGTAATAGGGACGCATGTGCAGTTTATTTGGCCCCCAAGGTCTTCGGACGTCACCCCTATAGATTTTTTTATGGAGCTACTTACAAGAAAAGGGCTATCTTAAAAGGCCTTTTCAAGATGTTGATCATCTTGAGAAAGTCATTAGCATGTGAAGCTATAACTCCTAACGTAATTAGAGATGTAATAAAAGATTTTTCCCGAAGAATAATCACCTGTTTAAAAAGGGACGGTGGATACATTGAAGCACATCTGCAATAATGTTAGAATTAATCCGTATGTTTAGTTGTTATGTTATGTACGTAGTAATTAGGTAATGTTGCAATTTCAAAATAAAATGATGCAGCAAAGCAGGTAAAAATGTTATCAAATTTTCAACAAAAATATGATACAATTAAAATCAGTGCACTATTTTTTAATTAATTTCGTTTTCCTTTATTCAATAAATAATCCGACAATTACTAACGCGTTTACTGGATTTTTTTTTAAAATTTTTAATTAGAAAGGCCACAAATCTAAACGTGAGCATAATTTTTTAGTTCTTATATAATATTTTGCTCTGTATTTAAATTTAAACACACTGTACTCTTCATTATAAATCATGTTTGATTATGGATTTCCATGTGATGCAGGACTTTTTATCAAAATATTTTTTTTTTGTAATATGTAAGATAAAATTTTTCTCCAATTTTATAAAACTTTTGGGGACACAATGTATTTCATGTATATTATATATATATATATATATATATATATATATATATATATATATATATATACATATATATATATATATATATATATATATATATATATATATATATATATATATATATATATATATATACATATTTATTCAAAGAGTCACAGAGTTATCTTTTTGTTCCGCAAAAAATAAAAAATGGTAAAGCTGAAAAGTTTGACTTAATTATGTAAAATTCTGGGTGACTTATTTTAATTTCATTTTAATAGGTTATGGAATTGTCATTCTTTTTAGCTACTAAAAATATTCCAAATCTTTCTTATAACTACGACAAAATTATTCACTTTATCTTGGTTTATACTAAAATGGTGATAGATACTTTTGACAAAAGTTTTTAAATTGACAAAAAAGATATTTTGTCTTTACTTGACCATCCATTCATTAAAAAGAATTTTCGCTTCGACGGAAAAGTTTTTACGAACTTAAAGTATAATCCGGATTAAGTAAATGGAAATACAGATCATCAGAAAGGACGCAATTCTAATTTATCAGGACGAAAAGCTGAAAAAGTTTAGTACATTAGTGACCTAAAAATTAATCAATCGGTTGGGATAAGTTGAATAAAATATGCTTATTCTTTGACAACATCGTGGCTAAAAATAAATAAAGAAAGTATTATTAAAGGTAAAAAAATGTATTTTCTAAATCAGGAAATAGTTTTATATACAATAAAAACCTTTGAACTAACTTAAGTCCGACAACTATTCTGAGTCAGTTGAGTGCATGTTATCCAATTTGAAAGATCTGGGCTGGGCTGCAATATGAGTATCAAGATTCATTACTTACATTCTTATTTAGATCGATTCCCAGAAAATCTTGGTGATTTCAGTGAAGAGCAGGGTGAAATATTTCAGCAAGATATACGCACAATGGAAGAGCGTTATCAAGGAAGGTGGGACATCCATATGATGGCCGATTACTGTTGGAGTTTGCAAAGAGATGATCCTCAAGCCATATATTCAAGAAAATCTCATGAAGGAACGTTTCATAGTATGTAATTATATCAAACATAAAAAAAATATTGTATTTTTGTCCCATTTGTGAAGAAAATTGTAATTTCATATAAATAAAAAAGTAGAGCTGATAGCATTAAATTTTCATTTTTTTTTTGCAATTAGCATAAATGTACTCATTTATTTGGTATAGGTATTAAGTATTACTTTTCATGTCTAGTCAATCAATCAACAAAGAAGAGCACTCGGTCCTGATGGTATTGCTGCTGAATTGCTAAAACTAATAGAATATGAACAATTACATATTCTTACAGATTTGTATTATATGTGGCGGCTCGTAGCTTTTTGGCGTAGGATTTTGGGTTTCGGTCCTAGCACGTCGGTTTCTTTAATTTTGACAACCAAAAACCACTACTAATTTTACATCTAGCCTTAAAGTTTGATACAATATGATCCATAAATAATGCTGTATCCTACTTGAGAGTCTATTACTGCATAGCATCGTAATATTGATTGACTCACTGTTGCTTTGGTTAATTTAGAACCCTAATTGCCCACTTAGATCAGTTCAAAAGTTAGATATTTTTAGTGAATCATGCAGGTAGTATTTTAAATAAGTCTATGTTTCAAGAATGAGAATAAATGCCATTAAAACTCTTTGTGAAAAAGATTGCTGTTTCACTTTATTTGATTGCTTCGCTCAATATCAATAAAATCGTGTTTTGTAGTGTGGCAAATGTTACTTCGAATAGTCAATAGTGGCGGTTTCTCGGAAAATTGAAATTTGAAATTGTCGGCGATGTTTGCAGACCTTTCAGGGTAAGAAGAAGTAAGTTAGAGTTTAGTAAAAATAAAGTAGTAAATACAATTTTTTTTAATAATAAGAGACTATACTTTTTTAGGCATTAACTTATAATTTACCAAATATAAATTATTTGTCGTTGCCGGATTAAACCTGTGTTAAAAAATTAGGGGAACTGAATAAATAAAACACAAACCATTAATTCGTCTTTTCAATTCTCAAAACACTTCTTTGAGTTTGTTGAAATCAATTTCTTTCCGGTATTAGTTTCAAGGGGGTATGCCAATTCCCTTTTAGAACTTCGATAGATTCAAAACCGAGCCGATGAAGTGACAATTTCAGCTTAGGGAACTGGAAAAAGACACATGGTGCCATATCGATTGAATACGGTATTGGTGGAATGGTCATCATTTGATTTTTACTTTAAAAGTTGCGAATAGTTAGTGTATTGGGCGATGGTTCGTTATTATGATTATTATGTCATAATGCAGGCCTTTTGTACGAATAGTAAATGACGGATAACACTTAAATAATTCTCCTTATTAAGTATTAGGAAAATAGTTAATATGACCGAGATTTTTGTTGGACTTTTTGGTGGTATTGTCGGTTTTGGTTCTACTTTTCCATTATAATCACTTTATTCTTGAGCTATTTTCGGGTCGTACAAATAGATACATGTCTCATCACAAGTAATTATGCATTTCAAGGGAGAGTAGTCGTTGAAAGAAAGCATCTCTTTAGTTCAAGTTGTTCAAGAAAATTCCGTTATTTTGGAATAAAAGAACACACGAGACCAGACTAAATATTTCCTTTCCTCTCCATATATTTATCTAATTGATATTTCAGTAAAGTTCACAGGATCTGCAGTACTTAAATTGCGATTATTGAGTACAAGATCATTAATTTTGTTGTTACGCTGGATGATTCTCCAGAATGCCGTTCGCCTTTAACTGGTTCGCTACCATCTTTAAATGATCTGTCCCACTTAAAAACTCTTGATCTTGCTAAATAACTTTAACACGTATTTTTAAATTTCGTTTTTAAGTGACTTTGTTCCAACTAGAAATTTTCCCAGTTACCCAACATTGTTTTAACTTTAACCTGATAAAGCAAATGTCACAATAATTGTTGTCAGGTGATAACATTTCTAGCATCCTAAAAACAAATACTTTATTGTTTGGAGATTAAGAGAACTTAACAATAGGGTGGGCATTTTATTTTTTTAAAATAATTTGTCCCCTTAGTTTTTGAATATATAATAAGTCGTTAGGAATTCAATATTTCTATGTCTCTAATAATTATTACTTTTACAAACTTAAATTTTAGTAAATTGATTTTATAATATAAAACACACCCAACTAACAATTTCTAATTTTAATCAACAACAAATTAATATATTTTACTAAACATTGTATGGTAATTTCAGAAGTTTACTTGTAGTTAACTCGCAACACTAGCGACAATAGAAAACAGGATTAGTTTAGGCAATATAAACAGAACTGTTAAGTGAGCTTTCAGAACATTAAACCATAGACCAATGAAATCAAGATATTCACTGTAAGGGGCGGGAATAGGTTATGCTTGGTTTAGGTGAAAAGTTGGGTTATAGTCAAATACAAACATTGTTAGCATATGTATATATATGTATACATATATATATATATATATATATATATATATATATATATATATATATATATATATATATATAAATATAAATATATATATATATATATATATATATATATATATATATATATATATATATATATATATATATATATATATGTATATGTATATATATATATATATATATATATATATATATATATATATATATATTGGTAAAATGCCACGAATTGTACCAAAAATTGAAACACACACCTGCTCTCCATTGGAGGCCAACTGAAGGTACAAGTCGACAAAGAACAGTCAGCAGATCACCAACATTTGCCGAATACAGCGTGATTCGTCGAAGGACCCACCTCATGTATGTGTGGTTCAATGTAAAAAAACTGTAAACGGACAAAGCCTCATTTGTCGAAATAAGTCTCCGAATGAATTGAGAAATGAGAGAACACAGGGTCCTCCTCCTCCTCTATCCGTCATCCTACGTAAGGACGTGGTGATATCATAGTACTAGCCCATTTTCCCGTTCTTGAGCTTGATGTGATGCTTCCGGAAACGTGAGGTTTTAATATGGTCCCACCACCGTGTCGGAGTGTGTGTTGTGTGATCCAGGTTTCGGCTGCGTATATAGCAATTGGGAATATTAGTGTGTTGATGAGTCGTAATTTGGTATTCTGGTCAAGTCACTGTCTCTCCATATTTTTGTTAGCTTGGCGGTCGCTGTTTTGGCTATAGCAAGACGTCTGCGTATTTCATTCTCAGATTTGCCTTTGTTTGTTATTACTGAGCCGAGGTAATTGAAGTGACTAATTGTTTTATACCTTGCAATGTTTCTAAGCCAAATTAAGCGTGCTATCATTTCCCAGGTAGCGCTCCACTTTACAGTGTCAAATGCCTTCGAGTAATCCACAAAGCAAAGTTATGTCTTTAAATTGAATTCTCTGGATTTTTCCACGACTTGACGAAGGTTGAGGATCTCTCCGCGGGTGCCTCTTTCAAGCATGAAGTCCGACTGCACCCTTGAGATTTGAGGAAGTAGGAATGGTTTTAACTGCTTATTGATGATAATAAATTGATAAACAGTGGGTAGACCCTTGATATATGGGCTTTATCCATTTTCAGTTGTTTAACATTCAACAACATTTAGATGGGGTGGATTCTTCGTCAAATAGTGCTGCCTGCGGTAAATGTTGCCAATCTGGTGACCATTCCTTTGTCGGCTTGTGGCTATATATATATATATATATATATATATATATATATATATATATATATATATACATATATATATATATATATATATATATATATATATATATATATATATATATATATATATATATATATATATTTACATTACGCAGCATAGACGCTATTTGCTATCTGCTCTATTTTATGTAAGTTATATTGAAATCAGTCGTTATTATCATCAATATATCTCGAGAGTCAAATAAAAGAGTTCTTTAATACGTCATCCTAATATAGGTAGTAGTGAAATGTAAAAATGTATATTGGGGCATTTAGACAACGTTGACGGCTATTACAACATCCCCACCAATATCCTTAGAATATTAAAAAGGGTAAAATCCTTACTCAGGCGGAAAGGTGAACTCTAAAATATATAATTTAATATAAAATAATTTAGAAACGTGGAAAAAAAGGAAAGTATGTGTATAACGTGTATAAACCGGGATAATTACCTGAAATAATAATGTTTAATATGTTAGAAAATACATCTGTCATTTAAACGGTGTATCGTAGAACAGATAGTGGTTTTACAATAACAAACGGCGAATCATAGAACATACACTTTTGATGAATGTAATCATACAATGCATAGAGAAGACAACAGCGAAGACTTCAGATGAACGTTCATTTATAAAATATAATAAAGTATACAGGGTATTCCATAAATGTGTAAAGAGTTATATCTTGACCACAAAATAATATTATGTCACTTTTTTCATGAGTTTATTTAAATTTTGTACATAATAGTATAAAACAGTGTGGGGGTAACCTTAATAAATTCTGAGTTACTGATGTTGTCTGATCAATTTAAAGGCAAATAATTCTACTTTCCTGTATCATTTCTTTTTACATTTTATTCAGAAATAATAACTCTAGTGTCATTTGTTTAGGACTCATATGCCTTCGCAACATAATCTTGTTTGCTACAGTTTAAAGGTTTAAGTAAATCATGTAATTTTTAGGATATCAACTGTTGTGATATCCGCCTAGTATCTGACATCCTCATAGTCTGTACAGCGGGTTCTTGAGCATATATTTTTAATTAATTATATCACACAGCATTTTTTTTATCCATGCTGTATATACAGAAAGCAAATTTTGAAGAAGACCTCTTATATATAACAAATCCAAAAATACTTGTAGTGATCTAATTACAAGAACATGTAAAATAAGTAAATAAATTTATTTATATATATACATATATATATATATATATATATATATATATATATATATATATATATATATATATATATATATATATATATATATATCACAATCAAAGACGCTCAACAAAAAATATATACAACATGGATAAAAAAAAATGTTAAACCGTACAACACTAAAAGATCAATACGGAGAAGAAATGGTCAAACATATAAAGAAAGCCAATTTTGAAGTAGAAAGTTAGGTTAAGTAAATATCCACAAAGCTTGGGTAAGAACTTCGTTAGTTTTTGCCAAAATGGGGTGGAAAGTCCTACTGTTATTAAAAAACTGACAAAAAAGAATGAAGTTTATGAAATAGCGACTCTACATATTAAAGATTTTTTTACAATAGGTTTTTTTCTTGACTAGCAAACAAAATTCTCTTGCGAAAGCATGTGAGTCCTAAATAAACGTTTATCAATACTATTGCTATTTTCTAATTTCAGCTGAACCGCAGAAAAACATGATTTGGGTTTTAACGTATGTTAGTTCTTAGAGCCCTCAGTAATTGTTACTAAAGTTTTAGCAACGTATACAAGAGGTTACTAGTAAAAGTACGACTAGGAATAATAGATATATTAAACAAGTATTTCAATAAAAATGTAGTCATTCAATATATTTTGTAAGATAGCATGAGTTTAAATATAATAGTGTCTTAGATAATGAGAGTTCAAGATTATAGTTTTCACATTTTAGCAGGCTACAGCATCTGAATGGCATCTATAATATATATAAACTGCAACGTCTCTCTGTCTGTCGGCCTGTCTGTCTGTCTGTCTGTCCGTTAGTGCGCTTATCACTGGAGAACCACTTATCCAATTTACGTGATTTTTTTTTAAAACATACATATATTCTCTGGTCAGGTTATAGGCTATATTTTATTACCTTAGATAACATAAGAAATAAGCAGTGACAATAATAGTGAATTAAGTCGGTAACAAGTTTGCCGCTAGCGCGTTGTTTTTCAATATACTGCCTAAACCATTAAATATGGAACAATATCATGTAGCAAAGAATATTTGTAATATATATAAAATGCAACGTATCTCTGTCTGTCTGTCTGTCTGTTCCTTAGCACGCTTATCCCTCGAGAACCACTTATCCGATTTACGTTTTTTTTTTTTTTAATTCATACATTTGTTCTCCGGCCAGGTTATCTATAATCTTCTATAATACATATAAAATATAATGTCTCTCTATCTGTCTGTCTGTGCGTTAGTGCGCTTATCACTCGAGAATCACTTGTCCGATTTACGTGTTTTTGTTTTAATTCATACATATGTTCTCTGGCCAGGTTATATAATAATAATAATAATCTATATAATATATATAAAACGCAACGTCTCTCTGTCTGTCTGTCCGTTAGTGTGCGTATCATTCGAGAACCACTCATCCGATTTACGTGTTTTTTTTTAAATTCTTAATTTAATAGATATCAAAAAAAATCTATAATATATATAAAACGTAACGTCTCTCTGTCTGTCTGTTCATTAGTGTGCGTGGCACTCAAGAACCACTTATCAGATTTACGTGTTTTTTTTTTTTATAAAATACAAAGGGAATAAACAGAGACAAAATGCTAATATGTAGGAAAATAGATGGAAGTTTAACAGCAAGCTTGACAGAAAGACTGAATAGATGGGCGGAATACTTTAAAGAAATATTAAATGGAGATGAAAATTACGAGTTGAATGAGAAATAAAAAGCAAAATTAACTAAAGGGCAGGAGGGGATAAACAAACCCTGTAAAGAAGAAATAAGAGAAATACTCAGAACTCAGAAATTACAAAGAAGAAGGATAATAAAAACAACAAAAGTTTAAATATAATATACAACTTAGGGAAAAGATGTGTTTGAAAAGGTAGACAAATTTAATTATCTTGGAGTAATAATAACAGAGAGTGGACAAGAAAGGACGGAGATACAAGAAAGAATAGCGAAAGGACAGAGATGTTTGGGGGCAATGAATCCAATATTGAAATCAAAGAATGTATCAAGAAAAGCAAAAGAAACAGTAAATACGACAGTTGTCTGACCCACGGTGACATATGGATGCGAAACGTGGAAACTGAATGCCAGGAAAACTTTGAGTAGAATCTACGAAGGAAGGAAAGAAGAGGGACTGCGGAGAAGAAGAACAAACTACGAATTAAAATGCCTATATACGAAACCCCTTATAAGCCAAATCATAAGAAGCCAGCGATTCAGATGGATGGGACACGTGGCAAAGATGAAGGATGAAAGACAGGCAAAGCAAGCCCTAATAAGAGTTGTGACTAGAAGAAGAGGCAAGGGCAGACCTCGACATACATTGATTCAGGCAGTAAAGCAAGATCCGGAGTTGATGGGAATCCCGCAATTGGAAAAGCTAACAGGAGACGAAAAGAAGTGGAGAAAAGTATGCAATCAAGCCATGAGCCTCTAAGGCCCCTCGAGCTATATAATAATAAAAACATAACGAATAAGCAATGACGATAAAGGTGAATCAAGTCTACGCGAGCGGAGCCGCAGGCACGGCTAGTATAACATAAACTGAAGAAAAATGACAAGTACTTGAGAGTTCATTATGCTCTACCTAAAGAACATCAAATTTTGAATCATTGACAGATGAACTAAAATGTCTTCTCCTGAGAACCAGAAATACTATTACTCTTTAAATTGGTCACTTGAAATTTTCAAGAGTGAAAAATTACATTTTTCGAACAGTAACTGTGAATTTAGCAGGGTTACACTCACACTACTTTATATTATTATGTACAGAATTTGAATAAAATTACGAAAAAGGTGACATAATACTAAAGGTGTACCGTTTTAAAGACGCGCGTTCACTACACTTTTGTGCTATTCTATACACGCAAAAATATTTTCAATTTTTCATCTCTGAAAACCCTACTGATTTAACCAAAACTCATGTTCAATGTCTATTAAACAGGTCAAGATATTGTAACATTCATTTTTTTTTTTTAGAGTTTAAGATCATGTTACGACACTGTTTTTCTTCCTATAATTTATTTTTATTACATCTTTTTATTTATTGCAGTGATTTTAATACAGTGTTTTAAATTCTTGAACAGTTTAATTTAAACCGGCAGTGTGTAATACGTGTTGTCGACTTGATTTATTTAGATCGCATTGAATGCGTCGAGATTTGCATGCCGGGAAGTGACCCAAAGAGAAGGGACGAAGATATTTAAGCAGCCATTTCAAATTTTGAAGGGCTTTTTGCACCATGAAGCAGTAACGCCTTTTTTTGTTCCGCCAGTAGGCCGTAGTGGCTTTCTTTTCCAGCACGCCAGAGTGTTTTTTTTGAATGATGCAGTAGTGCAGTAACGGTTTATAGCTCTCAAGTTTAATACCTTTTTCCTTTCTGAAAATATCGTCAGGCATTTCGACTCAAAAAAACTAGGATGGTATTGGCTGAGACAATATTTTTATGAGATTCTCACCCGGAGAGGCCAAGTAACTTATGGAAAACCCACGAGGAGAAGCCAATCAGTAAGTCATAAGAACACCAGTTTAAATATCTCACTTCCTGTCTACAAGTGCGTTTCCAACGACTACTCAACTCGCGTAATTCGCGGAGTTAATTTCACAAACTTAATATCGTGTTTTATAAAGCCTTTTATTAAAAACTTATTAATCCTAATTTAAAGACTCTATGCAATAGTGCACACTCTCATAGCCTAAGGGATTTTTATTTAGTAGATGTAAATTTAAGAGTGTATTAAACGTAGGAATTTTTATCTTGCTAAGTTTAGCGTTTCACGGAACTACCTGCTTTATCTTTCAGGACGCAACGGTTGTACCCAATTCAAGTTTATTTCAACAACTAATCAACTCTTCAGTATTTTTTCATTTTTTGAGTTGAACTTAGATTCTTTTTATCTAAAATGAATGGTGCCCAAAAACAGTACAACCAAATTTTAAATAATTATAGGGACTATTTTCAAAAGACGTACAAAAATTATCTCTTATCCATAATCTCTCCAAACAAAACGAGCTAGCTTATATCTAGTATTAATATCCACTCAATCCATTCTCAAAAATTAAGATATAGATAAGGGGCAAATAACGGCTTCTATTTAATAAATGAAATATTTATTAAAACTAAAGAAAGTTGGGGTTATACAAAATAACGCCGCAATGAGACGTTACAAAATAGCGCTCCAACGTGAGGCTATAAAATCGGCCCCGCTTCTAGAGGTTATAATATCACTCCTTACATACTAATGGACCACCCTGTGTAAACCAAAACTCATGTTCAATGTCTTTTAAATAGGTCAAGATATCACTCTTTACACTCTAATGGACCACCCTGTGTACTTTATTATATTTAAGAATGTGTGTTCGCTTGCACTTAATCACTCTATTACAGTAAAGAGTTTATATAAAAGCAAAAACTGAAACTATATTTTAAAGGTTTAAATGTGATCATCACTATGCATTCTATGATTACCGTTTATATTTATTATAACTGTATCTTTTATGATTGCCGTTTGTTCGTGTAAAACCACTATCTGTTTTACAATACACCGTTTAAACGGTATATATATTTTCTGACGCATTAAAAATTATTATTTCTGTAATTTATATGCTATATGAAATAGAAAAGTTCAAAAAGAAAATAAAAGTAGTAAATAAAATCTGTAAAAAGGCAATTATACCGGTTACTTTCCTTTTTTTTTCTGAGTTTCAAAATTATTTTATACCCAATAAGTTAGAATGACGTATGAAAGAACTCTTTCATTTGAATTACAAAATATATTGATAATAAAAGCCACCTTTCCTCTAAAACTTCCCACTTTGGTTTCCGAGATGATAACGTTTATATACTAAAACTAAATATATAAAATTTAGATCTGTTAAAAACTAAGGACTTACATTAAAAGACAATTACTCATTTAACGTACCCCAAAAACTGGTTGATTGGATCGAGTGCCAATGACTCGGTTAAACGGATAGTGCCGTCAGATTTCCAAATTTAAAAAGTTTCTTGGTTCACTTGCGTTCATAATATTATTTAAAGTATAAACTAATTAAGTGCATAGTTTTGCAATAGAGAAGAATTAACGATATATTTGTAATTAATAGCTGAATATTATCTAAATTTCTAGTTTAATAAGTTATATATAACCACTAGCCGGGCCCGCGGCTCCGCTTGCGTGGACTTGATTCACTACTACCGTCACTGCTTATTCCTTATGTTACCCAACGTAATAAAATATCTCCCATTATTTCTCCTTATCTCCCATTATCTCACCCTATTTCCCATTATCTAGGCTTATCTCGACTTATATCCCATTATTTCTCCTTATCTCCCATTATTTCCCCTTATCTCCCATTATCTCACCATAACTCCCATTATCTAGACTTATCTCTGCTTATCTCCCATTATCTCTCCTTATCTCCCATTATTTATACTTATCTCCCATTATCTCACCTTATCTCCCATTATTGAGGCTTATCTCGACTTATCTCCCATTATTTCTCCTTACCTCCCATTATCTCACCTTATCTCCCATTATCTAGGCTTATATCGAATTATATAGAACATATGTACAAATTTATAAAAACACGTAAATCGGATAAGTGGTTTTCGAGTGATAAGCGCACTAACGGACAGACAGACAGACAGAGAGACGCTGCATTTTATATATATTGTATTCTTTGCTACATGATATTGTTCCATATTTAATGCTTTAGGGAGTGTATTGAAAGAGAACGCGCTAGCGGCAAACTTTTCTCCGACTTAATTCACTATTATCGTCACTGCTTATTCCTTATGTCACCTAATAAAATATATCCTATAACCTGGCCAGAGACCATACGTATGTTTAAAAAAAAAACACGTAAATCGGATAAGTGGTTCTCCAGTGATAAGCACACTAACGGACGGACAGACAGACAGACAGACAGACGGACAGAGAGACATTGCATTTTATATATAATATAGATATTCTCTGCTACATAATATTGCTCCATATTTATTGGTTTGGACTGTGTATTGCAAGAGAACGCGCTAGCGGCAATCTTTGTCTTCATTTACTATTATTGTCAATGCTCATTCCTTATGCTACCTATCGTAATAAAATATAGCCTCTAACCTGGCCGGAGAGCATATGTATGTTTTAAAAAAAAAAGTACGAAAATCGGATAAGTGGTTTTCCAGTGATAAGCGCACTAACGGACAGACAGACAGACAGAGATACGTTGCATTTTATATATATTATAGATGTAATAAAATATATACCTATAACCTGGTCAGAGAACATATGTATGAATTTAAAAAATCAGGTAAATCGGATAAGTGGTTCTCGAGGGATAAGCGCATTAACGGACAGACAGACATTGCATTTTATATATATTATAGATATAGATTATTATTATATAACCTGGCCAAAGAATATATGTATGAATTTAAAAAAAGACAGGTAAATCGGATAAGTGGTTCCCGCGTGATAAACGCACTAATGGACAGACAGACAGACATAGAGACATTGCATTTTATATTTATTATAGATTATACATTACAGATATTCTTTGCTACATAATATTGTTCCATATTTAATGGTTTAGGCTGTGTATTGCAAAGGCACGCGCTAGCGGCAAACTTATTTCCGACATCATTCACTATTTTACGTCACTGCTCATTCCTTATGCTACCTATCGTAATAAAATATAGCCTATAACCTGGCCAGAGAACATATGTATGTTTTAAAAAAAACAGTACGTAAATCGGATAAGTGGTTCTTCAGTGATAGGCGCACTAACGGACAGACAGACAGACAGAGAGACGTTGCATTTTATATATATTATAGATATATAAGCAGCTATTAAAAATAATAAATATAAGATGTAACAGAGATATGTATCCAAGGCAAGGTATACCACAAGGCAGCAGGAGACCAGTCAGTTTTCTTAGCATTACTGCACGACAGTAAAATAAGGTAAGTTTTTACATAAGTCAGGGTTGCAATTTACTCCACTGTTTTCACTTACCTGCAATGCACTTATTAAAATTTTAAATGGATGGTCGATTTGGCGGGAAGCGATTCCTTAATGGCATGGTTTGTTTCCTCTTAGGTAATAAATGTTTTTGTAAAAACCCTTTTATTTTTTTAAATGGCACAAATCTCTCTGAATTGATATAGTAAGTATTTTTTTAAAACTTCTAAAATGTTAAAATTTAGACAACTGGACTTGAAAAACGGCAGTGTCTTCGGAAAGCAGTATTTTTCGTCAGCTCAGAAATATATCAGAGAAGGGGTTGGTAATTTTCTGATTAAAAATATTTAGCTACGCTCTCCCTTTTTTTACGTTGTTTTAAAACGACCATTAGATGGCGCTAATGAGATGTGACATTCCAATTGTTGTATAATTTGACATTTGTTATTGTTAAAACAGTGGCAGCTCAGTAATTGGTCGACGAGTTTATTTACACTGAGCGTATAAATAAACAGTTTTATGAACGAATGGAAATGTCACGTAAAGGTTTTTCTTTGGATAATTTTTTACTATTTTAGTAAAGGTCTAACTCAACGACAATGCCTCGAATCGCTTCGTTCAACTTTTGATAATAAATCACCATCAGAAAAGACTGTTTACAATTGGTTTGCAGAATCTGGTCATGGCCGTGTTTTCGTCAGGGGATGAATTTCGTGAAGATCGATCAAAATCGGTTGTTGTTCAAAAAACATCGATGCTGTGCGCAACATGATTGAAGAGGATCCGCATGTGACTTACCGTGAGATAGAGGCTTCCTTAGGCATATCAAAGATTGCAGTATATTCGATTTTGCATGAACATTTAGCTGTGAAATAGATGCGTTCCCGATGGATTTCGCATAATTTGGAAACTCAAAAACAGGCTCGTGCCTATTGGTATAAGAAAATGTTTAAAAGATTCGACCAAGGACATGTAAAATCCGTATACAACGTAGTAACACGAGACGAAACTTGGATATATTCGTATAAGCCGGAAACTAAGCAACAATCAACTGTTTGGGTCCAACAACAAAAGTGGTTCATTCGCGAAGTACTTTTATAAAATGATCGCTTGTTTCTTGGTTACACTGGACATGTTGCAACCATTACTTTAGAGGTTCGAAGAATAGTTAATGCTGAATGGTATACAACAATTTGTTTGCAGAAGTAATCGATGAAATCAGGACAAACACCCGAAAATGTTACATCATTTTTCATAATAACAATGCCAGCTCTCACACAACAATTCAAAGAATTGATTATGTTTCATTGCCCATATTCACCTAATTTATCGCTTGACGAATTCTTTTTGTTCGTGAATGTCAAAAAAATGCGTGGAGAGCGATTTTCAATACATTAAGAAGCTGTTGAATCCTTTCAAAACCATGTTTTTGAGGTACCAACTTTAGAGTGGAAAAAATATTTCTAGAATTGGTTCGAACGCAGACAAAATTGTATAAACCTTTTTTGTAAAAACTGAAAAGGTAGCCCTCGTATATATTCTTGTTTCCAATTCTTTTTTTATATTTAAACAGACACTATCAAAAATATCGTTTATTGTATGCAAACAATGATGGCATTGAACTGCGCTCCGGACAGCGGTAATCTGTATTGTGAGTGTAGGATTTACTTGAATGTTATATCGATTGACGGTAAATGACTTTTTTCAGATATTTTATATAAGATATTCTTACTGAACTATAATTTATAAAAGAATATGACTGAATACCATACACAAAACTTTCCATTAGTTTATTATTTTATTTAGGAGTCAAGAATTAATAGCTTAAATATGTTTATATTCTTCTTTTTATTAAGGAATATAACACAAAGTAAGTACGTTTTATTAATTTTTTTATAGAAAGCCTTTAAAAGGCCGCTGAACCAATTGTTGATTGATTGCCATATATTTTTTTTAAGTAGGGGTAGGTCATTGACTAATTTGCTTGTCAAAAATATCTTTTACTACTACTAAACAGTAAGTAAATAATAAAAAATAAACGTTTCTGGTTTAATAAACCCAAATCCTATAAAAGCCAGTAAGTTTCCCTAATAATAAATTTATTACCGAAATTATGGTATTAAAGGATAAATGATCAATAGGGTCACGGTCATCCCTTAATATTGTATAGCATCAGTCTTTATTATTTTTTGGAAACGATATATAGAATTTTTATTTATGACATGTGGTTAGGTGATTAATTAATAATATATATTTTCTCCAAAGAAATAAAGGGATTGTATGAAATTATTTTGTCTCTGGGATTAAGCCGTTTAGAGGGGCTATCAGTTCCGAAATGTAAAAAAACATGTATAAAGTATTATTGGAAATAAGTTAAAATTGGTTTAAATATAATTATATAATTTACGTGACGGCACAACTCTACGCAACTTTAACCGGCGAAGTTTTGCCACTATGAGGGTGGATTAATAAGTCTGGTAAATTTCTACACAATGGCGGGAAATTTTGTTAAACGGCGTGACTGTAGATAAGCGCGATTCTTGTAACGATTGACTTTCATATTCCAAACAGATCGAGCGCGCAGTCGTTTGATAGGAGCTATCATAAGTGATCGGTGTTACACGTTTCGTAGAAATGAATAGAGTACTGTGCAGTGATAAAACATTTTTGTTTAAAAAAGTAGACTGCGGCCCAAATAGAAATTAAATTGAAGGAAGTTCATACGGAGTCTGCATTAACACTCAATACCATTTATTACTCGATAAATGAATTTAAACGTGGCCCTACGAGCACAGCAGATTTTACCCGTTCAGGATAGGTAAAACGCCACGAATGGTACCAAAAATTGAAACACACACCTGCTCTCCATTGGAGGCCAACTGCAGCTACAAGTTGACAAAGAATAGTCAGCAGATTGCCAACATTTACCGAATACAGCGTGATTCGACGAAGGACCCACCTCGTATATGTGTGGTTCAATGTAAAAAAACTGAAAACCCCAGCCCCATTTGTCGAAATGAGTCTCGGAATGAATTGACAAATGAGAGGACACTGGGTCTTCCTCCTCCTCTATCCGTCATCCTACGTAAGCACGTGGTGATATCATAGTACTTGTGCCACTATTTTAGCTCATGTTTCTCGTTCTTGGGCTTAATGTGATGCTTCCGGGAACGTGAGGCCAACTTATGTTTTAATATGGTCCGACCACCGTGTCGGAGACCGGCTTCTTGGTCTTTTGCCTTCGACATTACCTTCCACAATCAACCACTCTACTGTGTCCCTCCCTTTTGCTATGTGACCAAAGTATCTCAGTATGTTTCTACTGACTATAGTAGTCAGTGTTGTTTTGATGTTGAGCTCATCTAGGATGGAAGCATTTGTGCGGTACGCTGTCCAGAGTATCCGGAGCATCCTTCTGTATACCCACATTTCAAGTGCGCTGATTCGTTTCCTGTCATTTTTTTGTGTGTTGTGTGATCCAGGTTTCGGCTGCATATGTAGCAATTGGGAATATTAGTGTGTTGATGAGTCGTAATTTGGTATTCTGGTCAAGTCACTGTCTCTCCATATTTTTGTTAGCTCAGCGGTCGCTGTTTTGGCTATAGCAAGACGTCTGCGTATTTCATTCTCACATTTGCCGTTGTTTGTTATTACTGAGCCGAGGTAATTGAAGTGACTGATTGTTTTAACCTTGCAATGTTTCTAAGCCAAATTAAGTGATAGGGTGTCCCCATCTGTGCTATCATTTCCCAGGTAGCGCTCCACTTTACAGTGTCAAATGCCTTCGAATAATCCACAAAGCAAAGTTATGTCTCTAAATTGAATTCTCTGGATTTTTCCAGGACTGGTTGAGGATCTGTCCGTGGGTGCCTCTTTCAGCATGAAGTGCGACTGCACCCTTGATATTTGAGGAAGTAGGAATGGTTTTAACCGCTTATTGATGATAATAAATTGATAAACAATGGTTAGACCCTTGATATATGGGCTTTGTCCATTTTCAGTTGTTTGACATTCAACAACATTTAGATGGAGTGGATTCTTCGTCAAATAGTGCTGCCTGCGGTAAATGTTGCCAATCTGGTGACTATTCCTTTGTCGGCATGTGGCTATATATATATATATATATATATATATATATATATATATATATATATATATATATATATATATATATATATATATATATATATATATATATATATATATATATATATAATATATATATATATATATATATATATATATATATATATATATATATATATAAATATATAATGGCGGGAAATTTTGTTAAACGGTGTGACAGTAGGTAAGCGCGATTCTCGTAACGATTGACTTTCATGTTCCAAACAGATGGTGCGCGCAGTCGTTTGTTGGGAGCTATCATAAGTGATCGGTGTTACACGTTTCGTAGAAATGAATTGAGTACTGTGCAATGCTAAAACATTTTTATTTAAAAAAAGTAGACTGCGGCCCAAATAGAAATTATAGGGATTCTGCATTAACACTCAAGACCATTTATTACTCGATAAATGAATTTAAACGTGGCCCTACGAGCACTGCAGATTTTACACGTTCAGGACGCACAATTGAGGTTTCTTCTGAAGACATTGCCGATAAAAATTCAGGGTATATCGATGGAAGATCGTCGCATTAAGCTTTGAGAGATTGCTAAGATGGTAGGCATCTCATATGAACGGGTCCATAATATCTTGCATGAAGTTCTAAAAATAAAAAAGCCGCGTTTGTTGATTGCAGAC
Source organism: Pachyrhynchus sulphureomaculatus (assembly GCA_019049505.1). Classification (NCBI taxonomy): domain Eukaryota; kingdom Metazoa; phylum Arthropoda; class Insecta; order Coleoptera; family Curculionidae; genus Pachyrhynchus; species Pachyrhynchus sulphureomaculatus. Next base: position 64,638,160 of record CM032452.1, on the reverse strand, counting down.
CAATGACGCACGAGAAAGGAGATTTCTGGGGAGAGGTCTGGAGTTTTGTGACGTTTGTGTAGACGAAATGTACACCGAACAAAGCGAAACAGTTCTATCGGCGAGAAAAGTGGCGGCAATTACTTTTTTAGGGCTCACAGGGTATCATCATCTATTTGGAAAAGGGTAAAACAATAACTGGCTCTTATTATGCAACGTTATTGGAACATTTGCATAATGAGTTAAAGTAGAAGCGACCAAGATTAGCGTGAAAAGAGCTCCTTCACCAGGACAATACACCTGCTCAAACATCAGGCGTTGCGAGGGCAAAAGTGCACGAACTGGGCTTCTAAATAGTTCTTTACTCATCCTATTCTCCAGATGCAGCCCCAAGTTACTTTCTTCGTTTTCTAAGCTAAGAAATTTTCGTCGAATGAAGATGTTATCTGTGTTGTAAACGATTATTATACATAGTTCGAAACTAATTTTTTTTTCCTGAAGGAATATAAAAAGGTGTCTCGCTGCATCACATTTATTGAGCTTAGTGGAGATTATGGTGAGAGATAAAGTTTTGTTTTTGCAGAAAAATGTTATTTACCTTGTTTTTTTTTAGAAGACTTCTCAATCTACTCTCGTATTTCCCCATCAAATTTAATTTCTTATAGAAGTTCCAAGTATAAGAATATTATAAAATAAGTATTGATGATTAATGTGTGTTATTTTTACTTAAATATATTTTAAGTATATAAGCAGCAAGATAGAAATCCATGATTATTTGCAATTTAAATTAATTATGTTTCCATATTTTTGTATGCATGTAGTAGTCGGTGATATAGTTTCGGTCTTCTAGGCCAATCCTTAGAATATTTGAACCAAAATATATTGGAGTCTCCTTCTTGTTCTTGAAAGGTATGCGTAAAGCCAGACTAGATGGATGGCGGACCGTCACCAACTAAAACATATTTCGCTGTAATACTATGAAGACTTTCATAGGTAGAAGTTGAGAATCGTAATAAGAGTGACATATAAAACAGGGTTGCAAAACAACGGACTGGGAATAAGATCTGACAATCACGTGGCTTGACTCTCCTGTTAAACTGTAGGTTCACTTTTGATTGACATTACTCAGATATATAAGATAGAGTTGGCAATTTGCCTGAATAAAAGCCCTCTCAAACTACACTATATCATATCATAATGTAGCCTACAGTATAGCAGGTATGAACATTCTTCTTCTTCTTCTTGTGCCGGCCCGTTATCGGATATTGGCACTTATCCTGGCTATTAGGACCTTGTTTACAGCTGCCCGGAATAGCCTCATTGTTTTTGTTGAGGACCATGGGCGCTGGTTTTTCAGCCATGAAACACGCCCCCGGGCCTGGTCCTCTTCTTTCCATCTACCTTGCCCTGCAGTCTCAGTTGTAGTAGACCATATCTTTCCTCGTTTCTCATAATGTGGCCCAGATATTCGAGTTTTCTTCTTTTAACTGTATTAACAATTTCCAGGTCTTTGTTCAACAGTTCTAGCACTCTCTTGTTGGTAGTGTGCTCTGTCCAAAACATTCTAAGCATGCAGCTGTATAGCTACATCTCGAATGCTTCCAACCTTTTGCATGATGCCGTAGTTATATATCAAGATTCCGCCCCATACGGAAGCACTGGAAAGACTTAGCATTTGAGAAGTCTTATTTTAATTTTTAAACTGAGATCATGACTTCTGAATACTTTGAAACCATTTTTGTATAGGCTGCTCTCGTTTTTTCCGTTCTGCATCGAATCTCCAGTCTTCATTTACTGTGGTAGCCAAGTAGCAAAAGGTATTGACTCTATGAATCTTTTGGTTGCTGATATAGAGTTGTCCTTTTAATGCAGAGTTTTTGCTTATGATCATGTGTTTAGTCTTCTTTGTATTTATATCTATTCCGTATTCTCGACTGACATGTGATACTCTGTCCATCAGCATTTATAGGTCCTGTGGATTGTCTGCGAATATTATAGTGACATCAGCGAATCTAATGCTCTTAATTCTTCTTCCATTAATGTTTAGATACATCCTTGGCGTAGGCCACGTTGGAATTCTATGTTTTCTGATATTTACCCTGTGACTCTGATATTGGCTGTTTGTTCCCAGTAAAGATTCTTTATGATGCGTATTCCCATTCTTCTTAATATGTCTCTAAGATTATGGTGTTGGACTCTGTCGAATGCTTACTGGTAGTCTATAAGGCATGCGTGTACATCACAACTGACGTCTCTACATCTTTGAAATAGAACTTGTGTGCAGAATATCGCCTCACGGATGCCTGTAATGAATTTAAACTGCGTGTATCCCATGTGTTCTTCATAAACTATATATAGTCTTTGGTATGAACATTATTGATAGGAAAAAAGGTACAGATTTCTAAGTGCAATAGTTCGTACTGATTAAATTTCAATTAACATTTACATATAGCGCCAAAAGTACACCATGTCTTCGAGCCTGATCATATATATCACGTTATCATATTTATTTTATATTTTGTGCTTGCATATACTCTTACAAAAGTATGGCTTTATATACGTATATTAATATACGGGCAGTAGCGTGGTTTTAAAAATTCTATACATACACTTTGCTCAAGGAGCACACGAGCTACACACTAAGAAATTTCGATTTTATATATATATATATATATATATATATATATATATATATATATATAAGGTGGGAACGTCATTTTTTTTTCGTTTTTTTTGTTTTAAATCAATGCCATTTGATGAAAAAAAAATAATTTTTTTAAGCCTTCGTTCAAAGACAAGATTGTCCTCTAGTAAACTAATTTCTTTGGAAATTTTGATTTCAGATAACTCAGCTCCTAGTAATCATGCATACTGCAATGCTTCTTAAAAAAAAAGAAGTCTTAGGTGAATTAGGGAAGCGCCACCATTTTTTTTAAAATTAAAATTTTACAACTTGTATTCTAAGCTTTTTTCGGCTTCGTTACTAGGTATATGCCCTTAATATTGTGTTGAAATAAATCATGATTTTTTCATCATAAAAGTTGATTTAGATGCATTTATTTCTAGGTTATATTCCTGGGAAAATTCTACTCCAAACTGAGTGTATCCCATGCGTTCTTCATAAACTATATATAGTCTTTGGTAAGAACATTATTGATAGGAAAAAAGCTACAGATTTCTAAGTGCAATAGCCCGTACTGATTAAATTTAAGTTAACATTTACATAGAGCGCCAAAAGTACACAATGTCTTCGGGCCTGATCATATATATCACGTTATCATATTTATTTTATATTTTGTGCTCGCATATACTCTTACAAAAGTATGGCTTTATATACGTATATCAATATACGGGAACTAGCGTGGTTTTAAAAATTCCTCACACATATACTTTGCTCAAAGAGCACACGAGCTACATACTAAGAAATTTCGATTTTATATATATATATATATATATATATATATATATATATATATATATATATAATATATATATACATATATATAAAACGTGGTAACGTCTTTTTTTTTCGTTTTTTTGTTTAAATCAATGCCATTAGATGAAAAAATTTTTTTTAATCCTTCGTTCAAAGACAAGATTGTCCTCTAGTAAACTAATTTGGAAATTTTGATTTCAGATACCTCAGCTCCTACTAATCGTGCATACCACAATGCTCCTTAAAAAAAGAAGTCGCAGGTGAAATTAGTGAAGCGCCACCATTTTTTTTTTAAATTAAAATTTTACAACTTGTATTCTAAGCTTTTTTCGGCTTCGTGACTAGGTATATGCCCTTAATACTGTGTTGAAATAAATCATGATTGTTTCATCAAAAGTTGATTTAGATGCATTTATTTTTAGGCTATGTTCATGGGAAAATTCTACTGGCGGACGCAAACCTTCATTAATTTTTTCTTGGGCAGCATGCCATTCATAAGGAAAAACTACGCCTACAATTGTGTGTCATTGGCTTATAAGTGGACCTTCAAATACTTAAGACAACTGGCAAGGTTACAGGTATATATACAAAATATAAGAGGCCCAAGTACTAATCCTTGGGGCACACCACAACTTTGGGTTGATACAGATGACATACCTTTGCTTGTCTTCACATACGGCAGTCTATTTATTAAATATTCATTCATTAATGCAATTGCACCGTTTCCAAATCCAATAAATTGTAAAATTCGGATAAACAAGTAATATAATCTGTCAAATGTTTTGCTATAATCTAGTAAAATCAAAGCAGTATCCTCAAATCTATCTACTGCTCTAATAATATCAACGGTGACAGCTAATAATGCCGTGGCACAACTGAATCCTGAACTGAACCGTGACTGGCAAGTGTGTAAAATATTATGCAAATTATGATTTGCAGGGATTGGGATTCATTAATATCCATTTACTGTTGTCTATCTCTTGATACACACAAATGAATCAGTGAGTTTCGAAATCTTTCGGTAACTTGACAGAATACAGTTTTTATTAATTAAGGTCAACAAAATCGTATTTAACCAACATGTACTGAAAAGACACAGCTGGCTCCAGTGACGTCCAAATAACTTAGTCAATTGCGTGAGCAGATGTTTTTCTCCAATTTCAATTATGTTTAAATCTGTTATATTGACATTTCTATTGCATTTTGATGGTTTTACACTAAAATTCGGTCTTCTGCAAATATCTCCATCCGGAAGGAAGGCTCGAAAGAATACATATTTCTTTCATTTATTAAATACGCGTTCACTCCCACGTCACCCTAAAAACAACTTTGTAACATTTCCGCCAAGCTATACAAAGATGTGCTTTTATTCAAACGAAATACAAGAAAAGCTTTGCAGCCTAGAATTTAATATTTTATTTGTAACGGAAAAGGATACTTTAACAAAAAAGGGTCCCTAAAAAACCGTATCCTTATAATCTTAAGTAAGACATATATAACTGTAAATGTATTCTAGAATCATTAGAATTTATATAAGATGTGAGTCATCTGTCAGTTTTTTTTTTTAAATTACTATAACAAAAACCGTTTAAAGGTTTTTTCTTCATTGATAAGTGTAAATTTTCCGATTAATTATGAACTATAACTTCATTCAAATGGCTGCCACGGTTGGCTTGACAGAAGCTCTTATTGTCAACCCGTTTTCAGCACATTTTCGATGGTTCGTGGCTCCATCTGGCGAGCAGCCATATCTTCCTTAAGTACATGAGTTAATAAAGTAACAATGGTGCTTAACCGCCCCGCATAAAAAAAGTCTAACGGCGTCAAATAGCAGCTGCGCGGTGGCCCTGGTATGTCTCCAAAACGGCTGATCACACACGATTAACCGAACTTAGCGACCCATCCTGCTGGAATTAAAGCTGCTCCAACTTTAAATCGTCCAATTGCGGCCCCAAAAAATTAGCTATCATGTCTCTGTACATACTCGATTCCCCGAAACTTTGTTCCCAATCTCATCTTCAAAAAAGAAAGGACCAATAATGGCCACCACACCAACCAATCACTCTCTGAGGATGTGGTGGCTCCCCTACGACTAAATATCGATTTTCAAAACCCTAAATTCCTCCGTTTTGTTTATTTACATATCATCGGAGATGAAAATAGGCTTCGTCCGAAAAAACAATTTGGGAACAAAATCGATATCATTTTTGAACTTATTTGAAGCTCACACAGAGAAGCAACTTCAACTTTTGAGCAAGTCGCACTTTGTAAGCAAATAATTCGAGTTCTTTAAGCACAATTCTCCTCAGAGAAGTGCGATTAAAGGCCAGTTACAGCATTTGTGCCTGTGTGCACTAGCCGATTACGAGAACAGGTTATATTATTTAAATGCGCTACAGGCCATGAAGGCCTAGGGCTTAGTTAATTTGTGTCCATTTCCCTCTTCCCTCTTACATCATTCGTCCAAGTATTGTTGGATCGTATGTCTCCACTCTATTCTGTTCTGCGCCTTCGTTCTCCAGTCTCTGACTCCTATGACTCTTAAATCCTCCTCAACACGTTGGAACCATCTCATCCTTGGCCTTCTCCTCCTTCTCGCACCCACAGACCTCATCGCCGGCACCATTTTCGGCAATCTCTCTCTTGTTAGATGCTGTACGTGTCCCAACCATCTCATTCTTTGCGTTCTTATAAAATATGTGATTCTAGGTCCGTCATAGTCAAGTTTTCCAGTTCCTGATTTGTCCGTCTAGTCCACTCTTCCGGTGTGTTTCTTCCTCCGTAGATCACTCTCAACATCCTTCTTTCCCACCTCTCTAGCGTCTCTTCCTCTAATTTGTTCATTAGCCATGTTTCACATCCGTAGATGACAGTAGGTCTTATGACCGATGTATAAATCCTTAGTTTTGTCTTTCTAGAGACGTATTTTGGTTTCATGTAAGCATTCAGGCTCCCACATTTTTGGTTGCCCTTTGCTATTCGCGCCCTTAAGTCGCTCCCCTTATGCCCGTTTTCTTCCAGCAGTACCCCCAAATATACAAATCTATCCACTCTCTTAAATTTACATTCCCTTCCACCACAGGCCACTATATTAAGTTCTTTTTCTTTCTTAATTTCTGTGCTTCCTGCTATCATATATTTCGTTTTCTTGGAGTTGATTTTTAATCCATACTTACTAGACTCTCTTATTAATCTTTTCGTTCTCTTTACCAGTTCTCTGTTAGATTTTGCTATCAAAGTCAAATCATTCGCATATACTGGTGCTCCTTATTAAAAATTGTACCGTTAGCCTCTAGACTGCTCTATCTTATTATCCTCTCCAAAACTAAGTTAAATAACGTCGCAGACAGTGGGTCACCCTGTCGTAGTCCCCTTTTCATTCTAAAATCCTCTGATTCCAGGCCATTCCACACTATTTTATTGGTCGTTTTTTTAGAGTCATTTTAACTAATCTTTTGTTGGTATCTCTAAATGGGAGAATAGGTTAGGTTATCAATAAGGATGCCAGTTTCACGATTGTTTACGAATCGCGAGTCGCTGAAGGAGTTTGATTTCGACCAAAATTTCTTTTAAATTTTCGCATATAGTTTCTGCAACACAGCAGTCATTTTGGAAATAATTCCAGCGTTGTGTAAGCGTAAATCGTTCGTACCGCGGAAATTTAACAATAAATGTCGGTCAATATTTTAGGTGCGTTTGTGTTAACAGTGTGGAAATAAGACATAGTTCAAAAAGGAACAGATAGCCCACCTTTTATGCATATGCTATAAATAAATTTAAATTTGTTTGGTTTATTGTGCGAATGCAATAGACGGGACGCCGCAGAGCGGAGGTCCGGTCCCTGGAAATTGAATTTCCATGGAGAGTTTCACACACCAATGGTATTTGGATAAATATTATGGATTTAGTATTATTTACACAGTGTAAATATAGTGAATGATAACCAATTGACACGCCGTATAGTTGAATGGAGGCTTAGAGAACACAAAAGATGCAGACAAGATGGACGGACGACATAAAAAGATTAGCAGGATACGATCGGATGCAGAAAGCAAACAACAAAGCTCATTGGAGACAATTTGGGGAGGCTTAAGTCCGACTATGGATGGAATAAGTTAATGATGATAATGATGATGATAAAATATAGCCCCGAGTATTCAACGGATGCAGAAGTTTGAAGGTTCAACTCGTGGGCTACCAAAGAGATTAAGACGCGATGTAATCGTGAAGTGCGTTCGAGTATCCCAACCTTTCAATACGCAAATAATCATGTAAATGTGCCCAGCAGTCCTTTACAAGACATACTTCGGTAAGATTTATGTTTTGCAGTGCTGTACGATACCGCTGATGTAAGAATTAAAGTCAAGAGGCTCAATTCCTTTAATGCTATTCAACGTCTTATTTTGGATTGATCAAATTTCTACTTTAATGGCGACGGTAGTACACAGAATTGCCACCTAAACGAAAAAAAGACCCCAACGAACAACATCCACTGTTTGTAGACCTAACTAAAGCGTATGATACCGTCCCATTGAAAAAACTATGGCAAATATTACAATAATCAATTATAAACAGTACAACAATCGCCGCAGTAAAACAGCTGTACGACGAGTCACGTTCTTGAATAAAGTTGGGAAACATTCTCTCCGAAAATTTCTTTGTAACAAAGGGTATCAGACAGGGTTGCTGTCTGTCTCCTACATTATTCAAAACTTATTTTGAATGAAGCATTAAAGAGATGACGAGAAGCATGTAGAGGAATGGGAATACAGCTGACCGAGGAAACAACGTTGTACAGGGTGAGTCAACGATAGAGTAAAGTTCGTTATCCCATTTGTTTCGGGAATGACGAAAAAATGTTAAAAACAATAGTTTTAGGGAATGTTAAGGTGCACAGTTTTTAAAATTTTTTTTGAGTATACAGGGTACTTCAAAAAAGTGTGGCCGATATAACTAATGTTTTTTTTTTTAAATGGAACATCCTATTTTCTAAATTATTTTTAAATTCTGCGTAAAATTTTATAACTTTTTATTAGTAATGTTGTATATCTAAACCCAGTAGTTTTTCTAATATTTCAATTTTTTTAAAAAATACTAGTTTTCAGTTTTGTAAAAAAATTGGCAGTAGCACCATAAACACATATGTAAAGAAATTTGAGTTACATGCTACAAGATGTTCAAAATAAATTTATACATTTCAACTATCTTAAATTGAAAAATCTTAAATTTTTTAAATGGCACACCTTGTATATTAGTATTTTTTCTTATTAATTTTTCAAAACCCTCCAACTTTTATTAACTATGTCATATACCTATTTCTAATAGTTTTCGATTTATTTTGAATTTTTCAATTTTTACCCTTGTTTTTAATATACTTACGCTATTGTGAAAACATAAAAAAATAGTTAATAATAATTTTAATATCGTTTAACTTATCTAACGATTAATTATTATGACGTAATAAATGTTCAAAAATATGCCCGTCTATTTGAATACACATGTTTAGTCGTTTTACTATATTTTCCTTCACTTTCCTTAGCATAAAGGGCGTTATTGTCCTGCACGCATCCCGTATCCTATTTTCCATATCTACTGGTGTTGTAGGGGGATTCACATAAACACGAACCTTAATGTAGCCCCACAAAAAGAAGTCTAAAGGTGTTAAGTCACATGATTGAGGGGGGCACCGAAGGAAACCATCCCTACCGATCCCTTTTTGTGGGGGTAACGATCGTTTAAAAATTCCCGAACTTCCCGATGGTAATGAGCAGGAGCTCCGTCTTGTTGAATCCACATTTGTTCTCTTTCAAAGTTATCAACTTTTTCAAGAAGCTGGGGTAATTCATTTTGCAAAAAATTTAGTATCTAGGCTCGTTAAGCGGTTCGCGGAAAAAATATGGACCAATAATTGGAAAATTTAATACTCCACAACATACATTAAGCGACCAATGGTTTTGGTTTTGAACTTCCCGGACAAAATGGATTAACTGTTGATTAATAATGCCTGTTATGGGTGTTAACTGCTCCATTACTGCGTAAAGTGCTTTCATCAGTAAACATTATTTTGGATAAAAAATTTCGATCGGCCTCTATTGCTCCATTCAGGGTGGTACAAAAGTTTATTCGTCGTTCAAAATGACGGTCTTGAAGTTCTTGGTGTAGCTCCATATGAAAGGGATGATACTTGTATTTTCTTGTGCTGCCATTGCCGTAGATTGGGATGTGTGAGATAAGTCACCTAGTGACGGCTGTTGACCTGGGGATTATCTTCAACATGAAGTAAAATCTCCATTTCTTTTTCCTCATTGATAGCATTCTGGTTTACTACTTTCGGTCTCGTATATTCAACGCTACCACTACCATCCAACCGTTCCATTAAGTACTGAAAAGATTTTCTAGATGGTATACGTCTATTAGAGTACTTCGCGCCGTAAAGCCTTACTGCCAAAAGACAATATTTCCCTCCTCTAACTATTACCTTCATATGTCACTTACTACAACAAACTAAACTATTTTTACTTGCTTAATGGACATGTCAAAATTTGATAATTGAACATTTTGTCTTGTCTTGTCTTGGCAACTATGATGTTATAGCGTAAGTGTATTGAAAACAAGGGTAAAAATTGAAAAATTCAAAATAAATCGAAAACTATTAGAAATAGGTATATAACATATTTAATAAAAGTTGGAGGGTTTTGTAAAATCTATCAGATAAAATAATAATATACAGGGTGCGCCATTTAAAAAATTTGAGATTTTTCAGCATCTAACTCAAATTTCTTTACATACGTCTTTTTTTCATCTCTATAGAACGCTCGTACCAATTATGAGTATTTCACTTTCAGAAACAATGGCGTTACTGGCAATTTTTTACAAAACTGAAAACTAGTAAAAAAAAATTTTAATATTAGAAAAACTACTAGGTTTAGGGAATATAACTTTATTAATAAAAAAGTTATAAAATTTTACGCAGAATTTAAAAATAAATTAGAAAATAAGATGTTCCATTTAAAAAAAAAAACATGTTATATCGGCCACAGTTTTTTGAAGTACCCTGTATACTCAAAAATAATTTTAAACTGCGCACCTTAAGATTCCCTAAAACTATTGTATTTAACATTTTTTCGTCATTCCCGAAACAAATGGGATAATGAACTTTACTCTATCGTTGACTCACCCTGTACATTCTGTATTTTGCCGACGATCAGTGGTTATTGCTCAGGACAAAGAAGATTTTGAATTTATTACAAGAAAACTGTTTGAAGATTATAAAAACTGGGGTTTAACTTCAAGAATACCAAATATTTCTGTATAGGAGAAATGCAGGGAAGCCTTACTCTAAATACTAATGAGGTCGTTGATGCTCGTGAACAATATATGTATATCTCTCGGAACTAACATAAGTAGAGACAGTAGAACGAAAAAAGAAGTGGATAGAAGAATAAGTAAAGGAAAGACGTGAGACATGAGACACCTAAACTCTGTTCTCTGGTTAAAGAACATAACATCACAGAGAAAGCACTTCATTTATAATGAAGTATTTAAGAGCATGGTGTTTTACGGCTGTGAAACTTGGTAATTCATGAAATAATTGGAACGGAAACTAATGGCACTCGAAATAGATTACTGGCGGAGATCGGCTGGAGTGTTAAGAATGGATGGAGTTCGAAATGAAAGAATACCTACTTAGAACTTATATGGTACGGACACATAGAAAGAAGAGAAGAACACCGAATACCAAAGATGGTTCTAAAGTGGATATCAAGCGAAAGGGGGAGAAAAGGGAGGCCAAGAGTGACATGGTTTGGAGGTGTTCAGACGTCAATGTCAGAGAGAAATCTAAGAACCGGAGATTGGGAAGATCGAAGAGAATGAAAACTGGGAACCGCGAAGAATGCCATAAAAAAGCCGGATTGAAGATGATGACGATTTTCATAGTAAAGACGCCACGTTTATGATGCTTATACTTTATAGACCATAAAATATAAAGGTTATTGAAGTTGATGTGCAAACTATATTTTCGTAAAAGAAAATAAGTTAAAATGTTATGCAAAAAAAAAAAAGAAATAGGAGGTACTTATTGGGTGTTTACACTCACTACCTAGCGTAAGAAGCACCCCATTGTTTTTACTATTCTCATTTAAAATCTATTTATATTTTATTGTGTTTATTTCTAGATTGTAACCTCTCGACCGAAAAAAATTATATAGTCATGTACATTGCTTTAAAAAACTTACTGAATATTTCCCCGTTATGTCACTAACATGTAAAGAGTGTATAATAAAGGGTGTTTTTTTATAGAGGTATAAAACTTTAAGTTGGCAACACTTTTTTAACTCGCGGCCATTTTGTCAGCTGTCAAGTGATTTTGGTTTAGTTTGGTTTGGCATTTCAACATGAATAGACTGACGCCTGAACAACGCTTCCAAATTGTGCAAGTTTATTTTGAAAATCATGGTTCTGTTCGAAATACGTATCGCGCACTTACGTCCATTTTACGGTCAACATAATCGTCCATCAGAGCAATTAACTCGATTAACTATGGAACGTTTTCGGACCACGTTTACTCTAAATGATAATACGCATCCACAGAGACGTCGTACAGTGCGTACAGAAGAAGTCATTGCTGCTGTAGAGCGTAGCGTAGAGGAAGACCCGAATCAGTCTATCCGCCATCGTGCACAGGAATTGGATATGTGTCCATCCACTTTATAGAAGATTTGCGGACAGATCTTGGTTTGCGTGCTTACAAAATCCAACTCGTGCAACAATTGAAGCCACACGATCACCTAGCAAGGCGTAGATTCGGTGAATAGGCCCAAAACAAGATTGCCGTTGATCCCGATTTTCATAAGCGAATTTTGTTTAGCGATGAAGCTCACTTTTGTTTGAATGGATACGTCAATAAACAAAACTGCCGTATTTGGAGTGATGATAATCCTCAAGTGTATGTTGAGACACCGTTACATCCAGAAAAACTGACTGTTTGGTGTGCTTTATGGGCTGGTGGAATCATTGGTCCGTACTTCTTTAAAAACGATGCTGGTCAGAAACGTTACAGTCAATGGTGACCGCTATAGAGCCATAATTACTGACTTTTTCGTTCATCAATTGAACACCCATGACGTGCTGTGGTTTCAACAAGACGGCGCAACATGTCACACAGCTCGTGCCACAATTGATTTATTGAAGGAAACGTTTGGTAACCGCATAGTTTCACGTTTCGGACCCGTGAATTGGCCTCCAAGATCGTGCGATTTAACGCCGCTAGACTATTTTCTGTGGGGATATGTGAAGTCGCTAGTCTACGCCGATAAGCCCGAACGATTGACCACTTGGAGGACAACATTCGCCGCGTTATTGCCGATATACGGCCACAAATGTTGGAAAAAGTCATCGAAAATTGGACCTCCAGATTAGACTACGTCCGAGCCAGCCGTGGCGGTCATATGCCAGAAGTCATATTTAAATTATAATGCCAGAAGATTATCTTTCGAATAAAGTAAATTTCATGTCAATTTAAAAAATTCGTCTTTGTTTTATTCCATTTCAAAGTTCTATACCTCTATAAAAAACACCCTTTATTCGGTACACTTGAAAAGTTATAATTTTTCGATATTCTTTTATAATGTAATATTAAGCATCTTTTAAATTATATAACATGTAGATTTGGTCAACTGAAAAGGTCGTATTTGGTTTATCGCGTTTTTTTGAGACATTCTACTTCTATTGGAAAGCGATTTTCAAATCAATACACATACAAATAAGCATGCAAGAGTACAATTCGATGTGTCTGGATGAAAATGTGTTTTTGATGGCTTTACACATTTAAGAAAAGTAAAAAGAAAGAACATTTCTTTGTTTAGGATAAATATATTTGTTACCAAAGAAAAAGTACTGAGTAGCGCTAGAAATTCTATTTTTTGTGTAATCAGTTTTATTTTAAAAAAAATCTAAGAAGCACTATTGTAAGTGGTATGCTTTTAAATTTAGGCTTACACCAGTCAGAGATACGATTTGTTGTATCTTATTACCATATTACACTAATACAGCAATGGGTGCTTTGTCGATGCTAGCTTGACTTATGAGTCGTCAAATGGC